>CM032758.1:11034884-11636580 GCA_019155195.1 Avicennia marina | reverse complement strand
TTTCTTCTTAGAAAATCCTTTCATTTTTACATTACACTACGAATCCCTTTTTATTGAAAATGCTCATTTACAACTAATGGACTTCACACCTTTACAGAACGAGGTATGGTCCCAATCATTATTGTCTTTTATGGATTAGATTTTCTCATTCATGACTTATATCTGATTTTTAGAGTTTGACAAACTAAGACTCTCACAAAAGCTATGAAGGTCACCCTCTAATGAGTCATCATTTATATCATGTTTATGAGAAACACACTATTGTATTTCTATTTTTACTCACAAACCTTGTAGGTGTTGAGAATCAAATATGAGTTATCAAAATTAGCATCTTACATTAATAGAAGAAAAAAGTGGTTATATATAAGTGAATACTTTGACCCATAACTTATAACCTTAAAGTTTTGGGTTAATATATGGTGTCAAGTTCACTTATATACGTGTCCACGTACAGGCTCGTGAACGGTTCTCCCCGATTTCTTTGGACTTCGTTCCAAGCCCAATGGACGTTGTTCATGGCTGATATTCCCGATTTGGTTAGATTTCTCCTCTAGCCCAACAAAGACCAATCAAAGTTTGTAATTGGATCATCCACACTCCCAACAAGTAGTATCAAAGCTGATGGTTCAACTTGGGACGAGTATGGAGACGATGCTTGGTGATTGCATGGGAAGGTTTATATCCCATGGAAAGCCCATGGAAATGATGGGCATGCAAGTGTGTTCGGAGATCACATGCGAAATCCATATCCCATGGAAGAAAAGCCCACAGAATTGATGGGTATGAATGAGCAACTTGGTGAGACCATAAGATACTCAAAAAGTTTCTAATTGAGGGAGAGCAAGTAAAAGAAAGTTTCTGATTGAAGGGGAACAAGTGGAAGAAACGCATATTTAAGGGGGAGATTGTTGGAAAACAAATATAAGTTAGAAAAAGTAGCATCCCACATTAATAGAAGAAGAAAAAAGTGGCTTGTATATAAGTGAATACTTTGACCTATAACTCATAGCCTTAAGGTTTTTAGTTAATATATAGTGTCAAGCCTATTTATATACGTATCCACATACAAGTTCATGAATAGTTCTCCTCAATTTCATTAGGCTCCGCTCCAATCCCAATAAACATTGCTCATGGGTGATACTCCTAATTTGGTTAGACTTCTCTTCTGACCCAATAAGATCTAATCAGAGTTTGTAATTGGGCCCTCCACACTCCCAACAGTAGGAGATTTAAGTTGAACTTTGAGAGTGTTAAGTTAGATATGCAGGTTCCTCGCATGATATCAATTGAAAAACTTCTCCTAATAGATGGAATGATCAATAGATTCTCTTGCTCAAACCGAATGTATTTTGAAAATCACGTCAAGAATAGAATTTGATCATGATTCAAAGCATTTATAAGAGTAGGGATAACTAGGTCATTCTCAAAGGCAAAGCTATTTCCCTTATATTTCTTCGAAAAGTCGTCATCCTTAAAAAAAAAAAAAAAAACTGGATATTTCCAACCTCAAAGAATGTAGGATCATAGAATGCGTAATCTCATGATCTTTTAGCATAACCTATAATATTTCTACGAATTGTTCTTCATTTCATTTTTTCTTGTGGGCTCGAATGGTCTAGCCTCAACTGAACATCTTTATACTAGAAGTTGGTTTAAGATGGCCTTCTTGCTACTCCAAGTTAAGAACATATTGCGATTTTTAGGCTAGAGTGATTGCAGAAATATTGCGTAAGAAATAATATTTCACATTATATCTTTAAAGGTTCTATTACATTTTTCTACCACATTCATACTTAAAGATCCCAACATGGTATGTAAGGGAACAATTATACACTCTTTTAAGTATTGCACAAATGGGCCTATGCATTGTTTGTTTAGTCTGTCATACCAATTGTAATATTTACCACCACCATCAGATTTAACAGTCTTAAAATCTTATCATGTTGATTTTCAATTTCACTCCTAAATGACTTAAACACGTCCATTGCCTATAACTTCTCCTATATTAGGATAAGCATATTAAGAGTAATCGTCAATAAACTTGATAAAATACCATTAACCATTCTAAATAGTTGTAGGGACTAGTTCATAGATTTCAACATGTATCAAGTCTAACATTTTCTTTGCCATCTCATCTTGCCCTTAGTGCTCTCAACACATATTTCATTATTATTAATGTTGTCAAGTGCTTTATAAATTCACTAGGCCACAAGTCTATCAATTATCCTTTTGGAAATATGACCTAAACATTTGAGCAATAGAAAATAGGAATTCTCCATCATTAATTTTTGGTTTATACCTTTGGTTTTGGCTGTTTGGGATTCATTTGTTGTATTAAACATATCAAGCATTTATGAATTATTACTATGCAGTAATGTATTGGTACCAAATGAATTTGGAACTATAAAGCATTTCATTTTTCTCATTTAAATGACAAAACATGACCTTCTTATTATATATAGAAATAAAAATTAAATTCTATAGAAATGACGATACCTCAAAGTAATTTTCAACACTATACTAAGCAATTTCTAAATATCCTTCTCATACAAATAAGCTTCTCATCTTCAATTAGATTTGGATATACTTAAATGGGTTGTAGCACCCAAATTCAATTACCAAGTGTGTGTATGTTAGTACAATGATAGCAACTTGAGTATAAACAATAGAGAGAGACGTGCCCCTATTCAAGTACCAAATGTGACACTTAATATATTCTTTCTTCACCTGAGTCGACTACTTAAAGAAAAAGCATTCCCTTTGCCTTTTCTCATTACCGAGGGTCTTTTACTTCTTCTAAGGGTTTGAAATTGGAATCGCTTTGCCCTCTCTCCTTTTCTGTAAGTTGGAAAAGCTAGTAGTTGAATAAGTACTTTTCGTCATATGTTGCCTCATTCCATCCTAAACTTAAACCAAATGTGACATGTGCTTATTCAATGTTTATTTATTATTTTGACATTTGTAGCTCATCTCTAAAGGTTGAATTGAGGAGGTAGAAAAATCAACGCCAAGTCCACCAAAAAAAATTTCAAAGCTCAATCTTCATTAGTTTCAATTTCTTCATGAGGCAAAAAATAATAAGAATGTACTCTCAATTTTCTACCAAATATCAGCCTTCTTTTGGGTTGACATGTGGTCCACATATAAAAGACACACCAACACTTTGGTAATATACAAATGAGAAGTCTCCATGTCACATATCAATTTGATGATAATCTTGCCTCAACCAAATGTAGTGAAGAACAAGGCAAGTACAAAAGCAAGCAATTCTAATATTATTATGTAAATAGTAATCTTAATTCACCGTGATTCAAAAAAGAAGTCTTCTAAATAGCACCTATCAAATGAAAAAATTATGCATGATTGACAATAGATGAAAAGGTTGGGTACTAATCCCAAAGGCTATATTTGTTTCCTAAATAGGATGAAAAAGAAAATTTAGGTGTTTGTGTGGGGATGAAAATTTATATTTTGCATTAGATTGTGAAAGAGTGGGAAGTTTTGAATTATATATTAATATATAATAATGATTGAATAATATTATAATGATATTTAGGTTTATAGGGTATTAATATATATAAATGTGAACAAAAAATTATAAATATAAGTTTTGATTTTATTATAAATAAATATAATAATTAAAAATTGATTAATTAGCTTTAAAATAAAAGAGAGAGAGAGAGATTTAAATTTGAATAAAATTTGTAAGTTAAGATATTTGGTTTGTAAATATTTTTAGTTGGGGGAATAATAGAAAGTAGGGAACAAAACATAGCCAAAGGCGAGATTGATCGCAAGTAACCCTCAATTGATCACGCATTAGCCGAAGTCATGGCATGGTAGATCTTGTGGAAAGAGTTAACCTCACTAGTTTATTAATCCAAATGTTGAGATCGGCACTGAACATGCAATCAACCTAACAAGTTTTCTTGAAAGTCGATCAATCACTCAACACTAATATCGATCATACAAATGTGCTCAACTCATTGGATTATTGATTGAGGGTTGCCATTGATTGCACCACTTGAGTGGTTGAAAACAAGATTTCTTAATAGTTGATCGATTGACGAAACCAAACTTTTCAGCTAAAGCTCATGGATTTTGATAAAATAAAATGTCCTGATTTATTATGGTTATAAAACTAATTAAAGCAAGCGTTAATTTTCGAAACACAAAACTAAAGTCAAAAATTGATCCTAAATTTGTATGAATACTAAAACATCAAGGATTTTACTATAAACGCAAACAATTATTTGCAAGCCTCACAAGAACGTTGCATAATCATCCTCAAATAACTTCAAGACATGCATTGTGCTCTAAGACTATTTAATGGAATTTATTGAATCAAACTATCCACAAATTGAATCCTTATCTAAACATGGATAATTGATACAAGTCGTGCCCAAATCTATGATAGCAATTTGCTTATATAGAGAAAATTGATCTTCTGATTGATCATACAAAGAGTAGAGAGGTAGAAAGAAAATTGCGTTAAATATTTGTTAAATGAATTTCTTATCTTTTTTGTACATCAATTAATGATCAAATCCCTTATAAATAAACAATTTGATGGGTCTAGCTACCAATTTGACCCATATTAAGTTTATAAGGAGACCCTAGAAATTCAACTCAAATTAATTATCTCTTCATTTTAAATGATCCAACTTATTTAACTTTATTTGAATCATTTTAATTGGGCACATAACTTCACTATAATAACTTGCAGTTGATGCAATGTGTGTGCATATAAAATTTAAATATAATTTATGGTGTAAAATTTGTTTATACAAATAAAATTTGCCCTGAATGATATACTTTAATAAAAAAAAAATTAACGGGTATAATAATTAATTCATAAATTTTGATAGATAAAACATTACCAAATATAATTATTAACGTAATTATTTATGAAAAAAAAAATCTAGGCAATTGTGTTTATTTAATAATTAAAAATTCGATTTTTAGGAAAGTTGTTCCACTAATTCAGCTAAAATGACAGCGCTTTACACAACTAAATTTAAAGAAATAAAACAAAATAATTAATTTGTTTGATCTTTTCACACTTTTTTGGAATCCCATCAATATTCAATTCTATCATGGCAAAATTAAAGTTTTTTATTAGTTAATTTCTAGAATTAAACTAATCAAATGTATGAGGACAATTAAGGAAAATTATGTTGTGCCAATCAAAATTTAACTCTAAGACCCACACACTTTGTATAAGGAGCACTGATAAATATGTAACCAAAAACGTTATATGCATGTAATGCATTCATCAATATACATGCACGTTATGAAGTTCACGTACCATCGAGCATGACATTGTCACTTTTCTCTTAAATTTACTCCAGATGTGGATCTTGCAAACATTGTACATTTTCTTTTCTCCCCACCCAATGTTTTGAAAACCAATCCAAATCGACTAGTTCGATCAACCCAACCACCACCCAGTCCGAAAACCCGTTCAAAACAACTCCAAAAACCAATATATTGTCAAAATCGCTTTATTAAAAAACCGTGGTTCAACTAGTTAACCAGATGAACTGCTTGCGGGTTGATTGAATCAATCAGTTTGTTGCATCTATATAGTCAAAGCATGCTTCGGCCCTAAATTTTCTCTCTCTCACGACTGACGAGTGGCGGCTCATGCTCACACAGCAACGCAGCCTCCCAACACATCCAATTCTTACAAATGATGCAGTGATGCAGCAACCAAGCAAAGCGCTGTGGCAAAGCAACCGTGTGATATGTGATTCTTTCCAACACCACCACGATGCAAGAATGTATACCTCCAGTTTTTCCTATTTCTCTTACTTGGAAGACCACATTGCTTTAAGATTAATTGAGTTAGAGCTTAGCTTACTATATTAATTGAAACAGACCTCAATACTCTGTGTTATTTTCTTTTCTATTCATTTAAACTTATTGTGTTGCGGCTCTAGTAAGAACTCAAAGGTGTTTTACTTCTTAATTTAATATTTATTTTGTCGTGGGATAAAATCATGATTGAGTTACGAGAGGTTGCAAGGATTGGAATAACTTAAGAAATTGTTAGATAAAGTTACTGATTGAATTTCAAAGAAATGATTTTAAAATTTTTTGGTATTCCATGGACTATGGATCAAACAATGTTGATTATTTTGTTTTTCTGCCTTTCGAGTGACTTAAAATATTAAGTGTGGGTCTTAGGACTTTAAATTTTGATGCTACTATATAGATTGTGAATTGAATAATGTTGATTATTTTATTTCAACTTTATGAATTGACTTAAAATATTAAGTGTGGTGGATAGTGGGTAATTTTTGTTTGATTATGTATATTTTTATAGAATTTTTAGTCAAAATTCTATTAAAATATTGCATTTTATATTTCAACTTGTTGGATGATATTTGTTATTTTCATTTTTTGTGGTGTTCTTGTTATATTTACGTAGTGTAGTTAATCATTAATAGTAATGAAAGCAATGCACAAATCATAAATTAAATATTTTTCTAAAACTCATTATTTTATGTACTTTTGGTATAATAATTATATTTTTAATATAATTATGACATCATTAATTCCACTGTAGTTGAATCAATAGTTGAATTAATAACCCCTAAACCATTTGATTTTTCAATCTGATAACATTATCCCTCCTTTCTTTCCATTTGTTTTTGCATTAAATTCTTGATCACGTGGCCAACCTTTCCTGGCTTTAAGAATGTAGACACAGTTCTTGTGCATGATGGATGACATCCCCCCCCCCCCCCCTCCCCCACTCAAATACACACATTAAACAGTATATTTTAAATAAAACACGAAGGGATAAAAATGGAATTTGGATATTGCCTTTAAAGGTTTGCAGCCACCAAATGGAATCTGTGACAATAGCCAAAGGTGGAGGGAATAATTTAATCTTATATTTAGAGATCTCGACACTTGTTGACTAATTGGGCTTCAATTATTCTATTACCTACAAAATGTAAATGTCCATTCAAAAATCGTCATTAAAATTTGTCTCAATCCAGCGGCCCAATCAAAAGCCACCTTTGCACCGCCACACCAACCCGAAAGCTACTTAGCGGACTTCATTATCAATCAACGCATATATATCCATTTAACAAATAATTAAATGGATTTGGAAGATCTTAAATTGGTACCAAAATTTTTCCAAAATGAGTGTCCGCACACCGTCTAAAACATTAAAATCCAAATAAATAAAAAAAAAGGGAACATCAGTTTTGATATTTTCTTAATATTATATGTTATCCTCCAAAATATTATCTTCCCATGTAATAGGGTAAGAGATTGATCTTAGGTAAGAAATCATTTATTACAAGTAATTTGTGGGTTTGTTTTATACGAAAATTATATAGGACGTACACGACCAATATATCTACAAAGTGCGAAAAATAAAAAATTTCTTAAAATTGTTCTCGATTAATTTTATACATGTATTTTTGTGAAAAATGTTTTGTTACGAAAATTTGCTTTTCACAGATTTTCAAAGGCTATTTATGTGTGACAATAGTCGAATACAAGTCATCACTATTAAAAATCAATGAAAAGAAGAATGTGTTACTAGTTATCACTGTGTATAAATAATAAGGAATATATTATAGCAATTTAGGGACAAGAAAAACTATCACCACAGTACATGATTTTTTTGTGTTATGCTATATTAGCAGCATATACGCGGTATTAATGCTCAAATTTAGACGGAACTTTTTTACTATAATAAACATATTAAATAATTGTAATAATATTTCTTCCAGTAATGGGCTGATACAACCCCTTTTAATGGAGTATAAATTTATAGTTCACAGTAGAAGTGGCAACAGGTATTTTGATGGTCAGATCTAATCTGTCAATTTTACAAATTATTCGAATTTAATTTATCAATTCGTTAATAAAAAAATATTTTTTTCGTTAATATTAAAGTTTAATATTTTAAATATTTATAATTTTATTATTTAATATAATTTAATTAACTTTTTATATTTACATAAATATTTAATAAATTATTTAAAATATACTCACGCAATTGTTGATCAATTGGATAGTGATCTATTTGATCTTTCGAGGTTCGTTAGTCTAATTTAATTTTAATCTGAATTCATAAAAATTTGATCGGAAATCGATAATTTCAAATCAAATCTAGGTTAAATTTTTAAATCGGGTTCACAGCTGCTACAAACTATACTTTGGGAGAAACAATGAGAACCACAATTATTATCAACGGTTGCTATTTGTCCAGGTGTATCTCTGTTATTGTTGTCGCGGTCTAGACGGGTCCATCACCAGCCACTAACTCCCATGCACACGTGTATGGTCGATAATTTTTTTCTTTTCAATTTTCACACACCTATGCATGCCGTTCATCAGCGGTCACCTGCGAATGGTACAGACTTGATTTTCATGTAATTGTGTTAACAAATGTATGCTCTCACTAATATTATTTCTATGAAGATATTTTCAAGTCAAAAAATAAAAAGAAAATTGTTTACAAATACTTAGTTGAATTCTGGTTTCTATTTTATTTTATTACTAATTAAAATTTGTAATGTAATTGTAATAATGATCGACTGGCTTTGTGCTTCCCAGCCTACATGCATGAATATTGGCAAAATAATTCGAATATGGGATCGAGGATCGAATTCAATAATTTTGCAACGTGGACCAACTGGGTGGCCTTCTCACTGGGCACCATGTGTGTGTATAATTTTGGGGAGACTGGAAATTATTACAAGTACTAGAAAATAATGGGCAGAGTAAATTCCCATTATACAAAATAAAGAAGTAAACTAAAAATTGCAAGTGGTACAATTTTTATACCATTCGTCACAATAATTACCTCACTTATTACCATATGAATAGAACAAAATAATAGAGCACGGCCTGCATGTATGAATGATTCGATTTTTCCTCAAATTTATGGCACGATGCAACTCTACAATTATTATAAATATATTAAAAGTTAGAGTAGACGGGACATTAAAAAAACGACTAAAAATACATTGGACGATGAACACAAGCACAAGCTTTTGTTTAAATTTGATGGAAGTAGCATTACCATCTATAGGTAACAGCTTAAAGGAACCATTGATAATAACACATAGACTCAAAAATTTAGGGCATTTAATGTGTTGATTATAATTATACAATTCATATTAGATTTTCTCAAAAGATATAACAGACGATTGTCTCTTTTAGCGTCAATTAAATTTTTTGCGGTGTTTTTCTTTTATTATATTAAAAAGATTTATTTTAAACTAGTGTTTTGTTTCACATTTAGTTATGCATTCTATTCAATCTAAATAATTTGAATATCTATATTTTATTTTTATAGCTTCATCTCTTATAATAATTATATCTTGGTTTTTAAAATATTACCAAATATGTCTCTAAATTAATTAACTAGAACCGACTCGTTATTTTTAAGATATTTTTCTAATTCCCCTTTAATAATTAGAACACCAAATTTATTCACTTTTCGCACACATTCTCACATATTATTATATAATAAGATATAGAATGTTATTTTAGTAAACTTTGTGTGTGTGTGTGTGTGTATTATACAATTTAGGTAGTATAAATTCAATATCTGTATATCATCCATCTTAATTTACTATAAGATTTAGATTATATCAATATTTCGCTTTTTATATTTAATTTTTGAGCACACACATGATTGTTACTTTGGAAGAACATCTACGCATATTTGATCTTGTAATAGAGGCAAAAATGAAATGTGTGCAGAAACCATTATATTAACCTTATAGCATGTAGATTTAATATACATGTTTAACAATTAAAGACAATGTTATCGAATATACCTTTTCAAGTCCATGCTTAAAAATGCACTAAAAAAAATGGTACATGCTTAAAAGTCAATAACAAACAAGTAAAGAAGGGCTAGTGTGATGGATATTGGGTGCATCCTAAGTCGTAGTTGGGTGGCTACCTAGCAGCTGTCATTAGAACTGCAATTCGCTTTAGCCAAACGCCACTTGGACTGGAACCCTCAACTGGTTAAATGCCAATGTAGCTGTCGGTGCCTTCTAGTTGGCAGAAAAAAAATTAATTGGTAAGTACCAAATTCAAGACCCTCATTTTACCTAAACCAATCAGAATCAATTACGTGGAACATTTTCAAGAATTTCGAACTCACAACGCAGTCAATATCCCTGCCAAAATTTGGTTTCGATTCTTAACGAGTGAGATTGACAACCAGCTCGGCAAATTTCGGTTTAGAAAAAGAGGACATGCTAAGCTGGTGCGTGACCAAAATGATAACAGGAGAAACCCAGTTGCATATTCTCATTTATATTTTTCCCTTCATCTTTGTTTTGATTGATGCATTTTTGCAGTTTTCATATCCTTACATTTAAGAGGAGACGCTTCGATAGCTTGAATATCAAGTTTTCGTATTGAAATGTTGGATTCAAATTTATTTGAGAGTGTTTGTTAAGGTGCATGTTTAGGAAAAAAAATTTTAAAAAAAAGGGGACGTGAATAATAAATTAGACAAATCCAATAAGTAGAGTATTCTACCTCAAATTAAATTTCAAAATCCAAGATCATGCTCAATGGAACAAAACAAGAAATGCCTTAGCAGTAAAGGCATAAATAAATGTGTGGGTAGTATAAATTCTTATGAAGATTTAGTACGGGCACCTCATCTGAAAAGACGAAAATGCCATTTCCGTTATTCTAGCACAGTCTTCGAACTTAGAAACGGGCCAATGTGGATATCAGGCAGAGGAGTCTGCTGCCACGCCTTTCCATGATTTAACTGGCGCTAATCCACGTCCCCATTTCCCCCTTGATTTGCCTTTTCTTGATGTGGATATTTAACATTTTTTTGTTGAAGAACCGGGCTTTGTGGTCCTTCCTTCTGCAACAGGCTTGACCAACAATTTCTTCCTTTTGCAATCTTTAATTCGGGGTTCTCTGTTCATTATTCTTGCTTGTCCAACTCCACTATGCGAAGTTGAAGAGTTCTGCAGCAATATTTCTCACTCCAATTATTACTCCCTCTTCCTTTTCTTCTGATCTGAAGCAAAGAACCCTTGTCCTATGTTTCGCCTAGGCTTCTCCACCACTCTTTCCTCCAAGATTTCAGATGGGTTTCTCAAAGCCTGTCAATAGAGTGCACAGATAGCTTTTCTTGAACTTTCAATGCTTGCACAGCGCTTATTGGCTTCAACAATTCGCAATGGAGGTTATTGCCCAGATTACAATTGCTGTGACTGTTTTTCTAATCAGTGCTTCCGTTGTTCAAAGTGTTACAGACCCCAATGACTTGGAAGTACTAAATCAGTTCAGGAAGGGTTTGGAAAATGCCGAGCTCTTGAAATGGCCTGCCAACGGAAACGACCCTTGCGGTCCTCCGAGTTGGCCTCACATATATTGTTCTGGTAACCGAGTTACGCAGATTCAGGTTAAAGAGTTGGGTTTGAAGGGCCCTTTGCCCCAGAATTTCAATCAGTTGTCTATGTTGCAAAATATAGGCCTTCAGCGCAACCAGTTCAGTGGAAAGTTGCCGACTTTTAGTGGATTGGCTCAATTGAGGTATGCTTATTTGGATTACAACAATTTCGACACGATCCCTTCAGATTTCCTTCATGGGCTCCTGAATTTGGAGGTTCTGGCATTGGACAGCAACCCTCTGAATGCCACCACTGGCTGGTCATTGCCGCCTGACTTGCAGGATTCAGCTCAGCTCAGAAATCTTAGTCTGATGAGTTGCCACTTGGCTGGTCCTCTGCCTAAATTCCTGGGCGAGATGTCGTCTTTGGAGGTTTTGAAGTTGTCGTTGAATCGACTCACCGGGGACATTCCGGAGAGCTTTCGGGGTTCTTCGCTGACAATACTCTGGTTGAATGAACAGACTGAGGGTATGAGGGGTCCGATTGATATAGTGGCGAGAATGGACTCACTCACCAGCCTTTGGTTACATGGGAACCGTTTTTCAGGTAAAATCCCGGAGAACATTGGCGATTTAGCTTATTTGCAGGATCTTAATCTTAATCGCAATGATCTTGTTGGTTTAATTCCAGCTAGCTTGGCCAAAATGGCATTAGGTCATTTGGATTTGAATAACAACCATTTCATGGGTCCTGTGCCACAATTCAAAGCTGTTCATGCTACCTTCGCATCGAACCCATTTTGTCTTCCTACTCCAGGTGCTCTGTGTGCCCCTGATGTTATGGCACTGTTAGAGTTTCTTGATGGGTTGAATTACCCCTCCAGGCTTGTCGGGTCATGGTCGGGCAATAACCCATGCCGTGTTTCTTGGCTAGGAGTGGGATGTGATGCCAGTGGAAAGATCATTACCATTAACTTGCGCAAATTTAACCTTTCTGGTAGCTTAAGCCCTTCAATTGCAGACCTTGATTCCCTTACTCAAATACATCTGCAATCTAACAATCTCTCGGGTCCAATTCCCACAAACTGGACTCGTTTGAAATCTTTGGTGCTGTTGGATTTGAGTGAAAACAACCTCTCCCCTCCTGTTCCGAGATTTAATAGCAATGTAAAGCTTGTCTTACAAGGTAACTCTCTTTTAAATTCCAGCCCCTCGGGGAAATCCCCATCCCAAAATAATGGCACATCATCATCATCTCAAGGTTCACGATCCTCTTCTGTTCCATCTTCACCAATCGGTGTTAATGGTAGCAGCCCTGCCACTCCTAAATCTGAATCTGGTGGAGGAAAAAGTTCCAGTAAGTTATTTGCAATTGTTGCCCCAGTTGCAAGTTTCGCATTTCTGGTTTGTTTGATTGTGCCAGTTTCCATTTATTTCTTTAAGAAGAGAAAGGATGGACAGTCTGCTCCAAACTCCCTTGTGATTCATCCAAGAGATCCGTCTGATGCAGATAACAGGGTCAAGATTGTGGTCGCAGACGGCACAAACAGAAATGCTCCTTCCTTCGCCACTAGTGGCTCTGCAAGCATTAATAGTGGTGAATCTCATGCAGTTGAGGCTGGAAATCTGGTCATTTCAGTTCAAGTTCTTCAAAATGTAACTAAGAATTTCGCTCCAGAAAATGAACTTGGGCGTGGTGGTTTCGGGGCAGTTTATAAAGGAGAATTGGATGATGGAACTAAAATAGCAGTGAAAAGAATGGAAGCTGGAGTGATTAGCAACAAGGCATTGGATGAATTTCAATCTGAAATTGCTGTCCTTTCTAAGGTTCGTCACAGGCATTTAGTGTCCCTTTTGGGACATTCAATTGAGGGAAATGAAAGAATTCTGGTTTACGAGTACATGCCTCAGGGGGCTCTTAGCAAGCACCTCTTCCAGTGGAAGAAATTGCAGCTTGAACCTCTCTCTTGGAAGAGGAGGCTAAATATTGCCCTGGATGTTGCTAGAGGAATGGAATACCTTCACAATCTAGCTCATCAGAGTTTCATACACAGAGATCTCAAATCTTCAAATATCTTACTTGGAGATGATTTTCGCGCAAAAGTATCAGATTTTGGCCTGGTTAAACTTGCTCCCGATGGAGAGAAATCTGTGGTCACCCGGCTGGCCGGAACTTTTGGATACCTGGCACCTGAATACGCTGGTAAGTTCTCCGGGTAATCTTGCAGTCTTTATTGGTAAACTCTACGGTGTGTTTGAACACTAGAGAACAAGATTTAAACCCACATGTGAATGGGTGGCATGACATTCTGTTCATCTTCCCCCCATGAGGATATATGTTTTTCCCTCAATTAGTGCTAACAAATGTGTAACTTTCTGAATTATGCAGATGCCATATGAAATATTAGAAAAAAATTAATGCTTTTGAAATAGTCATTTTAAGCGAGTAGCATACGAGCATCTGACTATAGTAAGCCTTCATCCGATGTTCAAAGAGAGCACTTAGAACTGTTTCTTTTTTTGGCTATTCTGCTAATTAAAATTTGATATTTTTAATGACTACTTCATCCAGTTACGGGTAAAATCACAACAAAAGCAGACGTCTTCAGTTTTGGTGTTGTGCTGATGGAGCTATTGACTGGAATGATGGCACTTGATGAGGACAGGCCCGAGGAAAGCCGGTACTTAGTTGCATGGTTCTGGAACATCAAATCAAGCAAAGAGAAGCTAATGGCTGCTATGGACCCTGCTCTAGACAAAAAGGAAGAAACCTTGGAGAGCATCTCCATAATTGCTGAACTTGCTGGTCACTGCACGGCAAGGGAGCCCGGCCAACGACCTGACATGGGCTATGCTGTCAATGTGTTGGCCTCCCTCGTTGAGAAGTGGAAACCAATTGATGATGACACAGAAGAATATTGTGGTATTGATTACAGCCTTCCGCTTAACCAAATGGTCAAGGATTGGCAAGAAGCAGAAGGGAAAGACACAAGCTACATGGACCTACAGGATAGTAAGGGCAGTATCCCATCTAGACCTGCTGGATTTGCAGAGTCCTTTACTTCAACTGATGGCCGCTAGAGTAGGTACTCTGCAAATTTTGTTTCGACATGGATGGATGTATATGACTTGTTTTATTTCATGTGAAGAGTTCCATAATCTTCATTACTGAACTTTCTTGTTTTGGTGGACGGGTGGCATTCGACTTAACCTCCCTCCCTCTCTGTGTCCTTTTATTCTTGTGACATGTAGATATAGATCAGTAAACCATTCGGCTCCTCGAAGCTGCATTTTTTTTTTTCAATGATTATTTTCAAATTCTGTTGTCTCAAAATGAATGGTTCTTTCAATATTCGAAGCTTTGCACTAGCAAGCATGCAGTTTGGATTTACTTTTGCTACATCTATCTATGAATCATGCTTGGTCTCTCCTCTTCTGTATGTTGAATTCGTCGTTACATGAAAATTACTGATTGTATTATCGTCTGGTTCTCTCCATTTATGCTTAATTGTTTGCCATGGCATGTAGCACCTGTCTGCAATAGAGAAGGAAGAAGGAAGGAAGCAAGGAAGACTCCCGACGTTGCCACTCTTGTCTGCCCTCATCCAAATATGAAAAACTAGGGATACTTTTCTCATCGTGTAGTTTGGTTCCTTTCTGGGGACGTTGGGTTTCTTGGTTCGATGGAGAATCCATTAGAGAGCGACTTGCATGGACAGGAGAATGAGAGTGCATGTCAGCATATTTAAAGGGTGTTTGGCTAAAATTATTTTTAATGATTTATAAGATTGTATAGTTTATAAGATATTTTTAGAGTTTATAAATTAATGAAATTTATTTTTAAAATAAGTTAATTAAGTGTTTGAATATATATAATTATAGTTAATTGTAATTTTATGATGTAATGATGATAAAAAAATTTAAATAACATTAATAAAATATTTATTTTTAATATACAAAATAAATTAAAATAATTTATGAAATGTTTGAAAGTTAAGAAAAATCATTTTATTTTTAAAAATCGTACAAGCTCTTCTTTTAAAATTATTGCCAAACACTTCAAAAAAAAAAAAAGAATGCTTTTAAGTAACTAAAATGTTTTTAAGGAATTTATAAATTTACCTAAACACTCCCTTAACACCATATTCCGATTCATAATTTTACGCATAATTTTAAAATAATAGACGTGTGAGTCGTTATTAATTATATTACCCTGAGTTTTTCTATACTTCATCGATTTAAGACAACTCATATTTAAACATCCTTTGTCAGGCCGATGGTTGTGGAATTATTAAGTTCAATGTTATCAAATTAAGTGTTGACGTGGACATCTGATCACAGGACTTCCAGTGCCTGTTCAAAGATAAATGAAAGTTTGTATCAATAATTCCTTCACAAGGCAAACCGAATTTATTTTATTTCATTTAAATGCATAAAGAAAATGGACCCCATCTTTCCAGCAACTTGTGTTAATCATGTCGCCCCTTCTTTACAACACAAGGTCCTGTTCCATAGATAATGTGAATCTAGTAACCAGTGATGACATCCCACCCAACCCACGTCTTGATTGCTTTCTTCTCTAACAGATAAACCCCTTATCAAAGTGGGAAAACCGCTGCTGATGACGATGAAATAAAGTCCATGGTGTCAATCATAAAATGGAAGGAAAGACAAAAAAAAATAACAAAGAAAGAAAGAGTAATGAGAATGTGTGGTTAAACTTGTCAATATGAAATAACATCCAAACAAAATACAGAAAGAAAGAAAATAAAATGAGAATGTGTGGGTAAAGTACTGAAACGTGTCAAGAGGCGAGAGAGCAACAATTTAACGTGGGAAGTAATTTGACGGTCAATCAGACGGTGACGTACAAGTCATGGCCAACGGATAGATTGGGATTACGCGGCAGACCGGGGAATTGTTGTTGGATTGTATTATGTCATGAGTTGTTAGTATTGACTGAACATGATCGGTTAATCACCTCCTTTAATGACAGTCCTCGTCGCTATTTTCTTTGAGGCACACAGCCACCACACACTCATTTTTCCATATTTCGTTGGTGATGTATTGGATTTCATCATTTTTATATCTCAACAAGATCTCAAACCAAACGTAGCCCATACCCTTGTGAAGTCCCTCATAATTACCTACTGAAAATACACAATTCTTTTTTCGTCTATCTTTTTAGTTAATCATTAATTATTGTTTCATTTGTCCAAAAATATGCGATGAAATTTAATTCCCTTTTGCATTTGTTCAACTGTTTTTTTTTTTTTTTTTGTTACTCAAAATATTTGAATAATAACCTTGGCAAGTACGCATCTTACGGACAATGCAACAAATCTAATGATATTCTTTTCTTTTCAATTTCAAATCCTCCAAAAATAAGGAGAAATTGACAATTGCATCGTGTTTAGCCCTCCCTAACTTTGAAAAGCTATTTCAAGTGGAATGTGATCCGTGTGGCGTGGGATTGGCATTGTGTTGTTGCAAGAAGACTATTTAATTGTATTTTTCAGTTAGAAGTTAAATAAGGCATGTCTTAAACCGAAGGTGTTGAGGTTTAGATAGCATTATTTGTTACCTTACCCATTTGTGTTATACACCAATCATCAAGCATTGAAATATTTTAACAGCCAAAAATGAATTAGTAAATTGCATATGAGGTGGATTGTATACTTATAGCAATTCCCATTTAATTTGAAGCTCAAAGAAGAGAAGCATAACAAGGTGACAAATGCATTAAGCGGACATGCAACATTGTTGGTGATAATGAACTATAAAGTAGTAGAATTTAAGGTTTAAAAGGAATTGTACGTAGATAACATGAATTTCAAAGATATTTGGAAGTCGTGTCAAAGTATGATGATATGGGATGATTTCTACGTAGACAACTCGATATTTGGAGAATAGTTATTTTCGGCCACAATTAAGTGATGTACGCAAGTATGTCCATAAGTGGTATATTTTCCAAATTTTAAAAAGACACGCATAAAATATTGGGTTATACTTGTTGGTGCCAAAAAAAATTTGAGAGGGCCTATCCATGGATTTTGTGCTTGGGTTGTCAAGAACACAATATGTTGTGGATCCTATTTTTGTAGTAGTGGATAGATTTTTTTTAAATGATTAAATTTATCCCTTGTGGGAAAACTTTAAATGCCTCGCACATGGTAAGATTATTTTTCAAGAAAATTGTATGCATACATGGGATGCTGAAGTCTATTGTATTGGACCATGACACCAAATTTATGAGCCACTTTTGGTTGAGTTTATGGAGTATATTTGACACCATTGAATTTTAGTAGACTACGTATCCACAAATAGATGGACAAATGGAAGTGGCAAATCAAACTTTGGGAAACTTTATCCTAAGTATTTTTAGCATGAAGCTAAGGTAGTGGGATCAATCATTACCATAAGCGGAGTTTGCATTTAATGGTGGAATTCATAGTTCTACAAGTATGTTTCCATTTTCCATACTTCATGTTAAAGTTCTTGATCATACAATTGACTTGGTGAAACTATCTAGTGTGCCAGATGTGAGTGTGCTAGCAACAAAATTGGTGAAAGAAACAGAGGTTCGAGCTATAAATGCAAAGTACAATGTAGTAGTTGACAAGAGGAGACGACATGTTAAATTTGAAAAGGGAAATGAGGTTGTAGCGTTTCTACACAAAAAAAGGTTTCCATTGAGGTAGTACAACAATTTAAAACTAAAGAAACACGAGTTTATAGTTCATTATAAATAAGTTATTTGGGATTTCTTTTACAGACTTTTGATACTTTGAATTTCCTCTTTACATTATTTTATCATTTAGTTCAAGTTTTCTTGAATTTTTGCGAGAATTTTGTTTGAATATCTATTTCTAGAATTCAAACGTGTTTCATTGCTTGTTTTCTAAATTCGTCTGTGTAATGTTCCATAAAGTCACCAATTTTTCGTATCAATTGGACTTGTTTGACACCTCAATTGCCAACATAAAATATAAATATAAATATATATATATATATATATATATATAAAGGAAACTAGGATTGCATCTCTTTATATAATTATTTTTTCTTACTTCTCTGTAGTTAAATCATTTTCTTCATATCTCCTGTAGAATCACTTATGTGATGTTGATACCTCCTAAAATTTGATATTTTATCATATTTTATAGTTTGCAAAGTAAATGTGGATAATATTATTGTTAATAACAAAATTTTATTTTGTGGTGATTGTTGTCTTTAAATTGTATTATTATTATTGTTGTTATTGTCGTCGTTATTCTTATTATTATTTAACATATTGCTTTTTCATATTGGATGCATCTACTTTCAATTTATTATGACTCAGTTGACATTTAGTTTAGCTATCAAGTATAAAGTTTTTTACAAATTGTAGTCTCAGTATATTGATATTTCTTAACTAATATACGTTAATTTGTTGCAAACATAAAAGTCATGTTTTGGTAGCTTATCTTCAAATTGGACTCATTTGTAAAATTATCAAATCCCGCCAAACCGAACTATATTGCTCAAAATAACACCTTCAATTTTTGATTTTTAATATCATTGTCAAGAAGAAAGTATTTCTTGCATATATCATAGTGAAACAATTACACTTTTGCATAGATAGTGGGCGTTGTACAAAGTATACTATATAGATATGTTCACTTTTAATAATTGGATTAAAGCTTATTAAAATTATTTTAAAGGATAATAAAATCACAATGATGTGTGTGATTAATTATTTCTATTTTAATTATTTTGTATCAAACTTGATATTAATCATGTTAATGGATCAATTAGGACGATCCTAAATCAATTAAAATCAATGTAAATTAATTTTATAAAGAAGATATATAATCTATACAAGGAATAAATTAAATATTCCAACAACCACAATTTTAATTTTTCTTTAAACCAGCTCATATACAACAACTAAATTTTAAATTTAAAAAAAAAAAATCAAAATCGCATCATGATCAGCTTATCTGGCTCATATATGACTTAAGCAAATATCTAGAGCTCAATTCTTAAGGTGGTTTGCATGCAATCATATGTCTCTCTCTCTCTCACCACAAAAGTGGTTAGAGGGATTAGCTGAATAATCTTAACAGCTACCTTAACTCAACAGTTAACTTGCCTAAAAGTAATTATATAATTTTGTTAATAGAAATAATTAATTATCTTGAAAATAGAATAACGTTATTTTAAATTTTGTTGAAATATTTACATTAGATATATCTAATGTCACATTTATATAATCTTTTAGGTCATGTTCACTTTACATGACTAGATTGAATATATTATTTTATCAAATCTAATCACGTATGTATTTTTTATATGATGGATTAAAACTTTTATTAAAATACAAATTCAGTATAAAATAACTAATAATTAATTTCACAAAACAAATGTGAAAAACTAGTCTTTCAAACTAATTCCAAATCACCTCCTCGAAAATGAACATGATCTTAACGTATTACATAATCACACTAATTTTGATACACTATACAATGATTATTTATTTTTTACAATAACAATAAAATTATTCAAAAATAAAAGGTATAAAAACTAAAAAATGGGAGGATAAAGAAAGACAATTGATGTAAATAGAAAATATGATAGAAACAGGAATAAGATATATTAATAAAGTGATAAGAAATTAAAGATAAATAAAGAATTAAAATAGAAATATTTTCGTAAATATATTTACCACTCAGTGTAGGAGTCTCCCTATGTACAGATGCCCCCGGTTGGGCCCATTACAGACTGGATCGTGTTTGGACGGATAGATTACATTTGAGCTTCGAATCTCAGGCCCAAAAATTGATAATAGGCCTATGTCTAAATTGATTTCTGTCATCGTTAAAAATAACCGCTATATTTCACTTCGTAATTTCACGTGGCCATAAACCCTAGTCAAGGGTTGGTACTAATTTTTATTCTTCTGATTATACTTGAGTAAGAGCCTCTGCAATTGAGTTTAAATTTCATTCCATTAAGGATTTCCCTCCTGAAATTGGTTGGAGAGCAGGCAGAAAAGGGCGAGAATGGTGAAACCCAAATCCCAATCGAAAAAACCTCAAAAACGCGGGGTGGACTTCAAAGTAATGATTGGAACTTTGTTAATATGTTGAAGTTCTAATTTTTGCTGTCAAGATTGGATTTGGAGCTTTTATGAGTACGAGTATTTAAATTGTGGTATTTGTTTTTGCAGAAAATTAAGCGGAAAATAGGCAGGAAATTGCCGCCTCCGAAGAATGCTACAAACACTGAAATAAAATCTAAAGCCATTGTTCTTCCGGAGCAAAGCATTGCGTCTGAAAAAGAGGGTTTAGCGGTCAGCAAAAAGGGATTGACGCTCAAGGAGCTTCTTCAGCAGACAAGCCATCACAATGCCAAAGTTCGGAAAGGTTTCCGATTCTGCATCATGCCTTTGATTAGATTTTGACATGCCGCTGATTATAAAGTTCACGTGTGTACAAATTCTTTTGATGCAGATAAGAAATAAGGATAAACCAAAGACAGTGGTTTCATAATGGAATTTTTTTCCACATATGATATGAATCTATTTTTTGGGCTAATGGTTCGTAGATGCATTATTATAATATTTGACGTGATGATATGATATTTCAGAGGCATGGAAAATACGTGGAAAATCTCGTAGGAGTGATCCACCAAATTTACATATATGTCGCTGGCAAAAGAACACATTATAATGCCTTAGTTAGCATTTTAAGTCTTCCATTAGGATTGGTTATTTGCTAGTTTCACTGGAAGTCGACCAAACTTGAATGACGTGCCCATTGATCTCAGTTTTAATGCATATTTATTGTGGGACTGCAGGACTTACTATTATTATCTCTATAACTGGGATTAAATAAACAGAAGCAAACAGTTCTCTCCATTTATGCGTGATAAAAATATTTTTGAAATTATAGTTTTTGCATCTCAAACTAATAATTTGGTATCGTAGTTGTAATTTGTTCCACGAAAGAAAAGGAATACTGTAAACGCATTCAGCCTGGTTGCAAGTGGAGCACGTTATAATTATAGACATAGCATCTAACCCAAAATGGTGGCTTTTTAGAGCATGGGATTGCAACTATTATCCATATGTTAATTTGTTGGCTTGGTTTGAGCACAGGTCCCCCCTGTAAGAGTAATTTCAAGAATCTCAAGGACCAGCATGCTAGGATCATTTTTAATCCAGTACTTTCTATAGATTATTTTCTTCATTCTGCCAGTTTTCAGACATTTCGTTTCATTGAACTGAAATGAATAAATATTTAAGTGAACATGCACTGTGCTGCCTTTGCGTACATTATATTGATACACTGCTTCTTGTTTGATATCTTTAATCACATTTTGTGAATGATAAATACGAACTGATGTTACCCTTTCCGCAGATGCATTGCTAGGTATCAAAGATATTTTGCTTAATCACCCAGTTGAGCTGAAGTTGCATGAACTTGCTGTTATAGAGAAACTGCGTGATCGTATTGGTGATGATGATAAGTTGGTCCGTGAAATGCTGTATCAACTTTTTAAATCAGTAATTTTCCCTGGGTGTCGAAAGGTATTTATTATTATTACCGGGATTATACTGGCACAAAGTATTGAGCATACATCTTTGAATTTTTCCAATGTGCAGACGCCTTAAATTATGGTTGTTTTGTGTTACACTTAATAAGTCTCAATCTTCCTCAAAACATATTAAAGAAAATATTTTGCTTATTGTAGGCTTTATTTTGGGCATTCCTTTGTTTTCTAACAAATTTTCATTTTATGTAGATAACTTATTAATGGTGCTTCATAAGTATTTTTTTTGAGCAATCAGGCTAGTAATCTGAATAAAGTGGTTTTTGACAATATTGATGTGAACAGGTGGAATTTTGTCCAGGGGATACCAGCGACGTAGCTCAATTAATTTCTTTTAGAACTTGGTGTTTGAACATGAATGAAACTATAACACAATTTTACTTTATAAATAGCACAGGAATAACAAAAGTAGTTGCTTGGCCAGAAAAATCAAATCAAACAAATTAAATATTTTATTGATTGGAAACTTACTTTTTCCAACTTTTGATCCGGAACATCAGTTGTTATGATTTGACATCTTGTTTTAATGTTTTCATATATTTCTTGGTATGAATACGTTGCACATTTAATTTTTAGAGTGACATTTTCAGTTTTTTCTTTCAAGTGGAAATTTGATTCAGTTTAGTTGATGTTCTCTTTTGTTTTACAGGACAACCAAGCACCATTGGTTTCCTTGATGATGGCATATATTTTTAATGCTATGACCCATTTGGCAATTGATGTGCGTTTAATGGCTTTCAAATTTGTCGACCTGGTTGTTCAGTTTTTCCCCTCTTCATTTTCCTTGTATGCTGAAAAGGTATGATCAAAAATTTTTGTTTCTCATATGGATTTTTTGCATTTTATGTATTTTTAATTATTCTTTATTTAAAGCTTTTATAACCCATCTGCAGATTCTCCATAACTACGAAGATATATTGCGGAAGAACCAATTTTTAGAGGATAAGAGAAAATTAAAGAGCATTCTGGCCGGATTAATTCGTTGCTTATCACTGTTGCCATGTAATGAGAGAGAGGATCACTCGACAGTTAAAAATGTATTATCTGGTGAATTAATGTCACAATCAACTTTTGTTTTTATTAATTTCTAATTCTAGTATGTTAAACTGATCTTGGTTGCATTTCCTAAATCAATACTATGTTTGAAGCATCATCCGGCTTATTTGGCATGTGACAATTCAGAGAAATATGTGCTTTGTTTTGCTTGCCTTGAAGAAATTGTGTGCAGTATTCTAGCCATATTGCCCTTGTGATGGACTTATCAACTCCTACTTAATGTTGAAACCAATCCCCGCGTAAAATGTCTTGGTTCCTTTCTTTTAACAGCTGAAACTAATTCCCAATTAGTAATGGACATTTAGATTCCTACCCAATGTTTAAGATTTTTACTTCAGATGGTATAGCATTTTTTCCCATTTTGCTTCATTTTCAGGTTGTTCCCTCACATCATATTCTCCTTTTGTTTCTTCATGAAAATATAAGTGTGAGTGTGTTATTTAATTGTGACTTACACACACACACACACACACACACATATATAATGAAGCCTGGTACCTCAATGCATTTGTTTTATTCACATTCATATATTCTACGAATTCCACTATTTATTTCTGTTAGCCAGATTTTTTTTGGTGCTCACTTGTTCACGGCTGATCTTTGCAGGATAACTCAGTTTATGAGATTCTTCATGCTTTTGAGCCGGAGACTGCCAAAGAACCTATTGGTGAGTTTCAAAAAACACCCTTGTCACTTTCACATGGTCCATTTCTTTTATTATTATCATCCAGTCTTTGCAGCTGATCTTCAACTTGTTACAGATCCTTTGTTATTGCACTTCATTTATACTGTCTTTCCCTTCTCTCTCCCTACACTGTTGATTAACGTTGGTGTCTTTTTCTGGAACTTATTGTGTGCCTGCATGTGTGCCAAATGATCAATATTTGATGCGCTGGTGGTAGATAAAAAACTGTTCTGTACTTATGATTGTTATTCAATTAATTCATTTTCTTTTCAGCTATGCCTTAACAATGTATTCAAATTTTGAAAGTTGCTATAAATTAATCATGATCAGAGGATGATAAAGGTATGTAGGATAGGAATTTTAATAATTTTTTATTAATACTTAACGTAGATGACAAAAGATGCGAACAGCATTTGGGATTCCGTAAAAACGTCCCAAATGCCATATGGAACAAGCATAATCTAGGTTAAGCTATGCAGCCTAAAAACATTCCAAATTTATGCACAATGTTGATCCTCAGGAATAGTATAAACCAAGCTTCCCCCTGCCCCCCAACACACACGCACACATGCGCACTGACACTACTTCTACTTTGTGGTGGATGCAACTAATGTACTTGCGAAGCAATGTGGATTTGAGGTATATATTAGGTGCTGGATCAGACTGGAGGGTGGTATACTGATCATCTTAACTAAATGTTGAAAGAGTGCAGCCACAATACATGCACCCACTTAGAAATACACTAAGCTGAAAAGTAAACGGGGTATATTCCAATAAGAGCACATCTTATACTCACTTATTATTGATTTAAATTATAATAATGCCACTAGTACAATAGTAGATGCTTCAGTAACTATGTTGTTAACATAAGTTACATTTGTTTTTCTGATAATTGAAGTATTCAACTTGCATTTACATTGACTGGTGATATCTGTGATTTTCTGTTAATTAAAAATTGCTGTTTGTTGACTAACATTGGAGAATGTAAAATTCCAAGAAGGAATAAGAAGTAGGATATCAGTGATTGTCAGAAAATTTAATTTTGCGTAACAAAAATTATAGAAGTAAAAGCTTCTGTTGAAGTCAAGGGGAAAGTGGTGAAGAACTGGCTCCCTGGCTTAAACATTTTGGATGCCACAATTGTTTTCAAATGTAAGGTTGTATTAATTTGTATTTTTGCTTCATGAAGTAGATTTGCTTCCTAAATGATATTTGAATGCGGAGGTTCTCTTAATTCACCCTGAGAAAGATTAAATTGTGGCCTCATTTTTTCTGTTGATTTTCAGTTTGGAGAAAAACTAATTGACATTCATCTGCTTTGATCCCATGTTTGGCAGGTCTTTCCGGCATTATCAAGAAACTGAAGGATCTTTTAATCATTCTAATGAGTTGTTTTCTGGATTTCATGCCCTTGGTGCACAGCAGCCTCCAACTAGATCTGCAATCATGTGATTGTATGCAATTCATACTTCAGAGTGCAGATCTCATAGTCAGGTTTTTGGTTGGTGGTATCTGTAGGACTTTACCGGATCCACATTTTCTTCCATGCATGCAGATGCATGATATGGTCACAGATGATCAATTTATATCACCAATGATGTTAAGCAAGTTATGGGATGTTTTCCCCCTCCAGCTAGTTCATCATCTCTCAGAAAAGGTATATTTATTAAAATTATATGAAGTAGTCTAGTCTCATATTTTCTTTGTGTGCTGAATGAGGATATCTTCAGCTTAAAATTTGTTTCTGCAAACTGTTTTCAGAGATTTGACTTATTTTAATTCAAATACCTTTCAAATATGGCAACTGGCAGAAGCAAATGCACCGAAAGCTGTACTGTGTTATCAACCTTCCTTTTCGTTGTTATCTGTATTGTATGTTTAGTGGCTATTTCTACATCCACTTTGTATTGAACAAGATTATTGTTGCTTGTGTTTTTTTGCTGTAGTTGTCAATGCCCCGAATGACTGCTCATCTTCTTGAAAGGATGTAAATCTCTTCTTTTCTCGATTGGTTCCTTGCAGGAAAATGATCGAATCTTCATGCTGAATACTGTGATTACCAAAATATTTTTGCAGTTGAGTAACTTGGATGACTCACCCTCTGCTTTGTTGGAAAATTTTCTGGAATTCATTGAAAGTTCTTTGTCCACGAAGGTTTGGTCCTGGATTTATATTATTTGGACTTTCGGATATAGGATCTTCTTTCATCATGTACTTTGTACATTAACAAGGTAGCAAGTAGAATTAGCAGGCGATGCCATGAAGTGCCTTTGTTTCTTCATGTGGTCATTGTTTAAGTGCTGCTACTTTTCCTTTTCATGACCTGGACAATGGTCCTACGATAAAATCATGCTGTACTTCACTAGTTCACTAGGTTAGTCGGGGTCCATAGCTTAATGTTTTCCCACAAAAGGTTCTCAGTATCGATCCATTATGACTTTTCCGTTCTGCGTCTTTACTCAAGCGGCATGACATTTATTCCAGTCATGATATATCTTGCAGATACAATCAGGTAAAGTGTTTCCTGAGAAACACTTGCTTCCAATTATCCCATACATTCCAAAACTAATAATGCAAATTTGTGGTGGCTGGAGGTCCCGTATTCTTCAGGTTTTTAATTTTATATTTAAATATTTTATTGCCAATTGAGTATTTCTAGTATTCTTTGTTTAATTCTATTAATATCTCTTACTTCTTTCTGGCACATCTCAGTTTTAACCTTCATTTACTGTGCAGGCTTTCACTGAGGTTTTCAAGAACTGTAGTCCAGAGTCTTCAATGAAATTAGCTTGCCTTGCTGCAATTGAAGAAATGCTTGCTCCTGTAAGATGTCTATGCTATTCTTTTTGTCACATTACTCTAGTATTGGTTTATTTAAACCACAAGACAGCACTTGCACGTAAGTTGATTACTACGAGCTACGTGTTTTTCAACACAATCTGTAAAACTGAACTTGATGTTAGTCATTTACTTTATTTTCTGGGTTCTGATTCTTATGCAACTATAGTAACAAAATTTATTAAATCTTCCAGGATCTAGAGCAATTCAAGGAGATCTATGTTCAGTTGCTTACTGGCAATGAAATGTGAAATCATATAGTATTCATTGTAAAACATATCAGACATGCTAGGAATTGATTTGATCAGTTATGATTATACTAGACAAAATCATATGATATGATTTTATTTATTTGTTTTCACTGTTTTACTTTGCATTTCACCTTAAATAGGTGGTTATTGTGATGCATCTGTAAGAGAGAATAATATATGATTTAGCCCATAGGGTATTTTTGTCTGTGGATGTAGCTAAATGATTGAATCACGCATTTCTTGTTTTTTCCTCAAATGGTACTAGAGTAGGTTTCAATCTTGCTGCTGCAAGTTTATTTCAACAATTGTTTGGTTTAAGTTGTCCTATTCTGTTGATATAGGTTTTAGTCCTATTTGGTTCAAGGGTTTATCCTTTAGTCTTGTTTTGTTCATTTGTATAGGCTTCATCTTGATTTGGTGGTACAGATCTTAGGCATGTTTTCTTTATCATCTATCTAATAGTCTAATTGAAAATATGGAGAAAAGTTTGTCTCATTGTTCAAGTTGAGGGAAAGCATTGGAAATAAAATCAAATCTTATAGACTATGTTTGGATGCAAATTTGCATCTATTTCCTACCCATAAAAATCTATTCTTCCAAACATACTACCCAAAATATAACTCTTTTTATTTCTTTTTTTCTCTTACTTTTACTCTATTTCCAAATTTTCGTGCCAATTTTTCTACCAACAAAATTTGTATCCAAACATTACACTAGAAATTGATTTGATAAGGTGTCATTAGATTAGATGAAATCATATGATATGATTCTATTCATTTGTTTCCATTGTTATACTTTGTTTCTCACGCATAAATGCATGAGAATTGTAATGCATCTGTTAGAGAAAATAGTATATGATTTAGTCATTTGGCCATTTGTCTGTGGATTTAGGCCTCTTGGTTGAACCACGTTAGTCGTTACACTATTCTGCATCATTGTTCTCTTTTTATTCTTTCTTAAATTTAGTGTCAATAATCTGTGTCAAAAAGCTGAATTGACCTGGATTGCCCTTTCGCCTTCCTGGAATGTAGACAATGATAATTCCGATCATTGTCTTTTATTTATCACCTAGCATCTGTGTTATTGTCAGAGTATTTTTGCATAGACTTACAAAATGAGCTTCGGTTTTTTTTCCTCTCTTCTAAATTACTTCAAGTTTGAAACTTTGGTGTGAGAATTTAATTAATTTCATGACGGAATTTAAGTGGCTTGGACATATGAGTGTGGGTATCTGGTTTCTTGTTGATTTTTCAAAACTGTATCTTGGTTCAAACTAATGTTGTCTGAGAAATCGCATGCCTGCTTGTTATTGGGATGGGATGGTAGAAAACCTTAAAATTTTGCTTTCCAATTTGATGGAGCTGAATTATTTTTTCAATTATTTTTGAACTCATGTGACTTTTGGTGGGAATAAAGAAAGTGTAATGGATGACTTGTTCAATATTTTTGTAGTATTTTGATCATTAATGCTGTTAAACATGTTCCAGTTACATTAATGTCAAAATTTAGTACCTTTATATTTTAACTTCTGGTAGCTAGAAATCTTGAAACCTATACAAACAATGATCACTCCTTGGAGTGTTTGCACCTGATAAAAGGTCAGTTCTATTTTGGACAGCATGTTCATTGCCCACGGACTATAAGAACTCACTATCCTAGGAAATGAAATAATTTCTTTATATTTAACGGTACACTATGGGTGCCAACCAATAATGGATCTAGTGAAGTAGAATTTTGATTTATTTCCCTCCAAGTGGTTTTTTGTAAAAATTTTGATGTCTTGTGCAACAGGAAAGGAGCTTGCTTTACATGGATGCAAATGTTTCGACATTGTTAGATTATCAGATTGCATGGATAAAGGATTTCCCTTCATTGCTAATTTTGTTGGATGACAAAAATCCATTATGTTCCAAGGTACCCTCCTGGCATTCTTGTACCAGTTTCAAAATTTCTCCTGGTGCTTTATACTACTAGCAAGCTCAATATTTTAGAGTTCCCAAATCTTTTATTGGTGATTACTAGCAGCATGACTTTGATAAATATTTTATAGTTCCAAAATCCTTTATTGGTGATTACTACAGCACACTGTTCTGTATGCAGGCTGTTTTGCGCCTTCAACTTCGTGTGGGACAAGCATCTCCGCTGAACTCTCCTTTCTCCCGGGAATTTGACGCTCTGCAATACAGTTTTAGAGGTTTCTTCTGCAGGCAAATTGAGAACAGTAAGCATTGTTGTTGGTACTTTTCATTCTTCCTTCTTTTGAGGCTACTCCTACATGTGTTTAACACATAGTCTATTTTACAGCCATATGCTATGGACCGTTCGTAAGGCTTGCAGCAGATATTCAGGAGCTTTCCATTTGTTGCTTATATTATTTTTCTTTTATGGACACTGTGCTTTTGGAGTCACTGGTTTCATGTTGCTTATGTAAGCAATTATATAACATGCCTATAGTTTTATAATTAATATTGTCTAGTTAAGTGCTGCTTTCATTGTTTGTGTTCTTTTTGACATATATGTCCTTGGGTTGCATTCTATTACTATCCCCAAATACTAGCATTAAATCATATTCTTGCCTGACTTTCTAGCTCTTTTGTGTGTGGAACTTAATGAAATAGATTTTGGCAAATAATTCTCTCTCTCTCTATATACATCTCTTTTTTTTCACTTTACTTGTTCATAGCTGTCAAATAAGCATACTGGAAGTACAGCATACAGTTTTAGTATTTTTATGGAGTTTTGAAAAGCTCCATCTGCATGCTTCTGTTCACACTTGTCCATGTGACACCAGTTGCTACTTTTATAATCAGAGAGAAGACCCTGAAGTGGAGATAGATATTATCAATAGATAAGAAACCAGAAAGACTATTGTGAGATAAATAGACAAGGAAGATTATAAATTTTTTATGGTTTCTCCTTGTTTCTCTACCACAGGTGATGATATTGAGCCAAATTTGGTTTTCCGTATAATAGAAGTTCTGCACTCTGCTTTTAGAGCTGGGCATATCCAATTTGCAGATTATACTAGTTTCCATGTCACTTTACTCTCCCGGTTCCAAGTTTATCCAGGTACTATTTCAATAATCCCTGCTGTAGCCCATTCTTTGTTGGTCTCATTTCCATTTAAACTGTTTTATGAATCAGTTTTATGTTAAAAATTTATTGATATTCAAGTCCTTTCCCATTTGACTTCAGTAGCATGTCCGGGGGCATAAGTATGCTCAAGTGTTTGTCAATGCTCCAGGCGATCTTTGGGCAAACCATTCAGAATAAATTCATTAATTATTTCATTTCCTTCATGTTCATTTTCATGCAATAATTTTTCTGAGTATGCTGTTGGGTTGCTAAACAGTTGCTTGGAATTGAGGTTGATGGAGAAAGAATGAACAAATTTTTATGTATGTGTGCATATACGGAGGTTAGGTTTGGGTCCAGATCTATTTTTCATTTTTTTGGAGCTTGTGAGTGTCTGATATTTCCTTCAAGAATTGATTATCATTTATGTCTATTTATATGCTTTATTCTATTTAATGCAATTTGTTGTAGATTTCTTCCATAAAATTGTATTTTGGATTTTGCAGAAAAAGTCTGTCCTGCTGTGAAGTATAATGGGAAGTCTAATGACCGGACATTTAAATATTTTACTAGCATTGTCTGCTCATGTTTGCCAGAGATTGGTGATGGTTATCTTGTTTTCCAGATGTTGGAGAAGATAATTGTTGATCAGATAGTATGTTCTCTAATCACTAACTTTAATTTTAATTTTTTTCATTTTTGATGAATTTTTCTTTACATTTTAATAGTCTTTGCATGTAGGAAGCTTACAACAGCTCTCTCTTCCTAATACCTCTGCTTATCACTTGATAGCATTGACATGCAAAATTAATATTTCTTTTACTTTAATTGCCATGTTTCAGTGTAGTGATATGGCGATGGACAATAAGTGTGCTTTTCTCAGATTGCTTGTTGTACTAGACTCGATACCAACAAGACTTTCTAGGCAGAGTATTGTCAAGATAAGCCATGCCCTTCCACAATACTTGATTGACATTGTATCTGTATGTATTTTTCTTTTCTTTTTTGTAAGTGGATATTATTCTTGTTTAACTGTAGAAATATAAATTTATTTAGCTGTGCCCGTCTGCTCTTTGATTTCACGAGAAATTTATTATAATTTTTTTGGCAGAATGTTGGGGAAGATAACCATGAATCAGAGTCCCTCACATGTGCAAAAGGAAGACGATATTACCTGTTACCTTCCTTTTATCTGTTTCGTGGGAGCAAAAAACTATTAAATTATCTTTTGAATGTGATGGGATCCTGGGTTTCTGAGGATAGTTCAGCACTCGGTTCTCATCTTCACTCCAATGATCTTTCAACTATGGTATGTGCTGTCAGCTCCATACTACTTCACATGTATGAAGATGAAAAGATGTGGCGGATTCTGTTGACATGCCAGACTGAAATAGAGAATATTTTACAGAATTTGCTTAATTTACTGGTAAGGATATAGCTTCTCTTTACATCCTCGAACCTTTACCCTACAAGAACTAGAGTATGTCGTTTGCTTAACTTACATCCTATGATAATTAAAGAGTATTTTCAGGTGTTAGGTGAGTTTAATGGATGCTAATTCTAAAGGTTAATTACATTTACCTCTTCTATTCTCATTTGCCCACTCCCTACCTCATGATCATTGATGTCTCCTACTTAACTTTTCCTTCCCCGTGCTGCCCATCCCCTCCTTTCTTCCTATTGTCTCTTTCTATTTTCCTGTGGCGTTCTCCCTCTTCTCTCATACCTTTCTGTCTTTTCATCGCTTCCTTCCTCATCTTACCCTTTACTATTGACTTGCCTTTCAAGCACTTTCCCTTGCATCTCCTCCCCCTCCCCCCAACTCAAGTCACTTTCCCATTTTTTTTCTCTTCCACAACCATACCTTTTCTCCCCTATCTTTACCTGTCAGCAATTCAACACCTCTAGAAGAGAACAGAAGTAAAAATGGAAAAGGAGTTGATGGGGAGAAAATAAAGAAGGAAAGAACAAATAAAAAATAGAGAAGAAAAGCAGAGTTTGTTTTTTAAATAATTGCTATTATTTTAAAGAATTGAGTTGAATTATCTTGCAAAAGCAGCTCTGTGTTTATGTTTTATCCCTACATCATTAGAAATAAACATTTGAACAGGTCATTTTCTTAAAAAACATGCAAGAATGATACAATTGTCTAGTATGTATGGAGGTATAAAAAACCGCTTCCAATGGCTTATTTTTTGGCCTTAACTGAAATTTTTCATCAAATGGGTGTGTGTTTGGAATAATATTTCATTAATCTTTGCTCTTCCTTTAGCTAATTATTATGCTCACAGCCATCCCCATTCCAAGCCTTCTTGAGGGTATTTTGGCAACAGTTTGGCCATTTATGGAGGTTTGCTATTCTTCTTCATAGACATCATCATTTTTGAAATGCATGGTAAATGTAGAGGGGAGTTTTCTTGTAATTGTAGAAGAGACAAAAAGAAAAGCAATTTGGACAAAAATAAATAAATGACTGGGAGTGGGGTGTTGGAAATTTAGCTGGTTCCGGTGGAAGTTGGGTTTAATTGCCTATTTTTTAAAACCATGACCATGGTCTCATTACTCTTTTCAGTGTTCTGAGAGGACAAAGTTGACCTTGGAGGAAAGGCACAAAATTCAAAATGCATATGACCAACTAAGAGCTATCACCGATAAAGAAGTGGTGGGACACACATAACGTGGAAGAACAGTCAAAAGTACGTGTTCTTTCTTGTCTTTGCTTTTGTAATGAATTAGGGCCATTTAATACTGTACAACGCAAAGATGGACTTTTTCACTGTTTTGCTGCCCCTTGTTAAGTTTGTTGGAACACTTAACTGTGTGCGGTGGATAGCTAGAGATGAGGTAACGGCTGGATCATTGTTGACATGATAATTCATGTAGTTTTTGGCAGGCGAAAGACCCTGGGAGTACACTTGTTTTTACCTTATTAGTGTATGTATTTGCCTGATCATTCCACAGCTATTCTGACCTGCACTTTTTAAAAAGCTAAATGATGGTGATTAATTAGTCAGCCATGACATCCAATCGAGCTTCTGATGGTCACATGGATCGTGTTTGCTGTCTTTACATTAAATTCTATGTTGGCCTGTTACTTTTTGGGTCAAGTGACCCCAGAAATGAATGTGTGACGAGGAAGATGTGTAGATGTCAGGTAGATCAAAGTTACAATGCACACGTGTTATGCGCTCTTCTTCACTTCATTTGTGCAGTGCTCCTCCTGGCTCAATTGGATTTTTGGACACGTCTCTTTGTTGATGCGGGAAAGCTATATTTCTTAAGAACTTTCTTGTTCTAACAGATTTAAGTTCTGTTTATCCAGATTTTCCGATCAACATAACAGAAGACCCGCCAACCTTCATTCAATTGAGGGTTACTTGCGATCGATCTCGCCTTTGGCTATGTTTTGTTCCCTACTTTCTATTATTCCCCCAACTAAAAAAATTTACAAATGTCTTTCACAATTATGCCACAAGTCTGAGAAGGGATCAAAAGGTGGAACAACCTTATTTATGCAAATGGAAATGGACATGTCATGTGCATCATCATCATCCATTCATGTGCAAATCATGCATGATAGAACAAATCACTACTAGTAAAATTTGTTGGCATCTATTGCTATCAAAGTCTCCCATTTAATTAAGGCAGCAAGCCCCCAGCAGGCATAAGTGGGTAGCTTTTTCGAGCATGAACCCGCGAGGATAATTGCATGGAAGAAGAGGCCATCATTTTCACCTATTGAGATGAGAGAATAATGGGCCACTTGTGCGTGAATAATTGAGGGTGAGAACAAGTTTGAAACTCGTTTCTTTTGAATAAACAATGAAAGTTCACATACATAGACTTCAGTAATAAACTTGGGTTGTCCCGTTGTAAGTTCCAATTCCGAAGACCAGACTAGACTCATTCTTGTTGTCCATACAAGTGTACAGATATCCGATATTATGTTATATTCCTTCTGGCTTTTGCTTGAGCCAACGAAGCAGGTAACTTTTTTCTAGACTTTGGCTCGGTTACGAAAAATAGGATCTCAATACAGAATATATCAATATATTAGGTGTAATTATAGATGAAAGAAGGAATACAAAGAATCAACACACCATATTCACAAATCAGTTCTATGTAATCTGCTTCTTCAATCTAGAGAATACTGCAGTCCATAGTGACCAAACCAATGTTGCAAACCGCTTGAATGAATGTTGGACTACTGAGCAATTTCTGTATTCAATGGATATCTCTGTTCAGACAAAACCCAACGCTTCACATTTTAAAACAAGCCACAAAATTAACAGAATGTACTAAAGGGAAGTAGCTAGTCATGTACAGGGCGGAAACACAGGAGCCTTTCAAAACATTTTTTTTTTCAAGATGGATAGACAACAAGCATTGAAAAGGGATCAAATTCAAAGACTTTTGCCCATCTCATTATCAGTAAATTAATTGTGCTCTGGTCAAAGATGATGTACAGTTTCATGCCCCCTTGCAGCCACGGTATAAATTAAAACCGTCTCTAGTCCTCCATATTGGCTGTTGTATAGACCAAGTAAGAATTCGTTCTTGTATAGCTGGAAATCAAAGCCTTCCCAAGCGAAGTGGGCTGAGAAAATGCCAACTGCATATGATTAAGAATCAAGCCCTCACAGAAACTCTTCCTGTAACCATAGAAAATTAGCAGGTAAAGTATAGTTCTCAAGAATCAAAAAATAAACTTCATTTCATGCAGCCTTTTGTGTGAGTAACTCTGTGTTCACTTAAAATGTTGGAAATTATGCAGAGAGAATAATTAAACTTTAACTTGGTTGGATGCAGACTTATTTTAGTGGTTGCCTAGATGATAAGACAAGGTTAACTCTTCTATGCATTTCAAAGTGGGAAAGTCAACTTTCCCTTCAACAATATAATTAGATTTCTTTTGTAAAAACTTCAGAACTTTAGTCTATTCCCATTAAGTAATTGAAAGGGCAGATTCCTAATCAGAAAGAAGCTATAATAGTTTGAGAAAGCTGAATGAATAACAAACTTACCTTGCTGCATCAAGTAGATCAGTGGCTATGCGCTTCCTCCTGCTAGAAGGTGCGACCCATATGGCTCTAATGCCGCAAACAGCTGGTAGAGCCTCATCTTCACACAAAATCACTCCATCATTGCACCCTTCTTTAGGACTTTTGGGTAAATCCCTTTTTAAGGTTTCCCTCTGGAGACTAACGCCACCAAATTGAAGAACGGTTGAGTTCCTTCTTTTTTCCTTTGGAGACACATTATTTGTCTCAACCATTGAGCTTGAGAGAATCCTGTAGGCCTTCTTTATTGGCTCAGCAATGAGACACCCAGATATTCTTCGTGATGAAATGAATAGATACGCCTGCTATCATGCAAAATGCATAAATTTGACACAACTAGCAGCCAAAATTAATTGAACTAGGAAATGTACAGACTTCCACATTTGTTGTGGATGTCAGAGAGAAAAAGAGAGAGATGCAACATTAAAATAACCATTTTGATTCTTTGTTAATGAGAATAGTTGAAAATTGACGATAAAAAGCTGCTTTAAGTGAAGTTACAAAAGGGGAAAGATATTGTGATAGTAAAAATTTTGGCTACCTTACTGCGTTTATTAAGTATCCACCCACCCCCAAGCTCCAATTCCATCATGTGCACAGCATCTTGAACCTGGAATTTCACTAGTTTACTAAACTCTCCAAAATAAAGAAATTGAACCAAATTTGTTCACCAAAGATAAAGCTCTTAACGATCATATACCTTATTTTTCTGAGCAAGTGGATCATCATCTTGCACCAAAACAATGCGACCCCTTTCCAGTGCATCTATAACCCTTTCGCTGCACCAGCCCTAAGAATCAGGCAATGACATGATTAAAATCACAAATGGAATAACATTAGAACATAGCGATGATTTAGCTGAGAAACAAAAAACATAAAAACACAAAATACCAATTACTTGACTACCTTGAAAGGTATCCCATGGGTGTAATTTTTGTGAAATGACTTGTGAACCTTTTCATCACCTTGGTCACCAGGTGCATACTTGAACCCACATGTGGTACATGTATGTAGTAGAAAGTTAGACTGACCAACCTCCAAATGTAACTGGGCATAATTTCTCTTCTTGTTCAGAATTTTGCTACACTTAGCTTGTTTGGTTAATTTGTCATCACAATCATCTTCCTTTGATGCCTTGAAATTTGACACAGAACTGACCTCGCTGCAAGAATTTTTTTTTTTTTAACTTCAAACATTAAAAAACCCAGAGTATGAAAGTAACTGCCACACACCAAGTTTAAGATCAGAACATTTTAAGAAGGCCATCTAAAAATTCACCAGACAAGTAAGTGAAGAAATCTGAACGTTCGAACTATAGTTCTCGTGGTCTAAGTCATGCATTTAGGCACTCATTAGTTAAGCTCAACCCCTTCATAATCCACCAACCCCACTCCCCGACATAGATGCACAACCAAAATAAATTAAAAACGTATCAACGGCAACAAAGGAATACATATAAAAACTGGAAACCGAAGTAGCCGAGAAACTGCCGGTCCTGGAATTTTGCATTTTAACTCGCAGTGGCCTTGAAACTAATTACATAAAAGCTTAAACTATGAAGAAAAATCAAATAAATGCACACCCAAAAAAGAAAAAAGAAAAGAGACGGGTCTACATTATTTACCCTCCTGGATTAGGATTCTGGCGTTTGTAGGTGACGGTGATTTCTGGCTCTTGGGTTAATCTTGCAGAGTCTGCATCAAATAAACTGCCGGAAAATGGAGACTGATGGGAAGATTCCTGTCGGGAAGGCTTGAAGAAGGCGCTGATCTTTGGCTGCATCTCCTTCTATTTTCTCTTGCCTGCTTTCGGATCACTGGGAAAGTCAACTTTGGGTTAATTTGTCGCCAGAAGGACTGCTTCTTCCTTGTCGTGTTGAAAAGGTCGAGGAAGTCGAGAAACCGACGGGAGAGGACGGTGAACGGTGTTGAGTTTGCCGATTTGTTACCAGAGAACGAGCTTTCCCCTCCGTCTATGTTTTCGTTGCCGGAGAATATGGTATTGCTACGGAGGAATCAGCAGCTTCCGTTTTACGACCAGATTACGCAGCCGGAGCTGGCGGATTTGAATGATCGATTGCAGAGCCTAAGGATTCAGAGAGAGAACTATCCGATGGCAATGTCGAAAATTAATTTCAGTTCACCTAATTTTAATTTGGGCCAAGGCCCGAACCCGCACTCAATCCCAAATCCGAGTATGGATCCAATCCATAAAATTGACTACTGGCATCGGATTCCTTCGACGATGGCGATGATGACGAACAATGAAACCAAGAGAGCTTATTGTGAAGAATGCGAGAACGAGGAGAAGTATCGGAGCACGACGTCGTTCCACCCCTGCGTTAACGACGCGATAATCACTCGGTTCATCACGCCGTTTGGGCCCATTAGTCGGCAGAATAATCAGTTCCGCTAAGTGCCACTGTTGTTTTCTTTCATTTGTTTTTTTTCCCCTGAAACATCTGGAAAGGGTTTCCAAACGAACCATACGTTTTTCGCGTGAATCAGGGTAAAAATCTTGTGTGGAGTGGCGCATGATATACCCGTGAGGTACAGTGTGTATATATGCGTGTTGCTTCTTTTTTCCGCCTTTTTAAATGTATAGAATAGATAGAACTATTAACGCCGGCGCACAGTTGGCACACGGTGTAGGTGGTCAGTCGTAGACACATGTGGAGTACGTAATGATATTTAGATTTGACAATCATGCCCTTGGAAGAAGAAAGAAAGGGGCGCAGTGCTTGTAGGAACGGCGCCGGGGTGAGTTTGATTGGTTGATGAAACTGGGGCGGGTAATATGTAAGAAGTCCTATACCTTGGGCCCTCTTCAGTAATTCTGGATTTTGGTGTTGAGGCATCAGTCATGAATTGCCTTTTGAAACTGAATTGCTGTATAATTTTGTCTTTAATGTTTCTGCTATTATCATTATGGAAGAATTTTTTTTGGATCATTTACTTTTCCAGCCACAAAAAAAAAAAAAAGAAAAAAAAAAGTGTGCTTAATAAGTAAAAGTTCTGTCTGAAGTGCAGTGCATAATAAGTTTATTACAAGGACTTGAATATATTAATATTTTTTTCTTTCGCATTTAACTATTGTTTTTTATTCCAAAATCAAACAAATATTTATGTGTACAATCGTATTTATATATATGATAAAAATCAAATCATTATCTATGGCTATAATCATTATTCTAAGATTTAGTCACTACCATACATATTGTCAAATCATTTGATTATTATCTCATCATATGATATATACAGATATAGATATACAGAAAAATAAACAGCTAAACATGCATTGATAATTTTTACTTCGAAAATAAACTTTCACATGAAAAGTATTGTATCATTTCTCATCTCTAAATAATACGAACGGAACAAACTTGGACCTTCTCATTAACTCTTTTATTTTTTTCCTTTTTCTCTTAACTTTTTTCATATGTAGTTGATTTAAAATAATATTGTTTTTATTATTAAAAATATATAAATGTTATAGTTAATAAAATTTATAATTTGTCAAAAAATTTAGAATCACAACAAATGTGGCACTTTACAAGTATAGTCCTAATAGAACTAATTGAGCGAGCATAGCAAGTCATGCATGACACAAGCGGAGGGCAATCTGACCTGTAGACTAGTCAGCAAGCACAAAATTAAATTTAGAAACCATCCTTTCTTTCTATATCCAATGTCCATTTCTCTTAATAATTTTCTCTTTGCATCGCTTGTTTATTCTTTGATTACTTTTCCTTTTTTTCTCTTTCCATTTAACATGTTCTTAATTTTGAAATAAATTATTCTTTTTATAATGCAACTCACAAAATTTTATAATTTATTATTTGTTAATTTTTTTAAACATTTTTCTCCTTCATTTGTTTTCCCTATTTATTGATCGTGTACCATTCCACTTGTGTAAGCTATGATGTTTTTCGTAGACAATGACACACGAGAGAACTTCAAGAAGACGTGTTTGGACGTCATCTCTGGCTTTATTTGGGACCTAATTTTGCTTAGGTTTTTAACCCATTAAAATTTTACCAGAATAAATATCTTGCAATGCCAATTTTTTTAATTCAAAAGTTTGCTCCTTTACATAAATAAATAATTATTTAAACTTATTGATCAAAAACACACTCAATGGGTGTGCATGAATATATAATTAAATTAACAATATTTTTAAATATGGATTTTATGTCATTTACAAAGTAATAAAAATTTTGAAAAAGCATAAATAGAATAAACTAAATTTGAGAGAATAACTAGAAACATAAATAAGTTAAAATTAAGGGAATTGAAATTGAGGAGAAAGAAACATATAAAAAAATGACGGTACATAGGGATTTAATATTGTTTAACTAAAACAAGTTTTCCGATCATCTAAGTCAACAACCAAACGACGGTACAGTAGTGCGGATGATCAGAAAACTTGTTTGGTTGTTGACTTAGATGGGGTCAAAAGTGAAAGAAATTTTGATGGATGTAAAAATTTTGTTTAATAGTAAAGTATAAGAGGGAGGGAAATTTTAAAATTATTTAAATTTAAATATTTTTATATGTATATCGTATGTAATAATAGTATATAAATTTATGTCCTTACTTTTAAACCCAAGGTCCAACCAATTTAACTAGAATCTTGCTAGTGTGGCCACTAAGTTGATTTATTTCATTTTATTTATTTATTTATTTATTATTTGGAAGAAGAAGATAAAATCAGAATAAAAGAGGAGAAAGATGAAAGAAAGAGAAAAACGTAAAATATTGTAGGAGAGAAAGAAAAATGAAAATACAACATAAATTACAAAATCCCAAAAAAGAAAGTCAAATAAACGAAGTACATAAATGTATAAAGAGAAAATATTTCATTCTATTATAATTCTTCTAACAAGTATTTATCATTTTTTGTTTGTTTATATTATTAAATAATAAGTCTATATATAGTGAATAGGTTATTTTGAAAGCAATACATTAATTATTATATATTTAAATTATTTTATATGAAAATAAAATTAAATTTTTTTTTTACTAAGATAATACTATTGCATTAACTTTTGTACAAATTAAATGTGCAATTCTTAAATACTGTCAATAATTTTCTAAGTATTCATTATATAACAACAAGCGTTATCGAATGGGTTAATCAGTTCGACCAATTAAATTGGCGACTAGTATGTTGTCTAGTTTTAGCCTTAATTTGATTTTAAAAATATAAATATAAATATATATAAATATGAATATATATGTGTGTGTTAATTTAATTCTCAATAAAAACTAATTAATTAAATATTTAAGAGTAAAAAAATTTGAATTTGTATTTAGTTGTCTTGATTCCTATATACTTTATCTTTTTATTTTAAATTTAAACTACAGGTAACTTCCATTTATTGGTTTTTTATAAAATAAAAATACACACTTTATTCATATGTGTATATATATATATATTTTTTTTTTCTGTTGGGCAATGTTTATTCTGAGTTTTGGACAAAAAAATATACACACTATAATTATTATATTTTTAAAATTATTTTATCTCTTTTTATTTTTATGTAATTTTCTAAAAAAATACATTAAAAACATACATAAAAAAGACGAAAATAAACATAGCCCCTTTCTTTTAAACAATTCTTCGGTTCTTCCTACCCAGGCATTCAAAAATTAAAAATAAAAGCCTACGAAAAAGATATTTTACTTTCCACGTGGCAGGCTCGGCAGTGGTGGTTGTGGAGATCCTCGCCGATAGCTGCGGCCACCGAGTTTAAAATCGTGGCCGAGAAATTTGCACCAAAAAATCTTCGTGCGTTGTCACGTGACGGTTCCGTACTCCTTACGTCTCTCTCTCTCTCTCTCTCGCACAAACACACACACATGCACATTCTTTTTCGTTTAGAAAGATGGCAGAACTGATTTTCCACTCTGCGTTTGTTACGGGCAGATTGCAGAAAGTAGAATCGCAACGTCAATTTTCGGAAAACGAAAAATAGTTCACCCATCTCCATTATTAACCTTTACGATTTCGACCATTAAATCTAGTCGACTCTCGAGATCTCTTTCTCCACCTCTCGCAAATAAACCAGAAAACAACCAGGGCAGAAACGGCGGATGATTTCGGTGCGGAAAATCTGGAAGACGGGGAGCTATGGCTTCCCTCTGACTTCTTCTCCAAGAACGAAGTTCAGGTCTCCAGCAGAATCAGTACTCCGTTCGACTACTGCTCCCCCTCAATGCCTTCCTGCAGGGAGGACTTTCGGCGTTTTTATGATTCCATTTTACTCCAGCGTCATCCCAATAACCGTGTCTTCTACGAATGTCTCCCAGCTTTGCAGGTACATCCATGCATGGCCACCTTGCTCCGGCTATTGTTTTCTTACTAAACAATGTGTTTATGCTATGTTTGCTTATATGCGTTTCTATGTGATTTCTTTTAAGTCTTCATATGTACTTCTTTTGTCTTTTATGATTCTTTCTCTTCTTATGGTCGTGCCATTTAAACCGGCGGCTTGGTGCGGGTCTTCCGGCGTTGCCAACGATGGTGCTCACGATCCTTCTGGCTGCAGGACAGGATATAGCTGCAAAGGGTACTCATCGATTGATCAACTCCACCGCGTCAACTCGGTTCCGATTCAGGTTGAGCCCAATTGGGCCTTATTCATTCTTCTGCCATTCATGTCATGGGTTGTCCTTTTCTGGGTTTTAAATCTTAATTGTCAGCTTTGGTCAGATGTTGGGTTTCGTAAGGCATTAAACGAGGTCGTTTCACAATCTGCAGGTCCAGACCTTTATGTGTGAACTGTGAAAGAGCTTGGACTACGCAGAGGCACCTAGGAAATCAGTTCAATTTGAACCGGGTATTTCCCGGGGTAAGGGCGAGTGCTCATGGGGGGACCGGTGTCTTTCTGCCTCGCATTTCAAGCGATGTACTCGCTGCTACCGTGGCCAAAAATCGCAATCATCTCTGCGTAGAGTGGGAAATCCTGATTTCTTACTGTAATTAAGTTTTCGAATTTGTGAGTAATCCGTTTGAGGTCGTTTGGTTTTGACTTATAATCCTTGTGAAACATACCGATGGTGAAATTTTTAGGTGGACTTAGAGCATTAGTGGGAAAAAAACACCTAAATGGCTCCGTTGAAAACATTCACCACATTTAAGAATAATTAAAATCCCGGCGTTCTAAGAACAGCTCTAAATGCATTTCTTTCATTCTTAGGAAATCGTGTTGCGGTGATTTTTGTACTGGACTAGTTGCAGTGTTCTTCTTGGATTATTTCCTAGGTTTATGCAACTTAGATAATGTAATTTGAATTAGACATGAGAGAGAGAGAGAGAGAGAGAGAGAGAGAGAGAGAGAGAGAGAGAGAGAGAGAGAGAGAGCACTTGAATATGAACTGCACCATGATTTGAACGAAATAGAGAATCGCTGATGTTATCTGTCTACCTTTTGTACTTTTCAAAGATGCAGAGTTGTGATGTATTCCGAACATTCGTAATTAGTAGCCAGCGTAAACTGAATATGAACTCTGATGAATTTTTTTATGCAAGCACTTCAATTATATGGTAAGAAACTCATCAGGTTCAGAAAAATGTTTGATTTGCTAAATTATAATGTTCTTGCTTCTGTTATATGTTGGGTTTCTTTTGAAATAGGACGTCTGGAGGCAGAGTACAGTTTGATGAATGCTGCTAGGGAAAGACAGGCAACTTTAAATTTTCCCCGGTCCGTGCCAGTTTCAAGTGTTTTGACAGTGTTATGAACTGTGATCTGACATTTCAATTTCCAAATCCTAGCATTCCAATGGCAAACAAATTTGATTCTCGTGGAGTTGAAAGTAGGGTGAGTTGATAAAAATAGAGTTGAAGCTTCAGGTCTTCTTTGTAAGGCATTTGACCCGCATGAGTTATATTATCACACTATTGATCTACAGCTATAGAGAAGGTTTTATTTTTTTTGGGCTAATGCTTCTCTGAACTTGAGTAGCAGTAAGCATGTGGTAGGGACGCTTTCTTTATGTTAATTTAAACACGTACGTGCTTAATACTGCAATCTTTTGAAACTGTGGGCTGAGTTGCACTGTGCACATGATAAGAGGAAATTGAAGGGCTTCTACACCAAAGACTATTACTAGCTACTGTAAAATTCGTTTATGAGATTTGAGTTGCCCCTTGGGTTCTGTTTCTTTGTTTTGAAATTGATGATGCTTGTATCTAATTCATGAAAGACCTTTCTAATATGCTAGCAGTTATCTGATATGCTGACAGGTATGGTCACATCTCTACTTGATCATCCGTTGAGAAGCGCACGCCCAACCACCGGAACTATTGAGATATATTTCCCTGGAATCAATTGATGTGGGATTGAAATATGACAAGAAAAAGGACAGGTTCCGCAACGAGGAGAAGAATTGCTAGCATAACAGAACATGTTTGATTGTCTTTTATATATAACAATATCGAAGTGTTAAAGAAAATGTTTTATAGGCTTATATCTTTGTTTTCAAATTTGTGTGTATATTTTTTGTGTTCTTATCTCGACAAGTATGTGAACGTAGAGAGAGAAATAGATAGTATTTGAAAAGTACAGTAATTAAGTGCGTAATTTTAAGGTTCAAAATTGCAAAACAAACATAGCCTAAGTGTTTTTGTGTATAATTAGGGTCTTCATTGTGTAAAATTGAATCGAAAATTCAGTGTACCAAAATTTTGGTATGCCAAATTGATGTATTGAATGTTGAATTGAATTTTTTAATTCAATTCATTTTTTACTGCAATTAGTTTGGTCAGTTCAATTTGGTATTATAATTACTGAATTTTTAAAAAAAAATAAAAAAAAAAGAAAAAATGAAATAAGGAGGAATGAAAATAAAAATGACAAAACTAATAGAAAAAGTTAAAAATAAAAATGCAAATCATAGTAAAAAAAATTAATATTAATAAAAAATACTTTATTAATGGAAAAAAAATAAAAATAAAATTTGATATATAAAAAGTACAGTATATTAAACTTAAATACCGAAATCGAATTGAAAACCAAAATTTCAAAAAATTATCAAATTGAATACTAAATTAAAATTTTGATTTGACATTTAGAAATTTTAACTTTGATCGATTTACAGTATTGTGCACACGTGTATATGATGATGAAGTATAACGGGTTATTCTACCTTGACTACCAAAAAATTATTTGTTTGGGATGGCTTTTTGTGACGGATTTTACTAAAAAAGCTGTCCCAAGCCCCAAATTTTTTCGGCATAGATTTATTTCCATCCCGATTCACCCGTCACAAATATTTGGGATGGCTTTTAAATAGCCGTCCCAAATCTGATACAGTATTGAGACGACCTTTTTTTGGATAGCTTTAGGATAGAGTTGTGACGGCTTTTTTTTAAGACAATTTTTTTAGGACGACTTTAAAACCGTTTGTTTGAAACGACTTTGAGATAGCTTTTTTGGGACGTTTTTTTGGGATGGCTTTGAGACAGCATTGTTTGGGCCAGTTTTGGGATGGCTTTGGAATTGGTTTTGTTTTGGAACCACTTTTTTTAGAGACAGCTTTAAGACATTTTTTTTTTAAGACGAGTTTGGGACGGTATTTTCTAAAATGGGCTTTAGGATGTATTTTTAGGACGGCTTTGGAAGGGCTTTGGAACGAGTTTTTTGAAATGGTTCTGGGATGGCACATCCGAGACTGCTCTAGCACGGATTTTTGAGACAGCTTTTCTACTATGAAGAAGCGTAATACGTTTTAATTATTAAAAAAATATTTGTCTTTTCTGTACAATAAATTACAAAATTTCAAATACAAATTCCCAAATGAAATAGAGAAACACATAAATATTTAAGAAATTATACTTGCAACCATCATAAAAGGATAAAATTATTTGTAAACAACCTTAAATATCGAGTTTCAAATACAAAATAATAATTGTAAAGAGAATGTATAATAACAACAAGGAGGTGTTGGTCAAACAACCTATGTGTTTAGCTGTCAAGGTCCTCATGATCTTTGTCATCGTCACCGTCATCAAAGGAGTCCAAGCCCAATTTTTTTGAAACAAGTTGCAAAAATTTGTTTAATTTTGCCTCTGTTTGGGCCAGCATAGTTTTGTAATCATCCATATCTGCATCTCGCTCTCGTAGTTGCTATTGTGTACGTTTCAATGTTTTTTGCATTGTTTATAGCTCAAGGTTCGGTGAGGATGTTGAGCTAGTTGATGCACAACTCAATTGCCTAAAAGACTGAGAATCTGAACTCATTCCTGGAAGTTGACCCTTTTTAAAACCACCAAGAACATTGAGGACGGATATGTTGCTATTGGTTGAGCTAGACGAAGTCCCACCACCTTCTATATCATGTGCCTCTGGGTCCTCGATGGCATTTTGGTAATGTTGTAATTTTTCCATCATCTCCTACAAACATACAATATCATTTAAAAGTTGCATACGCTATTAGAGTCACATATGTAAATGTTTCAATAACTGTACTTACCCCTTGAGATTGTACGCAAGGCCTCGCCCATTCGCTAGCTGCATTCTTCCAAACTTTAGAGTAAACTTCAAGTGGAGTTGGTGGCCTTCCAAGCTGTACTTCTTATATTATTTGGATAAATGTTAGCAGTATGTAAAAGACGGATGACAAAAATATAGCTATACAAATATAAACAAAATTTTAGCTTACCAATCTCTCGCTATGCGCAGTGACCGAGATCAATCTACCATGGTAGATGGTGGATGTAGATGCATTGTTAGCAACGCAGTTGATCCGATTTTTCTCTCACATACTATGCAATATGTATCTTGTGCCCATTTGCTCAACATCTCAACCTACTTTTCCTGTGCGATTCACTCAACTTTTGTGTTGAAAGCTCTTGCCCGATGCAAGTGTTTTCGTATTATCTCAGTGACATTTTTCTTGAAAGCACATCGTATAGTTGTGTTATCAGCCGCGACCCACCTGAATTCATTTTGTGGACAGAAATGCCAACATTCTATGAAAAGGACTAATAACATGCTCATATCGTGAAAGTTATAGTATAGAACAAAAGTGGTAAATCCTATCCATATACTAAGCAAGCTAAAAAACTAAATAGTACTGTAATAGTTGGCATAGTCATAGGGATGGTGGATATGTCATACCTTGAAGAGTCAAAATCATTCCTATTTTTGTTCTAACGGGACATCGGTATAACAGATCCATGGTTCATTATAATGTCCAAAAAGAATGGACTTAATTGAGTTTGTCACTTCTTTTTAGGCATTGTAACAATACCAAATTAAGATTGTGTTTCATTACTCATTCATTGTGTACTCATGGATGAAAAGATAAATGCAACGTGTACATTCCAAATTGAAACAGTACTCACTAATATAGGTGGGGTGTGACACGTTTTGACCAGGCTGCTTGGGGCTCAGATGATCTAGATGGCCCAGCATCCAAATTAGTAGGTACGATGGGGTTGTGTTCGGCCGGTTGATTGGAGTTGCGCATCGGTGTAGAAGGACTAGCTGCATGTTGGAATTTCGTTGGTGGTTGGTCTCATAATCATCAATTAGATGGGAAGATGATATAAGTGCAAAATGTGGGCTATTAACGCTTCGTTCACCTCCCCTTCCACGTGGTGTGTTACCACCACGTTCAGCTCTATTCCCAGAGTATGCTCCTCGAGTCATATCAAACACACAAATCCAAAAAAATGAACTATTAATAAATATATGGTTACAAAAAACAAGCAACCAGAAAATTATCTCATTCCTTAAGAATTTGCCACTATTGATACTTGACAATAAAAGTGGAATAGTAGACTCAATAAAAAGAGTTCCCAACTTCTTATTCTTTGCTTAACATGTGTTCTAATGGATGATTTAAGGTTGCTTAATTTGTTCACATTTATGAGTTAACATTTAAGTTTTATTCATCTGATACCATAGAGTCGGATTTATTATATTTGAGTGAACAAGCATAACATTACAATCTCAATGTGCCCTATCATTTGGAGATGAATCATTTGTCAACAAGTTTTGAGTTATGTCAACAATTAAACAAGGCAAAAAAATTAATGGTGTGCCTTTCAATTAATCGTTTATTTTGTTTAATATTGGTTGTTCTTGTAACCAAAAATTATCCAAGCAAGCATGACAACTTTAGGGATAGATTTACCCTCATATGCAGCTCATAGTATGCCATATTTGTATCCAATGAACCTTTTCTTACATATTAAGAACATTATTTCTTAAATAGATGAATTGGCACACTTATAATTCCCAATCTTGATCAAATTTCATTCAATCAAAGCACACTTCTTCAAACACATTATTTCTCAAACTACATTTACAAATAGATTAAATTTCATCCCATCAATATCAATCAATCAAGATCCTTTGAGCATTAATCCCATATAGAGCACATTTACTTCTCCACGAATTATTTTGTGTGTCTCCATTTTGTATTTTCCTTATTATGTTTCTACGTGGCATTTCATCGAACATTTTATGGACACTTTTTGTTAACTTAACTACATATAATTTTTGGGCATAACATCCATCCGAAAAATTCGACCAAGCATGAATACAGGCAAATTATCTCATTCCCTCAAAAATTTTATCAACAATTTCAACAAATTTCATGGAAAATGACACTTGTCAGTAAAACTCCAAATTCATAACTACAATTACAAGTTTAAGGACAAGACACGCCAATCAATTCATCAACCAACAAAATAATCATTCAATATACATTTAGATTCCATTGGAACACCAACTACCCCAAAAATCATCCCAACATTCAACCATGAAAAAAACATCCGACAGTCAAGCAAGAACGTGAGCTTACCAATGATAGTGTAGGTTTGATGTCTTGGATAAAGTAGGGTTCACTCCTCCAGATAATAGTGTTGAAGAAGGCAGGGCCACGTCTAAGCGGAATATGCACGAGATGAAGAGGCGAAGGTGTTTGGCAGTGGAAAATGAAAAATTTTAAATTGGAGTGAGTGCCTTTAAATTGAACTGGGCGGGCGCTGCGCTTGACGTTGCGACACGCAAAGGGATACACATTGTAGTCTACACGTCGCCCTTAGAGTTGCGACACCGTTCATGACCTACAGACAGGAACTGGTGTCACTCGTGATGCCGCGATGCCCCGCATTAGGAGTTAGCGTTGCATATGGCGTCCGAAGTTGTGACGCCATGCGCGACCGGCAAATTGTAGCTAGCTTTCGGTACAGTGTCGCAATGCCACACAGGATGCAGACCCTAGTCTACAGGTCGCACTCGGCGTTGCGATGCCATGGCTTGGAGTTTACAAATAGACCGAGCGTATTATTTATTTCACTCATCGTCCTCCCTATCTCAACGCCATCTCCACGCCAACTTTTCCAGAATTTGAAGACAACAACCGGTATGCCTTTATATATGTAAATACCTTACATTTGATTGGTTGTTTTGCTATAAAAAACTTAATCTCCATTGGGTTATGTATTTACACTTGGTAAATAGATAAGTGTTTGAATTTAAACCTTTGTCTAAGGCAAAAACATTTTCATTATGTTATTTTAAACAATCTACGGCTATTACATTGGAGGATTGGTCATTGTGTTGCCTATTTGTTAGGATTTTGTTTGATGAATTATATGATTTCACATTAACTTATTTTCGTGAGATTGTATCCGATTAGGCCTTGATTTGTTGATGGGATTACAGTTATTAAACTCTTGAATACATATTCATAACATAGTGACTCAACCAATTGTATTTGGGCATATATTTGATGAATCATTTGAAATCCACCATTGGTTTTAGGTATGCATATAAGATGCTCAATGAAATGCCTCTATAAGTGCAAACCTATTTTATTGTTTTATATGTATATATATGAGCATATCTTGCATGCTCAGTCTTTAAAGGGAAGTATAATTTTGTCTATGAACGTCTCTTCAATGCTTGATATGCATGTATAACTGAATCTCTCAATATTTTGTATATGAGTGCCTCTTCAATGCTTGATGCATGTATAATTTGTTAAACACGCTTACCTTGCATGCTCGGTTTCTTGCTGTTGCTTGATATGGAAGGCCTTTTTTGTTGATGTGCCTCTAAGATGACATTGCTGTTGTAAATGGCTCGTTCTTTGCAAATATTGTTTGCAATGTTGAAGGCTTTTTACAATATTGCTCACAACGCCCATTGCTATTCCTAATTCTTTACAATATGCTGTAACTGTATTTGCACATTTGATATGCAAAGTCTTTTTTAGTGAAATGGCCCTAAAAACAAAGGGACCTATCCTATCTTGGGATCGTGCGAAGTACGTATCCCATGAAGCCGGTGAGTGTGCTGAGGAATATATCAAATATCAGAGTCTTGTATTCGAGAGGGGTATGGCTAATGCACTGAAGAATGGACCAGTCTTATCCCCTTCAATAGCATGATGGTAATGGGCCCGATTCACCTAACAGTCAGAAGTCGACGCCAAGTTGCCCGAGCATCGACAGCATACAATTTTTGTTCACGGAAAGTACGTTAACGTTTGCCCCGGGCAATCAACAGACATTTAAACATGCTCGATGAACCCCACAGTGAGAGCTCGTCAATAATAAACGGGCACTTAACTTAGTAGCTCATGTAGTGTACCCTAACAAGGTCCACTAGATAGTTTTCATAGTCACCCATTTCATTAACTCCTTTAAGATAGCAAGCTTGGACAATCTACGGAAGGCATGGTAGTACCAGCCGGTCAACCATCATAATAGCATCACAGCCAAGCGTGCATCTATCCTATATTGCATTCTGGAGGGATACTTATTCAACGTTGGTGAGGTGATCAACTAGGGGCTACGTAGGTATGCACAAGCCCAACACGAGTCTCTGTGGCATCCACATCTTATCACAGAGCTATATATTGCAGCCAGGGTTCCATCTCTATTGGCATCCACATCTCTATGGTGGTTAGTTGGTATCTTATCACGAAAATATGTGTTGCATCTTATCTCATGATTTCTCATTACCATATTTATTAGGATGAATATTAAAAATCAAGCACATAGGAATCAATACCACCATAAATCATTCAAATAATCGCTTGTCCATTCTTCATATTCAGCCAAAGGAAAAAAATTGCTAGACCAAAGGTAGCAATATCAAACAAGAACATAGACATATGTGTGTGTGTGTGTACACCATAACTTTTGTAATATCGAGTAATAAAACCACAATTCATGGAATGATAGTAATAAAATCAATCCTTACCTAAAAAAGATGTTCTCCGAACGTTTGAATGGTGAGGAGATGGGTGAATGTTTGCCCTTTTCGAATGAATGAAATGTTAGGGATTGCTTGGTTTTATTTTGAAATTTGAGACGGCTTTGGGATGGGTCATCTATGATGGTTTCGGGACGGTTTTGAACTTGATATTGCCTAGCCATGCCAAATCACGAAAGGTTTTAGTGTTAGTGTTAGTGTAGTCAAATAGTTTTAGGACAACTTTAAAACGATTTTAGTTTTAGTATCGTCAAATAGTTTTGAGAGGGCTTTGGGACAGTTTTAGTTTTAATGTAATCAAACAGTTTTGGGACGGTTTTAGTTTTATTGTAATCCAATAATTTTGGGACAGCTTTAGAATGACATTTTTGGGACGGTTTCAGTTTTAGTGTAATCAAATAATTTTGAAACGCTTTGGGATGGATATTTGGGATAGTGTAATCAAATAATTTTGGGACAGCTTTGGGATGGTTTTAGTTTTAGTATAATCAAATAGTTTTGGGACAATTTTAAGACGGTTTTTTAGGGATGATTTGAGATGATTTTAATTTTAGTGTAATCAAATAATTTTGCGATGGCTTTGGAACGGATATTTGGAAAGCCTTTGGGACGATTCTAGTTTTAGTATAGACAAATAAATTTGGGACGACTTTAGGACAGATTTTTGGACCGAATGTAATTCTGTCCCAAAGTCATCCTAATGTCTATGACGGCTCAAAGACGCTGTTGTTCTAATTTATGATACATCAATATGAGACGATTTAGAGACAGCTTTCAGAATTCGTATGGAAAAGCCATCTCAAAGTCATCCCAAATTTGGGATGATTTTTCCATATGAACTCTAAAAGTAATTTGGGACGGTATTTATTTAATTCCGAAAAAAATTATTTGGGACAGCTTTAAAATGGATTTAGAGACTGAAGGCTAAAGCGGTTCCAAAACTGTCTCAAATCCAAAATGGCTTTGGGATGGTACGTTTTCTTAAAATAAAAAAGTATTTTTGATACGATTTTGAAGTGACTTTGAGATGAGTTTTCAAAGATCGTCACAACTCCGGACGCCGTGTGCGACACTAACTAAACACTACCTGCAGTTTCAAAGTCGTGCGCTGCTATACACTAACTATATACTATAAATTTCATATGGAGAGAGAGAAAAAATTTAGCAAATGTTTAGAAAAACGTACTGATAATATTTTTTATATGAAAATAATAATTCTTGTGTGATATAAAAGGTTAATGTGTCCTTTTTTTAGTATTTATTTGATATGTTGTTAAAATTAAATATTGGTAGTAGATATCTGCAGTTTAAATTTTTTTAATAGAAAATGGATGCAAGCATGTTAGTGGAGAATAATTGTTAGCCAATAATTTTTTGAGTGTTTTCTTTTTTTTTCTTTTCCTAACGAGGTTAGTAGGACACTTTTTCTTTTGGAGGGAACAGTGTATGAGATAGGCTGTCATACGATTGCACTCTTTTTTTTTTTTAATTTTATTTTTAGATGTATTTTCTTAAAAATTGTATAAACAAGAGAAAAAATAAAAAAAAATTAAGAGTGTAGTAATTGTAACGTTTATTCTATAAGTGAAAAAAAAAAAAGACTACAAAGAGAAAAATGTGAGAATTTCATGGGGGTTTTTTTTAGAATTTTTAATAGAAAGAGCCATCCATGTTAAATTCTCACAAAATTTAGAAAAATAGACTGTTGTTCAATCATACCTTAATATTTGTTTGTATTTTTTTAATGCATTTTTATTTACAATGTGTGAAAAGAGAAATAAGAATAAAATTTTAAATATAATGATTAATAAGTGTTCTGAAAGGAATAATTTGAAAACAAACATAACAGGGGTGGTGTAGATTTGACTGAGATCTGTTAGTTCTCTTGGCTTAGTTTTCCATAACTTATTCATTCATGCTTTGTTGGGCAATAATTGTTAATTTGTTTTGGTTATGCTATCCAATTCTTAATCTCCCATTTTCTTATCAAATTTCATATAATTAAACATTTTACATCATAAAATTTTTATCCAAATTCTTAGACTTTCTTTGGATGCAAATTGTATAGGTTAATATAGAAAGAGTTATTTTGTTGGATAGCACGTTTGTAATGATAAATTTTGGTGGATGAAAATTTGCATCCAAACATAGCCAAATTAAAAAAATTTCTCTCTTATATATAGAACTCATTAATTATTTTTTAATTATTACATTTATTCATAATCAAATTTATACTTATACATATATACACTTAAACTCACATTATATATGTATACCCGCTAAACTAATTATTATTTCTATATGGTATTACATCATCATATTAATGTTACATATTTCATAATTTATAAATAAATAATATTATTTATTTTATCAAATCTTATTTTTAAGTTACTACTCGTTTAATATATCTCTCACCAGGTATCATTTATCATCAAAGTACCCTTCCAAACATGGCCTTTGATGAGTTTCAAAAACATACTATATTTGTTTTCAAATTACGGATTAAAAAACATAGATTTAATTATTATAATTTTTAAATTTTATCTCTTTTTATTATTTTTACATAATTTTTAAGATAAAAAATACTAAAATTCAAATAAAAAAACGAGGTTTTGCAATAAAAAGATAAACGTTCGAAACAAATTAAGCCTTGGCTTTCTGTAGTCGGAAGGACGTCCCACCTTTGGAAGGTGATTGTCAGAGTATAAACAGATTTTTGTGCGCACAAGGATGTAATACAGTAACGTTAATATAACATGAAGACGTGGGCAATGTTTAGCATGCATTTTTTTTATATGTTTTCTCATAATTTAAAAAATAAAATTTAAATATACAATTTTTACATACTCTCATATTTTTTTAAGGTTCAAAATTAATTATGAATGTAAGTGTTGACGGGTGACATAAGTACTTATTGTTAGTTCAATGTTAAAATAAGTAACCAATAATCAAACAAATAGCAGAATAATTTTAACAATTTTTAGTTTCAAATTTTTACTTGTATTCGTTTCACCTTATCAAAATGTTAACATTCACTCAATGACATAATTTGTAAGAGATGAACATAAAGAATTGCTCATGCAGTTCGATATCTATCACACTTATATTTGCAGAGCCTTGTCTAATAAAAAATGAGTCTATTAGAATCAAGAATTTGTACACCTTACACAACTCAATTTAAACCTCACTCTAATAACTTCACTTCTCCACATACCTGGATTTTACGACCAGGTGTTATTATACACTTTCTACTTGGTACAATAAAGTCCCAACACCAAAGTTTCCCACCCTTCCGTTAAAGTGAGCAACATTAACGAGGAATATGACTCTATGAATCAATTACAAAAGCTTTACATGAAGAATTCGAAACTTTTAACAATACAAAGACGTGTCTTTCCAGGAAGCTAATTTGGTCGATCGATTCTCTTCGACACTTAGGCAATTTCAGTACAATTACTCTTATGGTTTCGACTAATCACTTCTCGCATCCTCTGAAAAAATAAATCATCATTCAACAATTTTTCATAAAGTTTGATATCATCTTATACACCAAGATCTCCGTAATTCAATCACCTATATATTTGTTATACTCTACTAGCCACTTATTGTAATAGTTCAAGTTGACTTTCCTTTTAGTACGAGATTTTCAATTTTTTAACATTGGCAATTCAATCTCTAATCCTGCATTGATTCTTCAAATGAGTTATTCAAGGATTCATGGTTAGAAATAGTCGGACTTTCCTCCATTGAAAGATAACAATTTTCTTCAAATGACTTGTCAACTCCACGTCATATTTTTGCAAATAAATGTTAGAAAATTAATATCATAATAATATCTCTTACACACGACAAGGATTTTATTGAATTGAATTGACGGTGTGTCCTACATAAGTGCCAATAAACGCCGTAGTGTCAACAATGAATATACACACTCATGTTAGCCACATATTTACACCAAAAAAAGAAAGAAAGAAAATCACCATCGAGGACTGATATCATGACATTGGCCCAGATTCGGCAACACGAGACCCAATTTGGATGCGTTTCCCGTTGGATTCAATCCACACAATGTGACTGGTGCAGTGCAATTGTGGACTCGCAACCAATTGCGTTCATGTGCTCTCAGTTGGTTCACAGATCCTAAGATTCGGCCACGCCATTTACTAATGGTTGATTTTCAGTTGTCAGGAGCCATAGTTCACGTCCAGCGCCTCGTCTCTTGTACAAAGTTTCTCTTCCCTCATTTTCAGCACTAACAATGCAACAGATCAACACGCACTTCATTTCACCCAAAAACACACACACACATTATCCGTTCCTGTTCTGAATCCCCTCACGGCCACGGGGACAGGATCATCCGCACGTCATGGGAATCTCATCAGGTTATCCGGCCGACGACCCCAAACACAACGACGTCGTAATGGGATACCCGTCGGCGGACAGGTATGACCCACCCGACCCTGCTGCCTGGCAGGGTTATACTTGTGCCTCCTCGCCCTTCCAAATCCCTCCCCACCACAATAACTACCCCAATTCCACCGTACAAAATCCATATCCACCGCCCAAGCCCCAGTCCAGCGAGAGCTTCCCATTTGGCCGCGTCATGCTGATCGTGATGATCGTTCTAATCGCCAGCATGTGCATGATGAGCCTAGCCATGTGGCTCCTGTGCGGCTCCCACATTCCCGAATTCGAAGTCACGTCCCTCAAAGTCTCCAATTTCAGCGTCACGGACACCAACTTAACGGCCACCTGGACGGTGGATTTGTGTATCAACAACACGAACACAGAGCTTTCTGTCCATTTTGACGATGCCGTGTCTTCGATTCTCTACAAAGATGCTTTGCTGGGGACGTCCCCGTTGAAGCCCTTTCAAGCACCGGCAATGAAGACATCTGTTCTTAATTACAGTGTGTCGGCATTGAATGATCACGAGTATCAAAACGGGTTGCTCTCTGATCTTTCTAAGAATCTGATCAGTGAAGGGACGGTAGTTTTTGGCCTGAGGATAGTTACCAAGGCCAATTACACGACTCCTACTACTGTCTACGGAAGCGGTAGCCTCAAAATATGGTGCGATAACATGAAAATCATCTTTTCGTCCTCAGGTGAAGGAAACTTGGCTCCAGGATTGCGGAATGCGTGTTTGATAAGTGTACAGGAGGTAGCATATAACTATAATTTATCTTGACCAAATTAATGAAGTTTACTGTCTTTTAAGTACTGCTATTTTCCCTTACTAACTTTCAAGCCATATCTGATATTAGTGGATTCTCCAGCATGTTAATATTGTCAATAGAGAGATAAACTAAACCAATCTTTCAAAGATATCAGCCGATGAAGAAAGAGCTGTTTTTCGTCCCGCAACGATTGGGACTACAAGCCATGGACATTTTACACTTAACGATGTCACTATTTAGTAATACAATTCAACTTTTGCAGGACTAAAATCCCATGGATAGGTGGCCAAAATGACACAAGCCCAAACTGAAGAGTCTTGCTATACATGCAAGATATCTATTGCCTGTATATACGGATGTGTACTTTTTCTTTGGCACAACAATTGTGTTCAGGCCTAAATTTTGCAAAGCTGTACATCGTTTGGCTGCTGCTGGCACAGATTATGTGGTGTCGAATGCACATGGACAGTGGAAGAAAGGTTTTCCATAAATGTTTAAGGGATCAGTTTGGAGATCCTCAGTACAAAGTCCAAGGAGTGGTTTTTACAAGTCGGTCTGGTCTTTGTGGGGCTGGAACTGTTTCGTCATCTGGTATTTAGTTACTTCCACCGTAACCCAGCTTTGTGGCACTTAATTAGCACGCCGGAGCAGAGACAGGGGACGTGTTCCAGTGAGGATATCATCCTTTCAGGTCTTCTGCAGGGGAATCCTAACAATTAGGTTGATTTTGGATTTACTTGCTTCTTGTATTACATTTTTCGTCATTTAGCATAACTTGGTTTTTTTTTCCCCCCAAATTTTAAATGTCTTGACGGATGGATTTTGGGTTTTGCCAAATTCCTCCAATTGCTCGTGTCAATTATGGAAACAAAAACATGATTCGGATCCATTGTCAATTCATTGGACATGAATTAGGATTTAGGCCAATCACAGGTTCTTTCCCTTCCATCTCATCTTTAGATCCCAAGGTTCCCAGCCTTCTCTGATGAGGGTCTGACTCTGACCTTTATTTACTGGGTTCGGCCTCTTCTCTTCCTCGTTACTAGCAATTATACGGACACTATGTTTGTATAAAAAGAAAACAAAAAATTAATTATTAATATAATAAATTTTTTTATAGTAATTAAAAATATAATATACAAATTATCGTATACAAATGTAATTGAACTTATTTTATCTAAGCTGTAATATAGATACAAAAAGTTTACGTAAGTACTTTTTATAAAATATAAATACAAAATTATACTAAAAATAACATTTTATATTTCATTACATGTTTGTGCGTGAACATGTACGAAGAAATAAACAATATTGGTGTGTTGATGATTAAAATGAATTAGAAATCGATTGACAATAAAGCCAATTACCCTCCTTATTCAAATTCGAAAGAAATATAATGAACTATTTGGCATTAGTTAATTAATTAAAAAGTATATTTAATAAAGATCTTGACTATTTGGCATTAGTTAATTAATTAAAAAGTATATTTAATAAAGATCTTGAAAGATCAAAATGTAATTTTTATAGAGGATGAAGACTTAATACATAGTACTAGCAATGAAATAAGGGTTTTAATAAGTCAAGTTACTCGATTTAAACTCTATTAGATTTGACAATATTATTGAGCTAATCAAACGTGAATTCAAACTACAACTATTTATTTTAAAACAAATTCAATCTCACCGATAAACTTAAGTTTTATCTTGATTTAAATTTTACAAATTGAAGCAAGCAGTATTTGAGTAATGAAACCCGTTGACACCCCGATTATTAGTGGAGGCACACTTGATGAGTGTGCAAAAAATTGAGACATCAAACATATAGGATAAATAAAATAAAATAAATAGTAACCAAATGAAAATAAATTTTAAATAGAATGAGATTTATCAAAATATGGTAGGGTTTTACTTTTTATAAAATCAATGCTCTATAATTTGAGAATTGAAAATAATGAAAAGTTATAAGCGGAGAAGTTCAGAGAATATGAGAGAAGAAACAAAGCCTACGATTGGGTGGTGTTTGTTTTTCTCGTTTCTCATATTCGTGAGAAATTCACCCCACGCAGACCATCCTCATTTCAAACTAATTCTACTCCTCCATCTCTGCCAAACGCTGCTGAACATCTCACGGTAATGAACATTTCAACCCAAATCTACGCCATGTAGACCACGAAAGAGGTGAATTCACCCCACGCAGAACATCTCACTTCACTTCAAAGAAACAGGCTTGTTTGAAACAGCGGCAGGGTTTCACAGTGACCTTCACGGTGTTTGAATAGTGCCGGGGTTTCTATGCCACTTCGACCAGTTCTGGAACAAAAACCCAGCTAAACAAAGTTTCCGCCAGTTCTGGGCGAAAACCCAAAACAAAAACCCATTTTTGGCGAGAAACAGCATCGGGAGCTTCTGCCTTGCCTTCGCCCAAAACAAAATATCCGCCACCGTCCAACAGAACATCGACCCGGACAGAACATCGCCACCATGACTTCTCCAATGGCTTCTCCACTTTAGGTGTTGGCCAAGCAAGTGACGGACAAACACTCCGATCAGTGGCCTGCCAAACCTCATTTCCAGTGACCAGCACGGGTGTCCGACCGCATTGGCTTCTTCGTCCAATTTTCACGGCGAGAAAGGGCTGCTGTGCGTGGGAGTAAATTGTAGGAACATTGGAGCAGGTTCAGTGAAAATGATTAAACTTTAACCGCGATTTTTGTTTAAATTACAGAGTGCCATTTTTTTGAATAATATACTCTTGTTTGGACAATATTTCATATCGGTCGCATTTTAATGATTGTAATAATGATAATATTTTTTAATTACATGTTAATAAAGTGTTGTTATTTTGTTTTTGTTGTGCAGCAAAAGTCATGGCAAGGACAATGACAGTGGATAGAGCAAACGGTAGAATAGCAAGGTTTGACAAAAGGCGGATGAGCAATTTCTGAGACAGGTTGGTAAAATAATGCTAGGATAAGGTAGGGTGAATCCTTATTGGCACAGCGAGATGAAGTTGACATGCATTGTCTGTGCCTTGTATTTACGTTTTTTTTTTTTTTTTGTTTGGTTGGGCAATAATGTGTTAAAAATATAAATAACTAAATTAAATATATATAGATGTATAAGAAATATAGAAAACAAAATGTTATAAAATAAATTTTCGTAATAAAGAACACTATTCTTTAAATAATATATCATAAAATATCATACAAAATAAATAAAATTATTCCTGATACAATAGTGTGCTAAAATTTTAATTAAATAAGTGAACTATAATTTACCAAATAATATTTAAAATATACTTTATGAAAATGTTCCTGTTTGAAAGGTCAAAAATATTTTTAGGAAAACAACAAATAAAACTATATTGACATGATATTTTGGAATGAGAAAATAAAGGTAAGAAAAATGTAATCAAATTTAGTAGTGCCTTGAAATTGTTACTGTTTATGTTATCTTGTTAGTTTACTGTAATGACATGTTAATTTTAATTTGAACTTAGTTCATTAATTTTGTTGATAATGATAACAATAACATCAACAACAACAATTACAACGACGACGACGACAGTAATAAACATAATCATAACAATAATAACAACAATAATCAAATTAACATATTAACCAATAAAATGAATAGTAATAATTTTTTAAAATTATTTTATCATAAACTCCAACACATTCATTATATATTCATAATTGTCTGTCACATGTCTTTAATTCCATCTACATAACTAACTCACTATAATTATTATATTATCTCATAAATACCATTTATTCACATAAAATCTTCTACTTCTTTTTTTTCATTTTTTTTAAAAAATTTTCTCATTTTTTTCTCATTTTTTCTTTGAGAAAAATTTTCTCTAAAACAAAGTGTCAGTTGAATCGCAAACAAAGAGTTTTGTAAGAGGTAAGAGATTTAAAAAAATAAAAAATTAATTATAAAAATGAAAAAAATAAGAGAAATTGACGAAAGAATAGATGGAGACTTTATTTGAGTGAATGAATGGGAAATTTAATTATTATTATAAAATTATCATTTCTTCTATTTTTAATACTTTAATATAATTTCTCAATGAGGATATTTGCGAAAATGTAATTTGTGCAATTAAAATTAAACTATCAATTATTAAAAGAAAAGGAAAAGGAAAAGCCGTATGTTGGGATACAAGAATACCATGGTGTAACTTAAAAGAGAGTTCTAACACCGATTCTAAGGCCAATGTAATGACAGAAAATATGAAATATTGAAAATAGATATATATAGATATGTCATTAGAGAATAAGCATTTGAATTCTGATTTGAGGAACGAAATAGATAAATGAAGTTTACTCCTCTCTTGCTTAGTGGGCACCTGAATTTTTTTGATTTTTTTGTGTGTCTTGAATTGTTCAAGATGCATATAGCTAGAAGAGACATTAGGGTTTTGTGCATCGGTTCCACGAGCCCTCCTTTGTTGACTCTTATTAATTAAATAGTCCATAAACTCTTATTTATTAATTTTATTAATAAATCAGCTTATATGTTCTTTAATTATTAATCTGATCAATAATTAAAATCTATTTTTGTCCAACTAATTTAATTTAATTAATCACATTAATTTAATTAAATTCTTATTGTACTTCTAATTAGTAATTTTATCACTAACAAACACAACGACAATTTATTTAGTCCAATCCAATTGTAACTAAATAAATCATATAACCCACTAATGTAACACTCATAACACATCTCAATCCTATATGTATGACTCTCTAGATTTATTCTTAATTGGTAATGAGTATAGTTCGAAGAATATGAGTAATGTCTAACCTACAGACCATATTGTAGATCAATCAAGATGAAGTGATTAAGATCCCAACGAACTTTTCCGATCGTTACTATTATACTATATAGACCTTTTATTTTACTTTAAACTAATCAAGTGAAAATCATATATTTAGTCAAACTCATAAACTTAGTTATATGACCAATCAGCGTTTCCTCGTGAGACAATGTTCCTATCAAAAATTTCTTTCCAATCACAAATTACCTTGGCTAAGGTTTTCTATCTCATAGAATAACAATTCCATAAAACAAACGCTTCACTCACTTGTAATGAGATAAATCTCTTATTGAACAAACACATGCTTCCATATGCACTGAGGCAATAAAACATTAGACTCGTGACTCCATCCCATATTAGGATAGATGTTGGTTTTTAATGCACTAATAACATATTAACCATCGTGCACACAAGACAACCACATCGTTTCAGGTGTAAGCCTACATGCACTTAACATAATCACGAAGCAAGATGTTGATAGCTGAGAGTAAACTCCATGTGTTTGTTTCATTTTTTAAGTCATTATCGAAATGCTCCACTCTCTACTGACATATCAATATACATGTATTCTCAATATTTAATATTGAATTACATAGCACTCACTGCACAAATGCAAAATGTGTAAGTTGTAACAATTTTTTAATACTTTTTAGAGTGTTTGTGGCTCGTGGACAAGTTTTAATAATTGTGTATCAAGAAAGCCTTATGTCCATATTCATAATTTTTTATGAATAAGGCTTCTTAACTCAAATACAGAGGCATATGCAATACTTATACAAATTAAGATTTATATGCATAAAAATTTACCACAATACTGATATAAAAATTAATATTTTATTAATTAATGTGGAAAATACATATACAATCAAATGCCTTTCTAGTATATCCCATTTTTTATTGGTATTAGAGAGCATATCACTAATATGTTCAACTAATGTGATAACATTTATATTATACATATTAATTAATAAGCTAAAAATACATAAAATAATAAATATTTAAAAAATACAGGAATTTATTTTCATACATTTTAAATTGCGATTAATAGTTTCATATATTACACTTATACAATAAAAATATCACAAAAATAAAAACAATAAATATTATTTCAACAAATAAAATGTAAATATATACCAAAAATTATATCATATTAAAATATTTAGCCACAAATTTTTTTATTCTAATTTTAGTTTCATAAGTGGATAAATTTAAATCTAGTTTTCCTTCCTATTTTCTTTCCTGATTAGCAACATATTTATTTTTCTTATTAATCGTTGCTAATGAACGGATTTCATGCAGTGAATTCTTCCTTCCTATTTTGAATCAATCTCCAACATACCAAGCACAGAAAAAAAAATAAAAAAAATCACATCCTTCCCAAACTTTTGTCTAAAACAGAAACTAAAAGATATTTCAAAAGAGAAAACCACGAACGTTCTTTTGCATGCATAATTTTCTTACGCTACAGTGGTAAAAGTGCGTAAGTTGCCATTTTGGAAGGGTCTCTGTGGGTGGTGCTTCAAGTGGCCTTTGCTTCCCAATGCTATGCGACTTCATATAAATATTGGATCCTTGTGGCGCCACGTATTGTCTCCATCTTTTCCATGGACTTTTAGGTTAACTTCACAATGCTGAAAATTGAGTCATTGATAGTTACGTGTTGGATGCAGAGAAGATGGGAATAAGCAGTGTATAAAAATTCATCCGAATGGGAGGGTTAAACAGGTCCAACTGCCGTCCGATCAAAAAAATTTCGAATAGGATGTATAAATCAAAATTACAATAAAATCAGGTAAAATTGTGGTTGAACTATTAAATCAAATGAACCAATTATGATTTAAGAAAATTGAACATTCAAATTGATAAATGAATAGGTTTCTAAATCTTACTTTTCTTCTTCTTACTTCAATTTTTTATTTTTCTTTACTGTAATCTAACTTTAGTTTGTTCTCTTTGATTAAAAAAAATTATGAATCAAATGAATCGTTTCTTAAATGTTCAATAATTTTTTACATTGACACATTGAATATAAATGACTATATTAAAATTCTGTTATAGTTTGATTTACTATTTTAATAAGATATAATTTTTTTTGGATATTTTTACATTTTATTTTTAATTAACATTTATTGTCTTTCTTTTAGTGGTCTTTTATTGTATTAGTGTAATATATTTAACTATTGATAGGAATTAAAAATGTTAGAAATTAGATTCAAGTATTTTTCTTAATATTTACTATTTTATGTATTTTTAGCATATTAATTAATATTTATAATATAATCGTTATGTCATCGGTTTGATTAGGCGTTGAACCATTGGTTGAATTAATAACCTTTAAACCGATAAATTTTTTAGTTTGATGGCTATTCTGATTTTTAAACACTAGGAATAAGAAAACACAAAACAAACTCCTTAAGTGCTCTTCACGTTAACTGCTAATTTTACGTTGGAGATGAGAGTGTTAGTGGAAGTCATTGGACATTGGCTTAAATTTTTACTTATTGATCAATTAATCCCTCGTTTCATTACAAATAGAGGGGTTTTTGTTTTGTTTTTTTTTTTTTTCTGTGATTGAATTATGTGACAAAAACAGTTTTTATAGGAATCTTCAGCATTCTAAAAAAGTAAGAGATGTATTTCAAGTTAGAGTAAATGGGGCGTGAAAATTTTATTTTTCTCCTTTCACTTTCACGAGGCTGAAATGGATTATACTCCACTTGTTTCAGAATGGTCCTTACTAGACTTTGTATTGATCACTACACGTCCGTTTCAAACTCGTCTACTTCCATCCTTACCTGCATTTCCATCGTCACTTGCTTGGTTCCTTTTTCTACCCCAACCTAGTTGCTTGTCGTCCCTTTCAAATTAACTTTCAATTCTCTGAACAACGAGAGGTTGTGAAGCCTCATGCAAAGAGTTAACCCGTAAAATTTGACCTCTTATTAGTATATGAATTGTAGCATGCATTTCTAAATTTCGAAGTTTGAAATCATTACTATTCTTCGGCATTACTGAATTGCATTGAGAAAAATCGACCAACTTGACTGATTATTTATTACAGTAGTAACAAGTCTAGTTCTTCTAATTATTTGGGACCAAGTTATACTTGTGAGAGGAAAAAGTTGGGCGACATGGATGTGTTTTTGTGGCATGCAGCAGCCCATGTCTCCTCTTCGTCATTTGGCGTACACATTTGGCTTCTCTTGCTGTCCATAATTTCTCACAAAAACGTTAAAGCCCTCTTGTATTAGAGATTAGGGTTTACTATGTATCTATATTTATTCGTGCTATAATAATAAGTATTTGGACCAATTTTGGTTTCACACATTTACCTTATTTTACTTACACATTATAAAATTACATACCTATCCTTAATTTACATGATATATTTTTTTCACTATCCTTTCTTTCATTTTTTTCTTTTTCTTTATCTTTATTTTTCTTTTCAATTTTCTCACTTTCAATCCCTTTTTATCTTTTTTTTTATTTTTTAAAATATAATTCTGATTTTAGAAAATGTTATTCCTATTATTCAATATACAATGATTTTATAATTTATATTTATTTTAATTATATCTCAATGTAAACGAAGAAAAGAACTTGCAACTCTGGTCACCTACTAAACTTCTACTTTTGTTGACTAATAATACCGATTCACATTTAATGAGGGATGTCATAGGAATGGAACCGACATAGGTATTATTTTCCACATGCGGGCCTAAATTAATTTCCAGGGCAACTCACGTAACGTTTGTTGAATGGTTATGAATCAAATCAAATCAAATCTCGGCCGAACATTTGGACGGTACTGTTTGCTCCTGGAAAAGGCGGCGCGTGAATCTATAGTAATTCCACGTTTAGTTTGTTCCTGGAATGCTTTACTCGAGATGCTAAACAGGCAGTCGGTACTCGGTAGGCTGTCCAGAAGCTTCTTTACATTCTCCTTACGATGATATTGCTGGGTCCCACTCTTGACTGACACGTTAGAACTCGGAAATTGCCCAGTTACTTCTATGTATACGAACTCACATTTTTCATTTTATTTTTAATTATAAATCACATTCATATTATTCCTGGTGTTATTTACATTTTGTTAAGACTTGCATAATATATTTTTAAAAAATATTAATAAAATAAATAATATAATTTATTTATATATATATATATATATAATAGATTATAATGACTGAATAATTTGATAAATTATAAAAATAATAATTATATCATTAGATATAAATAAAAATAAATATATATATGTGATATATATATTAATTTAATCGTGAATAGGTTAATAATAATTAATTTATTATGTATATAATAAAAAAATATAAATTTATTTTTAAATAAAAATATAATTAAATAATATATTTAATAATATAAAATTTAAAATATTTATTTTACGGTAGGCTACAAACATACCCATTGCGGTGAAAGTGGTGAACTTTGAAAGATTCCCCATAAATTGTCGAGGAGTTATCACATGTCCCTTGTAGTTATTATCAGTGGTGTGAACTTAGCCACGTGCCCGGGGAACAATCCGAATTCCCTTCAAATTCCGTGGTTGTCGGTGAATTTCATCCATTCAAACATATTTGTTTCCAAACTTTCTATTATTTAACATCTTTTAAAAATTTTATAAACTGAACTTTAATTATACAAATTTTATTTAATTTAAATTTAAAATTTTTAATCTCTTATTTTATATAACTAATTAATAATTTTTTAATTTATATAACTATTTATAATTAAATTAATGTTAATTCTTATAATTTTTTATTATCTTATGAATTTACATATTATTATATTTTTTAATCGTTATTGTATATTAAATATATATAATTAATTTTCTTATTTATTTAAATTTTGTAAACTACACATAATTTTCACCTAAAATAAACATAACCAATTGTGCGTTCGAATCATAACCCACTTAGAAAGCCACTAATAAAACTTCATAAATTCATCAAAGTTTGATTCTTATCACTAGCTTTTCGCTGTTTAAAGGCACAGCTTTTCTTCTTTTTCTTCTTTCTATTCATAAGTTGAAAATCGACTGAAGGTTCCCATCCTTGAAAGTGGATGCCAAAGTTACATTATCTGACAATACTAGACACTGTACTAACCTTCCTCTTGCTACTCCCTACATTATACACAAATACACACACATACATACATTATATATTATACTACATTACGATACATACCGTTGGAATTTTATACTTAAAATATACACAAGTGTGTGTGTCCCATCTCATCAATGATCAATCAACCCTATATAGTAGATAACCCAACCCCATCTTCATTCTACACCAAACCTCCTTCCCCGGCGGCGCCGACCACTCTAAGACCAAACTCCTCCACCCTTTTCTCCCTTTCGCCGTCATGTCCAACGAGAAAGTTTGCAAACACCACGAGAGCAAGCGGCGGAGGGTCCTCCGTTTGTGCTGCGCCGGTCTGCTCATCTTCACTCTCATCGTCGGACTCGTCATCCTCATAGTCTGGGCCGTCCTGCAGCCCAAGAAGCCCCGTTTCGTCCTCCAGGACGCCACCGTCTTCGCCCTCAACGTCTCCGCCCCCAACGTCATCTCCACCAATATCCAGATCACCATCAACTCCCGCAACCCCAACTCCAGGATCGGCATTTACTACGAGAGGATGCACGTCTACGCCAACTACAACAACCAGCAAATCACCTACTACACGTCCATACCGCCCACGTATCAGGGGCACAAGGACGTCAACATCTGGTCGCCGTTTATCAGCGGCGACAGTGTCCCCGTGGCGCCCTACAACGGGGTGCAGCTCGCCCAGGACCAATCTAACGGCGGCGTCAAGCTGAAATTCAGGCTTGACGGCCGTGTTAAGTGGAAAGTCGGTACCTTTACGTCCGGTCACTACCACCTCCACGTGACCTGCCCCGCCTATATCCCGCTTGGAAATAGCAAGAACTCTGGGATTGTCGTCGGCAACGCAGTTAAGTATCAGATTTCAATGAGCTGTAGTGTCAGTGTGTAATAAAATAAAATAGACTAAGTAAACACAAAAATAAAGAAAGACACTATTGCAGTAGGATGATTTAATGTCATGTGATCAGATAAATTTGTATTTCAGTTGCGTAATTTCCAGCATTTTGCTTTTATTCTCTGTGGAGAAGACTACAAAGGGTGATCAAAAAGTTGTAAGGAAACGGCTGGAGTTGAAGGTGGTACAGCTGAAAACATCTTCTATCTTGTGTAAGAATTGTGCATGAATGATTTAATCTATGGATATCTTCGTGTAATAATTGTTTTTTGATTAGAAAAGTTGAGTAGATTTTTAGTGGAGGTTCGGCTGTCTATTTGTTTCATTTTCTTTTCATTAGAATACAATTTCCTTTTTGAACTTATCTTGATCTCTTTTCACTCTAATCCTTCTTTATTAATTTTAATTAATGGTAAATTAATTTCAATTTGTGATACGTTTTAAGTGGTGGGCTATCTTTCGATTTGTGTGGTTTTTTTTTTTTTGGGTAAAATTAACAATTGATGGGTCCAAACAATTCGTGAGCTGTTTTTGCCGACACTGCCGGTACATACGGTAGGCAGCCCTCGTGACTGGTTGTCGCATTAATCTTCGATATATTTATTACTTTCTCTAGAAATTAAAAGCAATTATTTACTTCATTTATTAAAAGTTGATGGGTTGCCGTTCCTGAATTTGATTTCAAAGCAAATGAACTTTGTACAATCTATTTAGCAATTTGTGACTAGACCAAACTGAAAATAAGCAAATGGTGAAGTTTTAATTATCTCAGTTGTCGTAATCCTTAGTTAACGTTTCGGTAAAAAAAAAAGCGTTAAAAATTCGGAGCCTACCCATGCCTTTGTTTGACAGCTTTGGTCCTGACACGGAAAGTGATAATGTCGTAGCCTATAGCAACATTGAAAATTGAAGCGTAACACAAATCTTTTCACATATACGAATAATTATTTTATACATTTTGTACGATCGGGCGGACGCGAGCCAAAGGGACATTTAATCCGTGGGTTAGCAAGTTGCCACGTAAGACAAAAAAAAATTCTAATCTATCCAATGTGCAAGACAAAAGAAGCTGCTGTCCTAATAATAGGGATTAGTGCCACAACAGTAGTGAAAAAGTTGGTATGTTACTTTGACGTTGTAAGCACAGCATCACGAGAAAATTCTGCCAAGGCTAGCCCAGACGGGGTAGGTCATCAACTAATTTCTTACTTGATTCATACTCATCTATTCTAGATGACGAACACAATGAGAATAGGTCCATCATATGTGTGCGAACTAGAAATTTCTCGTCTTCAACAAGCTTGAATTACGTGGAGAGATGTTGTGGGATCCTTTTCAGTGCGCATCATCTCTGCCTGCTAATAATTGACTTATGGAAAGAGACGTGAGAAAATTTTGTGTACATTAGTCTCTGTCTTACTTTAGGTTAGTGGATGCATAGTCCACTCGCACATGCTTGTCATTAGGTGAACTTTGCTCATCTCAGCTACCAGATATTTTAACAACAGCGATTACGACGACGACGATGGGGATATTGTATCTTCTGATTATGGCAAGAGTATGTATGAGGTGGCTGTGTAGGTCTCGTATTTGGATTGCATCCCCATAAAAAATGTGGGATGATGGAATTTAAATTTATATTTATATGTGGGGATGTAATCTGTATCTATATCCATATAGTATATCATTAAAGTTATAGAGTTATTTTGGTAGCATCTAAGAAATTTAGATTTGTATCCCTCTTTAACTTAATTTTAATTATATTTATATCTTCTGTGCTGTTCAATTTAAAACGATGACAACATTTCATTATTTTTATTATTTCTATTTTTATTTTTATATCATATCAATTTAAGTACACGCATAGAGTGTGTCAAAATTACTAACATGTTATAAAGATTGAAGCCTAGCTCGGAAAGAGTGCTGAAGTGATTCTAAATTTTTTGTGATAATCTTCAACCTAAGTACAATGAATGCATTGTTGAGAATCTAGAATAGGAGAAAATTAAAGTGGCTGAAAAATTGATGCCAAGATTGTACACAGAGTACTTGCTACGGAAGACTTCCATCGAAGCCCTAGGGTGTAATTTGTCGAATTATGATTGTTAATTCGTCGACGTAACATACTCCGTGAAGCGTCAAAGCGTTTGACGGGTAGAACCACTAATTGGGCCTTTGGACTCAGGTGGCCCATTACAATTTTCCTTTTCAGCTTAGGCCCATTAAAATTCTCTCTCTTCCATCTTTTTTTTTTTTCTCTATTTTTTCTAAAGAAAACTCTTTGCCGACTGAGTTTTTTTAATCTTGTTATCTGCTTCAATTTGACTTTTGACTGTTTTTACATGCTAGTAAAAGTGGCGTGACACTATGTGTGTGCATAATTAAAAAATTAAATATATATTATTAATACAGTAAAATTTTTACCATTATATTTGGTGCTTTGCATATGATAATAACAAAAAAGGTGATGCTGGTAACCTTTGCTTCATCTTCCCATTTTCTAGACAAAAGCTTATATCGAAGGCCCCAACTATTTGTCAATGCTTTCTCAACCATCTGTTGTGATCTAGTCTTAGCCAATGTGGTGTTAGGAAAGTGCATTCATGTCACGTGTAAGAAATTGGGCCGAGGATGAAATTTCATGGTATTGTAGGCAATACCAACTTTAATCTAAGGCCCACAGAATTGGCCCAACAATTTGAACGAGGTTTGCAGGTGGTTTTGTAATGGTGACAGAATTGTAAATACTCTGATGTTAATGGGTAATATGGTCGCTGTTGAAGATTAAGTGGTAACTTGAACAAATGGGTTTCAATTAAATTACCACGAAGACGAGGGATGCCGACAGTCTGCTCCTTCCCCTTTACCTTTCTCTCTCTCTTTTTGCTGTTCCAAACTTGCAAGTGCTCAGTCTTACTGGCTGCCAACCGACCCAAATGACTTGATTTATGTATTTCTATAGTCCCCGGGAAACAATCTGTTTGTTAATCGGAGTGCTTTTTCGATTTGGGTCTAAAAATTTTGTAATATGACCTGAACTTTGGATACTCAATGAGCCTTTGCTATGATAAGTCGTAACTCCCAAATGCTGCATGCCTCTAAACAAGTTTTTTGGTGAGGGTACGACAATGACGCTATCTGCAAAGAAAAACAGAGAGCTACAAGAGAGAAGGAAGAAGAAATATGGGAAAAGGACAGACACAAACGAGAAAAGACGAAGAAAGGAGAAAGATAAAAGTTTGATATATTTCAGGTTTATTATTTTTACATTCCTTTCTTGGTTCGCATATAAAATGGGAGGGAGGACCGTTACAAAAGATGAGATCGCCATTATTCTGGTGTGAACTTTCCATATGTGATGCCTTGTCTTTTATTTCTTTCTTGATTTCTGCTCCTTAACCAGATGGGGAGTGATGTCTCCCTGATTAATGTAATTTAATTAAGTTTTAATTGTTATTTGTTGGTGGATCCTTTGGTGATGTATTTGGCTTTACCTGTTAGCTTTATTTTCTATGCATGGCATGTACTTTGTTAGATCAATAAAATTATATAATACTTGATGATTATACATACATACATGTGTGATATTTTTTATTATGCTATAAGTTCATACATCAAAAAAAAAAAAAAAGAGTTGTCATTATACTTTTTCTCGAAAAATTCATTGCATCCAAACTTCGTATTATCGTATCTCTTAAAATTGAATATATGTCATTGAATCACACATAAGTGTTTGCCCCATTGTTTGTCTTTGTCGTCAACTTGTGCTGCCATTTCAAAATTTTGAATTTTTAAAGTAACGTAGAGTCCCTGCAATCCACTGACCCTGCGTCCCCACTTTATTACGGGAGTCCGTCAACTAACTAATTATATCTCATTATACTGCCTCTCTTGCCCCTCTCTCTTTTCCCCAACGGCTAACTTTTCTTCCACACGCACTAACACTAGCAATGCTCTCTCTGAACCTCTCCTTTATCAATTCAGAACCACTGCCAATTCTATCAAGAATTCATCGAAATCGACTTGGAAAAAACAACCCATCAATTATTTATTTACAAAGGAAAAAATATGACGGGATGAAAAAGTTTTTTAAAAAAAAAACATAAAAAGCAAGCAGAGGATAACAAAGTCTATCAGGTGACTGATAGGCAAAGGCATCATACTGAAACGGAAAGGACAGAGAATAACATAAAGCCGCGTAAAAGATAAGCCCAACTGGAAGGCGTGAAATCAACGCCAATCGAAATCGCACCTCTTGGATTCATAATTTCCTGACGCCGTTCTGTTAGAACTCAACGGAATCTTCAAATCGCAGTCGATCTTCGGCTTCACTTTCGTCGATTTCACGAACCAAAACTTCAACCTGATCCGCAGGTACAGCTTCACGTCGATGTCGTACATGCCGGAACTTCTGTCGCTGTTGTAGTGCGACATCTCTTTGTTCCCGAGCAACACCATATTCTGCCCTCTGAAATCTGCTTTTAGATAATCCGTACTCTTGTGTCCCTGATAGAAAGGCTGCAACTGGGCGGTGGCGAATCTCTCACCCTGGTAAAACGCCCTGGCCTCGATCCGGTCGTAGTAGATCCCGATGCGCTTGTTTGGGTTGCGAATCGTCAGATTGACAGCCAGATTGTAGTGAAGAGTGTTGTTGTTGAGGTTAAATTCGGTGAGCGAGGCGTCGGAGGCGTAGAATTTGACGGCGTTGGGTCGGAAGACCAGCCAGCAGACGAGGATGACGATTCCCCCAATGACGAGAATGGTGCAAAGTATCTGGCATATGCAGGTGCAGATACAGTTCATGAGGCAGCTGCAGCAGCAGCTGAAAGGATTGCAGCAGCAACCACCTCCGTCGCGTCCGGGGCTGTGGTAGGCTTTGGACGGCGGCGGAATGGAGGGGCCGTAGTAGGCTCCGTTCAGGTGCGGTTGTCTGGTTTCTCCTCCCATTGGCTGCAGGGCTTTTGGGAGTGGTGTGGGTAATTTCTCTTTTTCGTTGATATGAAAGAAAAACGAGTGGATCCAAAATAAAGAGTGAAGGGATTTGGAATTGGCACTCTAATACATTTATAGCTCTAAATAAATAGTAAGATGGTTTCAAATCATAATTCTAATGTGGCTATTTATTTTTAACTCCTGCCGCGGTTTAGTCCAATTGTTTTGGTTTTTCAATTGGGGGCCTTAATAGACAAAGGCCATGTTTGGTAAGAGATTTTCAGGGAATATAAATGAGATGTTTGGCTAAATTTTGATGGGAATGAAAATTTTAATTTGCTTGGATTTGTGTGTAACGTCTACTACGATTCAATGGAGTATGGGAACAATAAAAAGTTTTTAAGGTGTGTGTATATACATAAATGTATGTGTGTTTATATATAGGTATTAATTTATTGAGGATAAATATTTTAAATTTAAATTTTGAATGAAAAACTTGTCCGGTGGTGTTTTTAGATTGTGAAAATTTGATGGTTAAAAGCTTTGTTCATTTACAAATTTTCAAAATCAAAGCAAAAGTTTCAATTATTGCACTTTAAGTTTTTTTTTCCTATTTTACTTTTACATAAATTTCAAAAAAAATTACATGCAATAACCCAAACTTAAAAATAAAAACAACATAGCCTGTAATTTTTTAAACATAGACAAAATAATCTACTCTATAAGTTGACCAATACAATTTTTTTATTTTTTATTTTTTATTTTTTCCACCCAAATCGCTCATAACTTTTCTCAATCCCTTCAAACATTTACATATGGTTCAACTTTCATTTTGTTATGAGATCAACCAATCCTTAGAAATTCAATTATTCAATAAAGAAATTAACTCAATTTATAAGTTGGTTTATGACAAGTTTTCCAACGATGAAACTTTGACATTATATGTTGTATTATCACAAGTGAAAAAAATAAAATCATACACATACATACATACATACTTACATGTATATACTATATTATTAAAATTTTGAACTTATTTTGGTTACATAATATTAGTTTCATTATAATATATATATATATATATATAACAATTTTATAATTTATTAATAATTTTGCACATGCATAATATGTGCCAATTTTTCGTGGGTGTGTGTGTGTGTGTGTTGGATGTTTCAATTGGGGAATTGATGCTTACGATGGTGCTTTAATATTTCCCATTCAAACATATATATTTATTTATTTAGAAAAAATAAATAAATGAGTTTTTTAGGCTACTACTTCACTTAATCAGCGATGAATATGAATTGAGTTGCGTTGTGGGCGTCGGACATTTGGTTTGCAAAAATTGGATATTATCAGTGATCAGACCTTTGAAAATATTGCTCCATTTCGTATATTGTATAATTGAGATTATATGACTTAGTGGTGAAGTTTTACATTTGTCAATGTAAATGCCATTTAATTGACAAATTTTGTGGACAAGAGAAGGAAAGTAGTTGCGTGGGTGGGACATTCAGTTGCTTCGTATACATAAATATTTATGTCTAACACGCTTTTAGGTTATCTCATTCCGACCAATTCATCAACCTTCTATGGCAAAATAGCACATCAAATGTAAGAAGATCATTTTCTTTCTGTCTCTTTTTTTTTTTTTTAAGCCCACCCGCTAATAAATTAAATAAGAAATGTACGGTGAATCAAATTCAAGCAAGTAAAGACATTCATGGGCGTCCTTAATTTTGGAAGCTCTTTTCATTTTTTTTTTAATTTTTGTTGTTTTTATTTCCTTTAGTTATTTAAAAAAAATGATCGAAAAAGTTAGGATGCAAGCAACTTATTTTAAGAATATCTATCTCATAAAAAAAAAAAAAAAATTAATGGCACTTCACCCCTATTATAAAGTTTCCAGTTTTGATATTTTCATCATTGTTTTACTCGATCATATCAATTTACTTAGTTTCTCATGCAATTGATAGCACTAAAATATACCAAATTAATTCGACCGTTATAGTACGTATTTGAATTTTCCCCCTTTTTCGAATTATCTTTTGCAAAAAGACTCGACAAGCAGTTGAAAGTGTTGAACCCTACGGTTACGGTGGTCCAATTGAGCTTGCAAAACGGGGCCCGCCCACGTGTAATGTTTTCTGTGTTAGCCCAAACCTAGGCTTATTCTAGCTGGGCATCTCAATCTACGCAATTTCGAATGCACCACTTTGGTGCCCAACTTTTTGATCACATCGCTGCTTCTTTATTTCAATTTCGTTGCCCGTGACCGTGCGTGAGATAAAATGGATATCTTGTGTCTTTTCTCTCATTAGTAACTAGTGAGTGTTATGTGGGGAAAGTCCTGGCTGGGCTACAAACGGTGTGTTGTATTTATTTAATAAGGCACTAAGACTACGAGATTGTTTAGGCGAGATGATCAAAACTTAAATGTCTTTAAAAATATTTGGCAAATTTCTAATATATAAACTTGTAAAATAAGATATTTAAAATTTATAAGTTTTTTAAAAATAAATTATTTTAGTATAAATATCTTCAATTACATTATATTAATAATATTTAATTTATTATTATTATTATTACACAAAAATATTATAATTAACCATAGAAAGTTCAACAAAATTTTATAAAATTATGTTATTATATTATTAATTCTATTCATCTTGATATTCAGCATTCTATTCCCTAGACTTTGTATGTCCGTCAAATTCAGATTTGCCGTTCTTTAAAATTAGTGTTCACATCACCTGAAGGCTCACATCTCTCGGCCAAACGAAGAAATCAAAACCCTGTAGCAGGTTAAAATGTCAGAATTAATGAAAGAAGAAAAAGAAAATAAAAAAGGATAATAACATCTTCCAAGCTTGTTAATAAAAATCCCCGACTGGCGAACGATGATTGCTACTCTCGAAATCCTGTAGCAATGTTTGTTTTGCTTTGTGCTGTTTAAAAATATATATTACAATTATTATATATTTTAAATTTTAAATTTTATTTTTATACACTTTTAAAAAGATGTGCACCAAAAACATATACTTGAATAACATAGAACAAACATAACCTAAACTTCTGGCCTCTCAAACGACGCCGTTATAGTTTCAGAACTATAATTCTCCCGACGTTTTCCCAAAGACGACCGCGGACCATCGACCACCTCGTGGACAGGGGAAGCCCAGGAAGTGAAGTACATGGGCGACGCACATAGTGTAGAAAACGGCGTCGCATCAAGTTCGTCAATCTCCAGCACCACCGCCGGCTCCTCGGCGGCTTCGCAGCATTCTTCCAAGCTTCCCCCGCCATTTCTATTGATGTCCTCAATCTTTTTCGCTTCTTTATCTGCCGCGTACAGCGATTTACCAGCAGGCGAATCTATCTCGTCTCTTTCGTCTTCTTTAATGGTAAATAAAAATCTCGGAGGCCCAAGCATCCCCCCAACTTTGAACACGTCCACGTCGAAGCCTTCCATGTCCAATTGCCGGTTTACATTGAGATCGCCGTTAGCACTGGTGGCTGTTACGGAATTGGACTCGATGCCAGATCGCGGCCTTATGCAGAAGAAGTCGAGGAGCTCCTTGGAAGAGAAACTAGAATCGGACGAAGAATACAAGCCGGGACGATCTTCACCGCCATCGCCAGCGACTGTTCGACGGCGGCGCCGCAAGGCGTAAAGGAGTTGTGCAAAGAGCGCCAGCAGCGCGATGGCGAAAATTATAGTCAGTGCGACGCCTATCTTGCTCAAATCCCCTTCGCCACTCATTCTGCTTTCTCAACCGAATGCCTACGGTCAGCCCGTCAGACGATTATTTTCGGGTTTCACGGAGTAAATATTATCTTTTGGCTAGGTTTAAACAATAATCTGGGGGATCTTTGCATTAAAAGGGTTCTTAATTATGTTGTTTTTCAGAAAAATACAAGAGGTGTGTTCTCTCTGAATCTCAGCATTAATGGGATTGAAAGTGGAAACCGGGTACGGGAGAAAGCGGGAAGAAGATAAGGGGCAGAAGGTGGATCTCGGTTCGGGGCGGTGACTACAATTAGGCGGTCATTGGTGGTGACTAACGGATAAATGTTTCGGAAATTAACAAGTGAGTGTGAATGACTAAGACTGGAGAAAATGAGGTGGCGACGTGGCATCTGGGCTTTTAAAATTGAATTTAATTCGCGCGAAAGAGAGCATGCACATCCACTGCGGTACAGCTGGAAGGACAGCAGGTGCCCTGGCTATTTACTTTTAGCTCGCTCTTGCCCGTGCATACTTAGTATTTTTCGTAATATATTTTTATTGCATTTTTAATGTGACTATGGTTGGTTCCTTATTACCTTCTGTTTGCACTGTCTCAAGGGTCTTACAAAATAAATATTTTATTATATAAATTTTATTTAAATTTCAATTTAATCTTTTTTTTGTTATTTTTGTGACTAGTAAATTATTTTTGAATTATTATATTTTTTTACAATCAAATTAACATCTATCTCCCTAAATTTCTTACTCATAATCATTTTTTATACACATTAAATTTATATTGTATCATATCATTCAATTATTTTTAATGTATATATATAAAGTATTAACAAAGTCAATAATTTCACCGCTAAAACATAGGCGATGCACTTCAAATTAAGAGTAATTCTCAAATTTCAGAACTTGTCAACGTAGTTAGAGCCTAGTCAATATATTGACATTAAGCAATTTTGTAAGAGGCATAATAGAAATTATTCAAGATAAATAAAAGAATAAAGAAAATAAGCAAAAATTTTAATTTGATTGTAATATGTCCTACCGTTATGATTATAAACTTTAAATAAAAAACGTCTCACTAGATGTTTGGAATTATATACTCCTTCAAGTAGAAAATGAAAATTCAATTAGAAAAATTTTCTAATAGGTAATTTAAATTTTCATTGGACATAACATATTTATACATATATTTTTTGGTATGCTAAGCCAAATGATTAACAACTCTTACCAACTCATCTTACGTATGATCTAATTTTTTACTTATGCCCATGGCCACCCCACGAAACATCGCACATACAATTCTCAACATTCGGGGTCTATTTAAATTTTTAAGGCATTTTTATTATAGCTATGTTTGGTTACCTATTACTTTCTATTCACACTTCCTCAATTTTTTTATAAATTAAACATCTTACAATATAAATTTTATTCAAATCTAAATTCAAAATTTTCTCTCAATTACATTTTATAATTAACTAATTATTTTTTAATCATTATACATTCACAATTAAATCAACATTTATTTTCATTATTTTCTTATTTACATTCGTTTGTTTATATTTATTCAACATATATACTATCAGACCATCCAATTATTATTACATATTAAATATATATATATACGTGTGTTTGTGTGTGTGTATAATTTTCTTACTCACCCAAATATTAATACCAAACATAAAATTTCCTTCCATTCAAATCATAAAATTTTTTCCACCCACCCTAATAAGGAACCAAACTGACCCTACACTTTTCAAAAAATAAAATAAAATTTTCATTATAAATTTATGTCCAATATACATCATTACACCCACTACTAAAGAAAACAAGTTAAGAAAAAATACAAAAGATTAAAAACACAGGCTCGTACACAAAGTCTGAAGGTGGAGTAGTACTCCATATTTGTGTAGTTAACAACCCAACAATTTTTTTGGTGAAAAAACTAATATTAAAATGTGAAACATATCTAACATGTTTCGCTAATGAAAATTAACTAACTTTGGTATATCAAAAAATTGAAAAAAATAGAGAAATGACATTATTATATTAACTAATTAAATTTAAGAAAAATAAAGCATTAATAGAGTCAATAATTTCATTAACAGGTAAGATGCAACTTTTTTATATTCTATTGAGGGGGGGGGGGGGTATAGGTTCATAAAAAATTGATTTTTAATTTTTTTGATATTGTAAAATAATCATGTCTGATGTCATCTTTCTTCTGAACCATCTTTATTCTTGAATATTTTTTCTTTATCATAAGTTATTTAAAATTTAATTACGAGAATAATAACTTATGTCATTTAAATTAAAATTATTTTAAATTAACTATGGATTTTATCCATACATTACAAAGTCATTTTCTTATTTTATAATTTTTCACTGTTAGTATCTCTAAAATTTTAATTGCATTTATCCAATAGAAAAAAATTAAAATAAATTTATTTATTTGTCATTCAATTTGATAATTATACACAAATTTTAATGTTTTTATTGTCTAATTATCCAACGCAGATTTTCAATCAATCTTTTATAAACGTGTTAAATATCATTGTTTTTTTAGCTTTTAGTTTTGTTCTTTTGCCACACATAATAGTTTGTTTTTAGCTTTTTTGCTTCAATTTTATGGATATTTCGATGCAAATAAATTTGTGTATTTTAAAGTTTATTATAGAAATACAATTTTTCTCTGTTCAAATTCAATATTTTTATATGAGAAACCTAAGAACATGCATCAAATTAATTATAAAAAATATTAAGTATGAAAATCCTTTAACATTTAAAATAAATTAATGAAAAATTTTAAGATATTAAAAATTTAAAATTATAAAAATTCTGATATTTAAAAAAAAAAATTGTAGCACTAAATAATGCATTCACAATATATACTTTTTTGTAGTAATTTATCAGATTTCAGCACATGATATAAGGAAAGTAATTGTATTAATAAATGTAATTGTTGACAAACGAAATGGTCTTATTTTATTTAATTTCTTTCCTTTTCCTTTTCTTTCTTTGCATTTTTTTCATAAGTTCAATATATATTATATTCTTAACATATTGTAGTTAATGACAATTGAACTGACTAATAAATTTAAATAGGAAAATACAAAGTAAACTAATAAATAACATTCCAAATTCTTACCATGTTTCTCAAAATTTTTAAATTTTTTATTGTCTATAATAAATGACTATAATTAACGTCAATGTACTAAATTAAATATGCATCATGAAATTAAACAATTTGAAAATAAAAATTCTCCAAAATGTTTAGAATGAAAATTTTGGTCAAAATTAGGTCAAAACACCTAATCAAGTAATCATATAAACTAGTGTCTTATGTGTGTCATGTTAGCTTCAACACTTGTTGTATCTGAAATGGTTCAAATCATGATAGTTTCAACACTTATTCTACCATCCATTGTGATTACCACTTCATGCTTCCCATACGTTTGATTTCTGGCCAGATCCTAATACAAATACAAGATGAAGTACTAAAATCCAAAATTTAAGAAGTAGAATATATTATTAAATGATATGTTAGTTTATTATATAGTAATATAATTTTAAATATTCATATTATTTTTATTTTTGTCATAAGATCATGTAAACTATTCGAAATCATTTCAATTTGAACGGTACTTTGGAAAAACTGAAAAACATTTGAAGATATTGAAAATTTGTTTTAACCTTTTTTGCAGAAGGCCCTCATGGTTAGTTTAGAATTTTAAATTTTGATATTTTTGGGCATCGATTCATGCATTATTTATTGCAAATTGTTTAAAATCTGATTCTTAAAAGTTATTTTTCGAGTAATATATTTTTTAATATGGAAACTTAAACCATTCACATATAATAAAGCCAATTTTGTATTTGTAATACACACACACCCACACATATATATTGATTACCAATTCATACATTTATTGATACTTTCCGATGACATGATTAGTTATTTAATAGGTTAAATGATTTTATTATCATTAAACATTTGACAACAAATGCTTTCATTTTTTTTTTCTAGAAATCCTAATAAATTATAAGTTTGATAAGCTATATATTTTCCCCCTTTAAATTGTTTGGCATGTATTCATTTTATTGCTGTGCTATTAAACTTGCCATCTATAACATTTTCTGGACAGTTGTTCTCAAAATTTAAGGTATTATTTATTTACAATACATGATATATATATATATATATATATATGAAATAATTATGTTGAGTAACATTCATAAATTTTGGAATGAAAAAACTTGAGCCTTTAGTTGCAATGACAAGGGCGACTTGCAATATACTAATTATAATTAATCTAGAATGAAAATATTGGAATTTTATTTAACACAAAAGAGAAATGCACTTATTGCTCTTTTTACTAAATTTTTTAGGAGAGCAATTTTTCTTCAGCATGGATTTAACAATATCCTCCATCTGATTACCAATTTTTCGAATCTATATACAAATCTAAAGTTCAAAATTAAGAATTAGAATTATTCATTAATTTGCACCAAATGAATTTCGATTCATCATTAAATTGAAGAACCTTTGGAAATAAAAGTATTTGATTGGATGTATAGAATACCACGAACGGTGAGCTGAAAATTTTTCAAGTTTTCATTACATGAAAATATTATAGAACTTAATTACTTAATAACGAATATATGAATCTTATCTACTTCATCTTTTCTACAATATCTCCTGCTGTCTGCACCACATTTTTAATTCTATCTGCAAATCAAGAATGGGATCATCTTTATTACTTATCTTTGAACAATTTCAATAAATCAATATTGGTAGGCTAAGAAAGGTCAGGGAGGGGGTTTCTTGAAACTCTTTCACACTTTTGGCAACCAATAATGACCTCATTTGTTGGTGAAGAAGCCAGGTCGAATGATGCCACAAATCTATTAACAAAAAGTATATAAAAATTCATTGGCAACACCTTAAACAATGAGTTCTCGGGTTCATCAAAAACCTAATCTAATAAAAAAAAATTTATGCATCAGTACTTAAAATCGGAAGACAGTAAAACTCTTGGTATAACATTAACATAAACAGCAAAAGAGTTCGTAAATTGACAGAAGAGTGATGAGAATATCAATTATTTCACTTTGAAAAACTCATATCTATTTCAAAATGCAAACCTATAAAAAGTATTCCACCCTTTCAAAACTCTTACTTACCTCTGGGATTTGTTGACATATTGAACTCTTGTTCTTTTGCCATAAAATGATTTCATTTTTGAAGTTTGAAATGGTCAAAATTTTAATATGATTCTCAGACAAATCTTGAGATATTAAGTATCGATTTACACAGGCATGGACTCGTGAAGAATGACTTGAGGGAGGCAATTTTGGGGTGGCGAAGACGTGGGATCTAATGGTTGGGAGGTGGAGAAATTGTGGTCGTGCATGAATAGACTTTGCCAGAGATGGAGAGTCATTATAGATTTCTGAAAGAAAAAAAAAAATTGCAGAAATATGATGTATATTTGTATTGTTTTATTCAAATTAATTTTGATAAAGATAATTTGATTATTTGGCACAGTCTGTGACATAATTTAAATATTTAAGAAGAATTAAGAATTTAATTATAACATTAATTGGCCATTGTCCAAAAACGATTAGTGCTATAAATGATAATTAATTAACAAGAAAATTTAATTAAATATTTTTATAAATAATAATTAATGACAAAATTTAATGAAATGTGTAATCGTTTGTTAGGTGTGTGCATTTTCGCTTTCTACTTTCTTCAATGTTAATTTATCCTATTTTATATATGAATATATGTTTCGATTTGTTTAAATCTATACATTAACTAATATAAAATTTTAATTCTGACTTGATAGAATCGAATACCGATGGTTTTCCAAAAATGTGTACAAAATGGATCGAATCAATTAATTATTTTGTATTATTTCTCTAAATTTAATTATGTAAAGCACCATCGTTTTAGCTGAATTAGTGTAACTTTCCTCAATATTTACTTGTTAATTAAGAAAATTCTCTTGATTTCTTTCCGTAAATAATCATGTTGATAATTCTTATATATGATAATGTTTTATCTATTAAAACTTATGAATGAATTATTATAATCGTTATAAAATTTTCTATTAAAGTACTTCATTAAAGACAATTTTTATTGGTATAAACAAATATAAAATGCTATAAAATTAACATAATGATTTTTTTATAATAAAAAATTCTAAGAATTCAAAATTTGGTCAAAATTAAAATTTGTTGGTCAACGAACCAAAATGTTATAATGTATAATATATAATTGTTACACTTAATGTTTATTAAAGTTAATACGGAATTTTCCCAAAACTTATGACAAGGGATTTAATGCTATTTTAGTCATTTTGAGTCCAAAACCCATTTTAATGAACTAATTAAACAACTCGACTTTAAGTTAATTGAGTTCCAGAAATTTTTAAACCAAGTCGAACTTGAATTCAAATTCTGAAAAATTTTCCAAATTAGAGTTCAATTCTTAACTCAAGCTCGAATTTAAATTCAAGTTTTACAAAATTAAATTGAATTAAGTTCAAATAATCTTCAAATTTGAGTGATTCAAAAAGTTAACGTATCAAACAGAAGTGAAGAAATAGGTGTTCACATTATTACATAGAATTCAATTAATTCTTATATTAACTAGCAATAATATGTATCACACATCAAACTATAAAAAGTTTTAGTTAAGTAAAATGAACAATACAAATTAAAATATACATTTCTTTTTCAAAAAACAAAATTTTCCATGAAATAAGGCTAGTCCCAAAGTACATGTGAGTTTTGGACTTTACTGGTAATGACCATTTTCAACGTAGTTGGTTAATTTATGGTCAACAATGACATTGGAGGCTTCAAACACGTGAACAGGGGCAAGTCAAAGCAGCTCTAGTGTCCTTAAGAAGAGAGGCCCATTCTTGTTGGGCCTAAAACATGATCCACTTTCTTTGGGCTTCATATGAACACCCAAAAACCTTTCAGGGGTATTTTTGTCATTTGAGTATGTGAGGAAACGCCGCGAGAAATTTTCTTGGAAGAGGTACTGTCAAAATTATTTAAGAAGCCAGAAGAAAAATGAAAAAAATAAAATAAAATGAAATTAACACTACTATGATAAATTAGTAATTTTTTTGTATGTGCATATTAATTAATATTTTAGTGAAGCACTAGTCTGAAAGCAAAAAACAAAGTAGTTCATCAATTTGTTTGCAAAAATCAAGCTTTACAATTCTGTTCTTTGAAGCCCTGCTTGAGGTGCTACTACTTTTGTAATAATACTTACGATTGTGAATCTCCCTCTTAATCTAATATCGGAAAGGGGTTATTATAAAGGTGATGGCAAGAGGGACGAAGGGATGTTAATAAGGAAGGTTATTTGACCCGATTCAAATTAAATTAAAAAATATTTTTATTCTAATTTTGCATGAATTTAAATTTTAAAAATTTTATTTGCATCAATATCTTTATTTGACTCAATCTCGAGTTTGGATTCGAATTTTATAAAATTGAGTCAAATCGAATCGAATTTGTAATTTGCATTGGTATTTAAACTCAAATTTGTAAGACTCTAGACAATAAAATTTATTTACTTAATTTAGCTCAATCCATAATTTAAAATTAAGTTAACCGTTTTAACATTCTAACAATTATATTTAAGATGGTGGGATTCTATTAAGTCACCACAAGAAAACATTTAATTTGAAATGATTTTGAGACAGATTTAAGATGATTTGGAGATGAAAAAAAAAATAGTCTTGACATTATCCCTTAAATTATAAAAAGAAAATTGTCTCAAAATTATCTTATATTTGAAACGAGAAAAAGCTGTCCCTAACGAATGTGGGATGGCTCCTGCTTTTTAAATGAAAAACTGTACCAATTAAAACGTTTTCTTGTAGTGAGTTTTTTAATTTGAATTTTGAATATTCTCACTTATCTCTCTTAAAAATATTTTTGACAGATAAAATTTAATTCATTTTTAGCAATGGAATCGGACCCAATCCAATTTAAGAATAGTCATTTAATCATATATTGGTAAAAATGGCATACTTATGTACATGTGCAAATTTATTAATTATAAGATTATTGTAATTTAAAATAGTGGAGAAAAATTTTAGAAAAAGAATATAGAGAATATTTAAAATAAGAAAAAAGAAAGAACGATAAAAAAGAATTTAAAAAGGGAAAAATTTTTAGAGGAAAAAGACAAATAAAAAATAAGTTGAAGGAAAGAGAAACGACAGTGGTAGACAAACCAAAAATAAAATTAAAATAGTTGTGTCATTTTACAATGTGCACCCAAACGCTTATTTCTTGAATAATAATATAAATTTAGATCAAAAGTATTATGAATATTGATATTTAGGAAAAATATATAAAAGATTTGAAAAGTGGTACAATTTGAGAGAAAAGCAAATAAAGTTAGTAAGTTAAAATAAAGGAGAAAATGATCAAAACAATAAAAAATTAATTAAAATAAAATATATATAATTTTACAACGCCCAACTAGAAAAACTTTACTTTCATAATTAGATAAGTATCGATATATAGTATAGAAAAAAAAGTGACGGTATGTTAATTTTATTTATTGTAATAAATTATAAAGAAATACAATTAATTACCATTAAAAGTACATGAAAAATCTAAACTATAATATATGTATTTATATTGAAAGATATAATAAATTTGAATGGAAAAAGTATAAAATTGTATAGAAATATAATAGACAAAAATTATTATATATTAAAATAAGAGTATTATATTAATTTAACAATGTGCAACCAAAATTAAGCCTTTAACATTAATATATGTGTATAGATAGATATGAAAAATAAATGGTTAAGGTTTGTAAAATAAATTTTTAGTTTAATTTTTTGAATGCTATCAAGAAAAAATATATTTTTGAAAATGAATCACTTGACTAAGTAGGGTCTCCATTTTTAATTAGTATATATATATAATTTTAATCTTTATTATAATCAGACCAAAAACAGCCTAACGATATTTTGACTCCAGACAGAGTTGTTTCGAATTTGATCCCAGGTCGAACAAACCAGATCACATTAGCTACAGATCCACGACGACCCACTAATGGGGGCCCCAAATTTTTCTGTCAGATCGAAACTAGTTTTTCTGGCTATGTTTATTCCCAAATTCAAAATGGAGAGGAAATGTTAAATGATTTGAGTGGAGATAAAAATTATGTTTATAGTTTATAAGACTTGAGTCGGTAAGAAAATTATTCATATATATATTTAATATGTAATAATTATTAAATAATATGATAGTATATAAGTTTATTAAGTAATAAAAAAATGAATGTAGTAAGAAAATGTGTTGATTTAATTATAAATAGATATAATGATTGAAAAATTATTAGTTAATTATAAAATACAAGAAAAAAAATTTTAAATTTAAATTTTAAAAAAAATATATAGACAGGGACAAAATGCTTGAATCGTGTTAAGTAAATGTTGATGAAAACGCAGCATGTGCGTGTAGGATATCTCATAAAATCAGGGCCACCAATTTGGATCCTACTTAGGGAGGATAAAAATTTGTTACAAAGTTTAAGGATAGTGTAAAAATAAAAAAAGAAAAAATAATTCATACGATTCTAAAATTGAAAATAAACATAGCCTATCTAGAGGACAACATATGAGAAGATGCCTACGTTAAGCACTAACGATTAGAAATGCATTTCAGGTGATATCCAAAACAATCATAACATCTACAAATCAAATCAAAAATAAATAGACCATAAATCCTTCAAAGAAAAATTATCTCCCAGGAAAGCCTCGTCAAGAAAGGAGAGAACGGTTAAGAAAAATACTTTTGTAGCGTGTGATTAGCACAAGGGTCCCCCATTTTTTATTCCCATGTCTTTATATTTTCCTTTAATTTTTTTCTTATAAATTGAATACATATAAAAATAAACTTTTTATCTTCGTAGATTTTACAAACCAAGCATAAGGCTATGTTTGTTTTTAAATTTAAATATGTATTTTTAATTATTTTTATTTTAAAAATTATATAAAAATAAAATTTTAAAAATTTAATGATTAAATGCGTATTTTAAGGCTCTAAATTACAAAACAAGTATAGCCATGAATTTCCCTCTCACCATAGTCACTTAAGTTTTCCAACCCACCCTAATCATAAACCAAACACACCTGAGGTCATTACGACCTCAACAGAAGGAAACTTAGATAGCAAAGGTGATATTTTTACACGACAAGTATGCTAAAATATTTTTTATTAAATATCAGTAATTACAAAAAAGAGAAGATCCCCATTTGGCCGTTATATACAAGGTAAGAAAGGTGACACCATTCCACGACAAAGTAAGACAAAAAGAGGAAAATTCCAAGTATCTCACAAGAGACTTGACGGTTAAGGATTCTAAAAAAACATCTGCTTTAAAATTTTTGGACTAAGAATCTAGCCCTATATCTGTTTCATGACTATTTTGATATGGTTCAAAATGCCAACTCTTATGCCAATTCTGAGTATTAGGGTTTGGTCCTTCTATTGACATTCATTGTTTGATTATTAAGGAATCATAAGCCTTAACCCCCTTACTGAATCCTTTCTTGCAAAGTTGGAAATGTATGGTTTAGGCTAGGCCGCTAGGGGTGTGACTCAACCGAGTTGCTCAACTCGACTCGGTCGAATAACTTGTTCAAAACTCGACTCGATATATTTATCAAGTCGAGCTCGAGTATTTCAAAAAAATACTCGAGCTCGATCGAGTAGCTCGAGCTCGATTTTTTTTTTAATTTTTTTCAAATATAATCTAATATTTAACTCGAGCTCGACTCGATAAGCTCGAGCTCGAATTGCAAAATTTTACTCGAGCTCGAGTTCGTAAAAAATCGACTCGAGTCGAGCTTGAGTAGATTACTACTCGAACTCGACTCGGCTCGATTCCAACCCTAATTTTGGCAAAGAAGGTAAGCAGTACTCCAAAAATCGTTGTTACTGGATTTTGGAGCATAATGCTAGTTTTGTAGTAGGCACAATGTTTAAGGAATTATTAAAAAACTAACTAAGATAAATGGGAAATTTGAGGCAAAAGAACAATCTTTATTACTTGAACAAAACTAAGCAGAAAAAGAACAAAGTTGAGGGAAATATCAAATCTTTAGCACAAACTCTCAACTAAATATGGCCTACACTAGTACAAAGGTAAATGTGGCTACAATTCAGATGGTTCCTCTCATTGATTCTCTCTTGTTCTTCTCTTGATTAAATCGTCTACACAATGCCACTATCTATATAATACAAGAAACCCATAATTAAGCAATGACTTAGTCTACTAAACTATCACAATTGTGGTGACTAATCGACTAGGGTAACTCTTGATTCCCAAGAGTTGTTGTCTCCAAGATTCAAGCTGTATGGAAAACCTTGTCTTTCAAGTTCTTAATTGTCAAGTCATAACCAAATTTTGTATAATTTCCAATACTCTTCCTTGATTTAAAATTTTATTTTTCAAGTAAAGCCTTTAACATTGAGATATATGCCTTATGCTAATCCTCACTTTCCAAAACACTTAGTGATTTCTTCGTCCCATGGTTAAATTTGATTGCCATCAACAAGTTGCCTCCTCTTTTAACTTTTTTTTATTTATTTTATGCAATGCAATGTCCAAACTTCGCACTTGCATCCACTTTATATTACAAATTATCATTAAAAGAACTTTTGAGATAATCATTAGCATAATTGTCAAAGCTTTTAATCTTAACAGGCTCAACTACTAGCTCATCATCCACTTTATATGTTAAGTTTGATTTTTCTGATACATATGTCATGATGTAAGGTCCCAAATTATCAAAACTTAAATGTATATAATCTAAACTTTGAACTTGCAAGACACTATGTACCACCTTAATTAGTTGCAATTCTTTATCATCTTTCCTTTTTACTCTAGGATAGTCTTTGGCAAATGAACCAATTACTTCCCTTATAGCTATTTTGATATCACTTTCAAAAGTAGATACTTTTCCTATATTTCCATATGTGTCGATTTTTCAAGCTCAAATTCTTTTCTTGAGCATTGCATTTTATGCTCAAATTCTTTGATTCTTTTTTTTATCATCTTGTAACTTCTCTTTAGTCTTTTCCCAATTCCATTCTATATTCTCATTAAAAACATAATCATAAAGAAGTTTGAATTTACCTTGGCTTATTTGAATAGTCACTAATCCTTTGCCTTTTATTTATATCTCTTCATTATAGACCATGAATAGTCTAGCCTTTGTACTTGTTTCTTTCACATCATTGGTTTGTTTGTTTTTATATGTCCAAACTTTTGTAATTGAAGCATAGGGCATTTTTGTTCGGCTTTTGATCTGAACACTTTTCACTACCTTTTACACGGTAGTTATTCTTACCTTGATAGTCTCTTTTACCTCTTTCATATGCTTCTTCTTGATTATTCTCTTTAAATTCTTCACCTTTTACTCGAAAGGGGTTTTTTTTTCAATCACTTCTTCAATCCTATTGATCCTTACTTTATAAAATTGTAAGGACTCTATGAACTCATCAAATGAACAATTTGCTTACTTCTTTGATTCTCTGATTGCTACAACTAAATGATCAAATTTAAAAGTAAGGCTATGGAATACCTATGTTATGATTGTGTGATTAGAGACATCCTCTCCATACGACCGCCTTTGGTTGACTACTCTTTCACCTTTGTCAAAAAGTCCTGTATCAGTTTTCTATTCTTCACCCAGAGATTTTGAAACTTCTGATTTAGTATTTGCAACTTAATCCTTATTATAGTGGATAATTCATAATATTCCAAACTCAATGTTGTCGATGCCTCCTTTCCAAACTCGGTTTCTAGATTTGTAAATTTTTTTATTTTTTTAATTTTATTTCCAGCTCTATAATTTTTTTTTTTTATTTAGATGCAAGAAACCTAGTTTCCGGCTTTCTAATGCCGGAAACTGGGTTTCTGGCATTGGCATACATCTTTAAATGGTTTTTTTTGTTATTTTTTTAATTTTATATTTAATTTGGATTTTTTTAAAAGAACCCCTTGTTTGCGCACCCATATCACAATCAAGGTTGCAAAGTTAAAAATCTTAGGACAGTAGAAAGTACCTGATGGGCTCTGCAGCAAGCTTTACCTGTTGGCCCAGAAAACAGGACGAGCCTTTCATTACTCATCGCTTACCAGAAGCCAACGAATGTTAAAGATGGAGGCCCAATACTCATGTAACGTCTAATATAGGCTCTTTTATTATTAAAAAATAAGTCATATCGATTAAATACTACGTAAAGTGTGCCAGTGCTTGCAATTTTGGCATTTTGCTTTAGTTCACAATACACGTATAGGAAATAGAAAATTGAAAAGTATCGACATTTGTTGTTGAGTGTTGACACAATTTTTGTCCTTTCCCGTCACGTGCTTATCTCCCACAATGGGAGCCTCAACAATGTTGTGGTTGCCAAGGGACATATCGTATCTTCTCGCATATGAATGAACCACATTCAACAATATTGCAAGTTAATTAGACAGTCAAGATCTTTAAGTATCTTAAATGTTAATCAATATGTAGTTGCAAAAAAACCCATCCACATGTTAATTTTATTTTACTTTTTCATTAGGCAATTCTTCTTCTTCTTCTTCTTCTTCTTCTAAGTGTTATTAGTTATCTAGTTTTCGAATTAAATAGGCAATTTACTGTAGACCCGAGTTATTTTATATTGGAAATCAAGCGGGTTTTTCACAATATAACGCAGTTGCTTTTTTATTAATTTAAAGTTTAGGTGGAATTAAATTTTCAGTTGAATTGACATTTATTTAAGAAAATATATACAGACACACACACATAGTATTTATCGAATTATCACTAGAATTTACTAATTGATTAGAGGTATATTTGTTTTCCTTGAACAAAAACAATAACAAAAACAAAAACAATTCATCAAGTTGCGTGATGTTTGGTCACTCCATAATAATTTATTTATCCGGGCTCTCAGATCATGTTCCAAAAATCTAGCTTACCGAAGGATACATCCCTCTCCATGAATGATAATTTTAATTTCATAACGTATTCTACGTACATGAGTATATCTACATATACGGAACATATAATTCAAATTTCCAACGGGCAATGACAATACTGGATATAGGTTCCGTTAAACTAGCTTTACAATGGCCAACTTCCAAAACCCACCAAACATTCTCAATATTTCTATTTGCTTTTCTTCCATGGATATTTGTTTTATCTTTCTTCACCTGCAAAGCTTTTTATCCCAAGAAAAAGAAAAGAAAAGAAAAGAAAAAAACAAATAAAAGCGTTCCAAATAAAAAAATGTAAATTCCAGATTTTGGCAGCTCTGTGTGTGTGTGTGTGTGTTCTTTTCTTTTTCCATCTCCAACAACAAAAATGAAAAAAGGAATACCCAAAAAAAGGGTTAAGGCATTTAATTCAGTTCCAGAGCATGAGGAGTGTAACTTGTAAGGGAGGACATTGGAAGGCGTGGAGATGATAGAAGTTGGACCGTTGATGAGCGAATGACTCAATATTTACAGTGACATATTAATCATTGCACTTTTGCTTGATTTATGCACTTTGACTGATTGATACGTATACAATTTCTTCGCAATTAATTGGAGTTGGCGGAGGCAGAAATATATATTTTTTATCTGTGACTTTTCCTTTTTCCTTTTTAATTAATAGAATTTATTCCTACTTGAGCCTCACTATTTAGGTGCACTTATAAGACTTTGAGTTAAAATTATCGATACACGAGTATAAAACGTGCATATTGTATGTTTAAAGAAATTTCGTTTAGCATATACACAGTGAAATTAATAAAATTAAGTATTTATTCAAACATTAGAACAACCTAAAATTATTTGTGTAAGAGATGTTCAATTTTTAAAACTATCTTCTCACCGGTGTAAAGAGTTTCTTAATAAAAATAAATTAGTCTTGGACTCTTAATGCGATATTTTATTTTAAATGATTTTAAGAAGTTAACCATTTATTGAATGTTTTTTTAAAAAAATTATATCGATGATTAATGAACAACTGATAAACCTCGAAGTGAAAATTTGGGATGTATAACTCAACTCCTTAAAATAGTCAACGATACTTGAAAAAGGCATATGCTAGCTTACTTGTTAAAATTCATTTTTTCCAAAATAAATGCTTCTAATATAATTTTCATGTGGATTTTTCAGAGTTATTCAATCACTTTTTCAACAATTAATTTATATAAATTACTCGGGGGAAAAAAATTCAATCAAGCATGTAAGATATGAAAGATGGGGGTGGTGAAGGTTAAATAAAATTACTTTTTACCACAAAACCTCAATAGGTCCAAATGATTGATAAAATGACTGCCATTTTATCTCTTGCTATCGCATCAATGAACAACGCAAGGGATGGATTTTTATACAAATGTAATGATTATGCATGGTGTAAAAATTTAATTTACGTAATTTTTAATATTAATATGATGTGCCAAATAAACTATTAATAAGAAATTCATAAAATTTAACGAACGAAGGAGTTTTTTTTAAACATATTTTGCAAAGTAGAATAAACACGTGGGAGAGGGTGAGGTGAAAAATTATAGGCTCAATTGTTTGAGGAGATCTTTTCCCTAAACAAAATTAATGTTTGTTTTCAAATTTTAGTTTATATTTTTAAATATTTTTATTTTAAAAATAATATAAAAATAAAATTTTTTTAAAAATATTATAATTGAATGTGTATTTTTTTGATAAAAATATTTATTTTATTAGAGAGAACAGTAAATGACATTTTATCTCTTGATATAAGGTGGCACCGGAGCACATTCGAATTTTTAGAATCTGATCGACAATCAGATTAAATAATTTACAAAGTTATTAGGTCTGATTCATCGATGTTAAAAAATTGATTGACTCGATAGATATTTGCTTAAATAAATATGTATAACTGGATACACATAGACATATCTATTATTTCAATTATAGAACCACTAAATAAATACATTTATATTTTCAAGCTACACTCGAAGAGAAATCTCGGAACATTGATTTTTGTAAAGTTTCATAAAATATAATTCATTACTCGAATCAGTAATTTATACAAAAGTTCATATAAGTGCATTTTTTGTTTGACAGAAATTTAGAAAATTTAAAAACTACAATTTTAAAAGCATTTTAATTATTTATAACATATGAGAAGCTGATTTTTATGATTAATTAATAATAATAATAATAATATATGAAATTTTTATTCAATTTCAATCTTGTGACAGTGCACTTAGTGTAAGTGTAAATGGATTGCTGGTTTCCGACTTCCGACGGACTGCACCGATTCCAAAAGCAATATCCTTTTTCTCAATTGACGTTTTTTTGTAATTATCATAACATATTTTATTGAATTATGCATATATAGTCAGAAACTGTAATCAATCACGGATAGTTAATACTCTTTTGAAAATTGAATTATGAAAATTTGACTTTAAAGAAATAAAAATTTATAAAAATTCAATCTCATTACACATAACTTTTTGTGAACAATATTATTTATTCAAAATTTCCAACTAATTCAAAGTAATAAAACTAATCACCAAACTTTGACACAACCTTTTGGTACGTAAACGAGAAAAGACATAACAAAGACAAGGGGGGAGCGAGGAAAAGACAGGCAGGGATGGTGTACTCAACTCAGAGTCATTAGTAGCACCTATTTTAGAAAAATGGGAATTAGGCCATGGGAGAAGTGAGTAGCTGACGCCGCCTAAATAATGCGGGTGGGAATATAAAACCCTATAAACTCTAGTACCCAGACTTACTTCTCATTCCTTCGACGGTTCGAGGGCATCATCGATATTCACACAGAGAGGGAGTGAGAGAGAAAGACCGAGAGAAGAGGCAATGGAGGATCGGGAGAAGCTGTCAAGATTCAGAAGAATTTGTGTTTTCTGCGGCAGCAGTCCTGGCAAGAAAATGAGCTACCAAGAAGCTGCTGTTGAGTTGGGAAAAGAACTGGTAACCAACCCATGACATACACATGAATCTCAGCTTTTTGTGTGTCCGTCTTTTAAAAATTTTGTGCTATATGCTGTTCTAACTCCTAAGTCCGTATGCATCAGGCGCCAACCCCCAAAAAAGAGAAAGAAGAAACGAATTTGTTCATGTTCTACTGACTATCGAAGTGATGAAAAACCCAAAAAAAAAAAAAAAAAAAGAGGAAGGGAAACTGACTCATAACTCCCATGTCTTTTTCTGCATTCTTCGCGTGATATTTAATGAAGCTGGGCCAAGTTTGGTCTCTTCGATTTTGCATTAGGACTGACTTCACAGATACAAATAGTTTCACATAGCACTCTTGGCTAATGCAATTGCGCGCGCTTATTATTTTTCTTATGTGCTCTTAATTTCTCTAAGATTTTGACAGAATCCTTTTCTCTTGTTTTGGTCATTTCTAGACGTCTTTCATCGTTTCATTATCGGAGATAACATTTTGGGCGGGACGTCTGGGTTGAGAGGTTTAGGGTTTGTTTGGCTCGAGCGACAGAGGGATAGAAAACTGCTGCTAGCTATACCCTGCCTGTCAGTTGAAGAGAGCAACCCATCTTGTTGCATGATCTTAGTTTATGGGGTAGTGTAATAAAAAAAAATCACTTCTTTCCGATGGGGAACCAAACGTGCCCTCTTGTTATCATGACTGTTGTGGGCATTTCCCCTCGTGACCACACACCTTCATGTTTTTTGTTCTTGGGGTTCTCGGGGAATTTTGTAATTTCCATTTCATGCACGTATAATCATACGATCAAGCGTTGTTTCTTACTCGAATTGATTACACAAAAAAATTGGTCAGAAATGTGACGACGACGATGGTTGTCCGAAATCCGAAAAATGGGTTTTCTGACGCGTGTATATGAGTTTGTTTTGTTCGATGTGTTGTTATACTTATTTTTTGTTTTTCTGTTGTTTCGAAGGTGGAGAGGAGGATTGATTTGGTCTATGGAGGTGGAAGCGTGGGTCTGATGGGTCTTGTTTCTCAGGCAGTTCATGATGGTGGGCGCCATGTTCTAGGGTATTATTTTTATATCTCTCCCTGTCTCTCTCTCTGTCTTCGTGTTGTGTCAAATAAAGTGGATGTTTAAAAAGACAAGAAACATCATTTACCCCCTCATAATTCCCAACTTTTGTTTGGTTATGTGGAAATGTGATCTCTCTAAATTATTCTTCTTAACATTTCTGTGAAAGCGCTGTCGTCCTTCTTACCACCGAAAGGCAGACATCATGGGATCTTCTAATGGTTTCTGATTATCAGTGTGTTTTCTTCTGTATACCTTTTTCCCTTTCTGTCAGTAAAGGTAGTTTGAACTCCCTACAATATGTACTTGTATTTGCCTCTCCCACCGCACAAATGCCTTCTGTATTCTTCCGGGTAAAAATATTATTGGGCACTTAATATTTGGATTAGTGTATAAAGTGAAAGCTTTATGCAAAACAAATAATTAAAAAAAGAAAAGAAAAGGTGTCAGAATACGAAGCGAACGTATGATCGGTTGTGCTTGATATTCTTGTTAGAAATTTAGTATGGAAAAAGTGAACAATGTCTTGTGAAAATTTCGGCACTTATCGTGGTCAGTTTGCTTTGTTACGTTACAGAGAGTAATTAATTAATTATGGCCAGAATTTTCAGTTTAAAATGATTTATTTTTTTGGTGATGGGACATGGAAAAAATATACTCATAACCCGAGGTTTATCATCTTGAAGTCTTAAAGTTCGTTGGTACTAATATAAAATAAATAACCTTTAAAGTCCTAGTTTTGCTACATTTGCTAAGAGAGATTTTCTTCTTTTCCTGATCACATTGCAGGGTTATTCCAAGAACTCTAATGCCGCGAGAGGTTGGAAAATTTTCTTCTAATATTCTCCTTCTGTTTTATTTACTTTGGAACATTTTGCCTCGATTGTCATTTCTTTTGCAACATTACCATCCTTTGGACGACAAAATTAACGTGCATAATTATGCAAATTCGATGACTCATCATGCGTTTTCTTTGTCTTGCACCTTTAATTTTTCTAGAGAAAAAAATTGAGTAGCACCACAGGTTATCCATGATTATATTTGCTAATTGTGATAGGAAATGTTGTTAAAAAGATTTATCTTTTACGCTTGGTTTATAAAATTGTATACTTGATGTTAGAACTGCACTGCCATGCAAGTCATGTATAATTAGTTTACAATGTGATAAGAATGCTGGCACAGATAACAGGCGAAACTATAGGTGAAGTTCGAGCAGTATCTGACATGCACGAGAGGAAGGCTGAGATGGCCCGACAAGCTGATGCCTTTATTGCGTTACCAGGTACATTTATAGTAGTTTTCGCCTTGCACAATTATTCCAATGGTCGTATAACGTAACCTAGTTTCCTGAATTAATGTTCAGGTGGCTATGGAACTCTTGAAGAGTTACTTGAGGTTATTACCTGGGCACAGTTAGGAATTCACCGCAAACCAGTAATGTGCTTCCCATAATTGTTTACATTTTGCTACCATATCAAATAGCACCTTACGTGATCTTTATTGTGTTGCTTAAATTAAATGCAGTTAGGACAAATTGTTTCAGTTTGACCATCTAAAATTCCTTTTCTGTTTTATGAAAATATAGTTGTGCATCTAGACAATCTTTGTTAATTCATGTTCATGTCCCTTTCCAACGTGTCTTCTATTTCTATACACTTTAAAAGCATGTTTGCTGAGGATTTCTAGTCAGAAGTATAATTTCCAACAAAACCAAACCAAAAAGGTTATCTAATCCATGTGGAACTTGTCTTGGTTCACATGGAGAGAGAATACAAGATTTGATAATGTTCGCAATCCTGGTCATGCTTCATGATTTGAATTTCTCACGGAGGATCTCCATGTGAATTGGAAAAAGGGGTTGTTAGCATTAGAAAAATGGACAAAGTGCGGGTCAAAAGTTGGTGTTCGATTCATGTACACCCAAGTCATCACATAATGTGCTTTTGGTTTTTGTGTATTCAGCAACTAATGATTCTTATAACTAAAAAGGATACATAATAAACGCAGGTGGGGCTGTTGAACGTTGAGGGCTACTACAATTCTTTGTTGTCTTTCATTGACAAGGCCGTTGATGAAGGCTTTGTCTCTCCAATTGGGCGTCGAATTATCGTGTCTGCCCCGACAGCCAAGCAGTTGATCAGAGAGCTTGAGGTATTAACTAGATTCATTCTATTCATTAATAGGGAGAAGCACTTAATAAACATTAAAAGAATAGCATGCTTTTGCAGTCTCAAAGTGCAAGTAAACTAGTTTAATCTTGAAGCCGCATTAATCCTTTATGTACGTGAAAAACGAGACCCACTTGGAATTGTTTATGAGTATTATCTAGTTGAAGCTTTCTCGATGATTCCACAAATGTTTGAGCATTTCTTCTATGGATTTTACGTTTGCTTATCAATTTGTTTTGCAGGAACATGTTCCTGAATACGACGAATTCACTTCCAAATTGATCTGGGAAGAAGAGGTTGAACGGCTCAATTGCATGCCAGAATCCGATGTCCCAACGTGACATGCAGATGAAAAACGTGATGGGTTTTTGTGTCCAGAATTTCCAGTATATATTTACCACCCTATTTTGCCTTGCCTCTCTGCTGCACAGGAACTTTTGCTGTTTCCCCTTTTCTGAAAACTTTTGACCTTCTTGCAACCGCAAACGTCGTGTACACACACACACACACACACATTGTATGTATCAGGGAACAGTGGGAAAACTCTTACCTATGGCTTTAAGTTTATTCGACATTCCACGTTTATTTGCGCGTCTTATGTCGTATTGCCAAACTTGCATAGGGGCAAACCCGTCGTCTGCCTAAACCTAGGTTCATGTTGTTTAATACCCTAATTCAAGACACAGTTCATGTTTGCAGGGGTCTTGGAAGGAAATACTGTATGGTGCCTAAGATTTAGATATTTGAAAAATTTAATTTATTTAAATGTGTATATATGTATATATTATAATAATTAGATAATGTGATTTTGATTTTTGAAAAATTAAATTTATTTAAATATATATATTAGATAATGTGATTTTGATATTTGAAAAATTAAATTTATTTAAATATATATATATATATATATTATAATAATTAGATAATGTGATAATATATAAAGATAATTATTAATTTTGAAGGTATAAATATATATAAATATGATTGCATGTATAGATATAGGAATAGATTTGACTGTGAGTAAGTGTAATGATTAAAAAATAATTATTTAATAAGAAAAATTTGAATTTGAATTTAAAAGAAAGTTATGTTGAATGGTATGTTTAAAAGTGTGGTTGGATTTGATGAATAATATTTTTAGAAGTGTAGTTGGATTAGATGTTAGAAGATAAAAATTAGGTTCCAAACGCAGCTGCAAGTAGCATAGTTTTACTCTTCTACTTCAAATATTGAAATTAAATAATACGATTTTTGCTTGGGTGAGTTACGTGGTACATAAATTGTGGATGCCACTCGATCAATATTGGCCAGACCCGTTTTTTCTAAAGCATTACCAAAACCCCACTGTCTGAATCCCATCCCGACGCTCGTTTGTCTTCGATCTTACAAAACTGAAAACACGCATTTTGATATTAATCTTTTTGAATTTTATTTAATTTTTTTTTGTAATTTTACATAATTTTAAAAAATATAAAATTTAAAACGCTTACATAAAATACAAAAATTCGGCCCATATTTGATTTCTTGAAGATGTGCCTTCCACTGATATTAAACTTGACACTGACACTAACTCTCAACTCAGGACTTGAAAACTCGTACAAAAGAAAAGACAATGACACGAAAACGTTTGATAACAAAGAAGATACACGACTAATTTTATGTCTCCACATGTCGGGTCAGGCTGCCTTTGAAATGATGAGAGGTTGGGCGACTGGCTCCATTGCATCCGAGAATTATGTTTTGAAAAGGAAATAAATTAAACAATATTGTTCCCAAACTATACATTTTTATGACAGAAACTATACTTGGTGGATTTATAAAATCAATCAAGTCGCCACAAATCATTGCAAACCATGGGTTTAGATTCTTCGTCATCTGATTCACAATATTCTAATACCTATGTTGAGATTCCTCATTAATCCTTATCCTACTTATTATCATAAAAGATAATAACAATTACACAGTCACCTTGAAGATATATACATGTGTGCATATAGGTGGAGGATTGTAGGGAGATTTGGTCCAGATTAAATAAAATAAAGTCACATGAAGTTGAACATGTGAACAACTTGCATTGTTGTTTAGTTGTTCAATTGGCATTCTTGTGACACACACTTGATGATCATTACCACCTTCAAGAAAAATACAGTCGACTTAATTAAGATCTTCAAGTTTAACTCTTTGGTACGTGTTAAAATATAAACACACACTGCCCATAACGTTAAAATATAATTATCTAGAAGTTGGAGGGTTGGTTGTGAAATCTTGGCATTATGCCTCAATCACCGATGGATTGAACCCCATCAAAATTACTCAATTAATATTTTATTTGATTTTTTCCTAGTAAAAAAAATATTATTACGCATTAGTAACAATGGCACATTTGATATGTGAAAAAAATAAAAATAGTAAATAGATTGACTTGAATGGTATAAGAGTATAAGAAAAATGTAGAATTATATTAAAAGAGAACGGGGAAAGATAAGAATAAATATTACTTAAATAAAGATGTTATAGTTATTTAACATTTTGTAACTAGCTTCATGTATTTAACCTGAATATAATAAAAGAAATAACGAATTTTAAAAAGAACATAAAAAAAATAAAATTATAATGGGGATTAAACAAATATAAATTGAGAGAGAAGAATAAAAAGACAATACAAAAAAATAATAATGTTCAAGAAATTACTAAAACCAATTTTTGTTATTTGCAAAATATATAGTATAGATATAGATTAAAGTATAAAAATATTTAAAACAAGAAAATAAAGAAATCTCAATATAATATGAAAAGAGAAAAACTTTGAAAGAAAACACAAATAAAAATAATAAGTTAGAATAGAGGAAGAAAGAAAAGGACAGAAAAAATAAAAAAAAATTAAAATAACAGTGATTTGTATAATTTTAACTTTGCAACTAAAAAGCCTTATTTTCATGATAATATGGTATAGGTATATATTAAAATTTCCATTTATTACAAATGTCATTGATAGTACAGATTTTAATATTTTGATTAAATTATACAACATTTTCATCAATAATATTTTACTGCAGTACAATGATACTAATATGAAATGTGGAATACATAATTGTGCAAATTGATCCGTGAATACCACGTCAAGACTAATTAACTATATATAACGAGGCGTATTCTTGACAATTAAAATATTTTCTCTCATAAATTATTTAAACATAAGATAAAAACTCGAAACGAGGAAGAGTAATGATCCAGAAACTTTTGCAGATCGCAAGATTATGATCATAGGGTAAGTTATTCACATCCATGTCAGATATTCGTAGCATTCCTTTTTGGTTAATTGAATGATGTAATATTGTAATTGATTGTTTTGCTCAGCAGAATAAAAGAGCAACGATCCATCAAAGCGGGAAAAGTGAAGGACCAAAAAAATAGACTGATCCTATATCTCTTTCACCCATAGAAAACAATTTAATTAGTGAACAAACGGGATTTTGCAATATCAAGAAACTTTCAGGCCAATATGTTGATTTACATATAATGAAAGGATGTGAAGGGAAAACTATTCAATGATATCTTTTATTCTAAGTTCAATTTCTATCGTCAACCCATGATCAATGTGACTTCGAATTCTCCATCATTTGCAGATCTCACAAAACAAGAATGAGACATGATACGATAGAAATAAATATAGGGAATGAGTTCCCAGTATTTATCTCAAGAAGAAAATGAGAAGTGTCTTACTTTCATCACCCAAAGTTCTTTAGTTTTTTGAAAGAGAAGAATTCCCATGGTTTCTTAGTGTCAAGTGTCATAGAGTGCCTCCGCCATTGATTTTTTTTTTTTTTCCAATCTCACCCGTGGAACATCGCCACACATTTTTCTATTTATCGGACTCAATAAATTAATAGTTCATATTCAATCGGAGAAGAATCCATTTTTAATAAAACATAGGACCCCGTTTTATTTTCCATAAAAATATAAAGGAATAAAAAGATAACAATCACCATACGTGTTGACTCGGCATTGGTTGAATTTCAGTTACAACGTCGATAATAGCAAACATGAGTCCCCATCACTCAACTCGTTGGAATGATAGATCTTTTTATTATACATGTTACCGAAACAGTGAAATTATATGGCCATAAACAAGATTTTAAAATTGTGAAGAAGCTTTTCATAAGGAATGCAGTTCAAAGGGGTTGACCCACCATCTCAATTTGGATAATTTATTGGGCTCTCATAGTCCAAAATCTAGACCACGTCTATGAAGTTCGGCACGGATTTCATGCAGGTTCAGCGATTGGATTGTAGCATTGGAATCCAACCATTGTTCAATCTAATGCTAGTCATTGAAAAACAACAGAGTAAGAGAGAGAGAGAGAGAGAGAGAGGGAGCGAGGCTGAATGAGTATATATTAACTTGTTATATGATAACAGAACTTTCTACCAGTCCAGCTCCTAGACATACAGACACGGGCACACCCCAATTAGAGTTCTTAGACCAATCCAGCTCCAGCTTAAATTGAGGCGAAGTATTCCTTGCTACGCTTAGGATCTGGTTTCATGGATCTCTCTCCAGGCTTCCATCCAGCCGGGCAAACTTCATCAGGGTTCTCTTGTACGTATTGTAGAGCCTGGAGAAGCACCATGCAATACGTGAAAATTTAATACCCAAAAGCTTATCAACACCAAGAGAGGGCCATAACAGGCTTTCCAAGACCACAATTATAGGACATTAAGCACCCATAGACACCACGGTGGAATGAAGCCTATGAGCTCTAGCAATTCTAGCAATAGGTTATAGAGCCACTAGAATATAGATATGACATGCCCATGTGGCCACTAAAACCCCATTCGATGACCAAATTCTTCCATTTCTTGTTTAAAGAAAAAATAGGCACATTTCTAAATTTTTTTCATCACAAAAAAATTCAAAAAATAAAAAGAAAGAAAGAAAAGAAAGTAAGCAAAGCAACGGGCTAATTCAGGGTCCCTCCAAATACACTGATGTACATAAACACCAATATATGGGAAAGAAAAGGTATTTACGGGACAACTGAAACCGATGGGCAAGCTACAACAGTTGCAACTTTTTACCTAATGGAAAAGACAGGAGAACTCTGTCCTGGGTTTTTTTTTTTTTTTGGCCAATGGCCCCCAAAGTTTTTGTTATTGATGGATGTTGATACAGGGCATGAGTAACTTGTTGACAGATGACTCTGATGACCACAGAAGTTTGTCCTAGTGGACTTATAAAGGCTTAAGGAGTAGGAAGTGGGAGACTGAGGGACAGAAACTGCCAGAATAACAAAGAAATTTGATTTATTACTGTAAAGACATATTGGACACTGTTGAACACGAAATTTAGGGCAATTTTGGTATTGAACGCGTTATAGAGTGGCTGACTTTGACTTTTGGAGGACGTGACCACGTGCACTTGAATCTCAATAAGAAATTAATTATATAAACAGATAAGCACCTCAGATAAAGATGAAATTACTCCCAACAGTAGCATGAATAAAAAACCTGGGATATTCCTATAACTCTGTCCATTTTAATCTTACACAACACAGTACCTGCAGTGTTCTCAGTGTTTCATCAACGCTGCGGCCTATTGCAAGATTGTTGATGGTAGAATGTTGAATAATTCCATCCTTGTCAATGATAAAAAGTCCTCTTAATGCAATCCCCTGAAATAGGATCACCAATAATGAGAATATTTCGAATCATTGAACGAATAAACAGTGTTGGATTATTCATCCCATTATCCCTGCCATACCATGATAGACAGCTCTAGACAAAGGGAATGAATATATCCAATTTACTATCAGCACAAAAATCTCAATATTTCAACAACTACCAATATTATTTGATCCTGATTCTGGAGAGAGCTGTGCAACTTACTAATTTTACATCAATAAAGAGACAGAGCCAGACAAGTAAAATAATTTGCAGATGAGTTGCCATTTCAACTATTTAATATGCTAAGTCATCCTCTAATAAATTTGCCCATCAAATAATTGATACAAGAATGAAGATTCGTTATCATTCTCAAGTACATAACAGCTCACCAGCTACTAATTGAAGTTTTGCTAATCTCACTGCAAAGTAGAAATTTGCTTGTCTGTCTTTTCTGATTTCTTTCTTGAATATAGTACATGCTAACCAAGGCATCATACTGTACCCAGAATTGTAAGAATGGTATTTTCTTTACTATCAGAAGTTGTTAGATCAGGAAAATTTCACCTTTCACAGGATGAAGTTAACAAATCCCAAACAACACAATTGCACTTGTGCATCCACCAAATCTAGACTAACTTGACAGTTTGGAACGAAGAAAGCCAGTATACACATTGTAAAAGATACCTGATCTGGAATCAGCACACCATACGATTTTGAAATTGATTTAGTCACATCAGAAACTAATGGATACTTCAAATCACCCAAACCTCCAGACTTTCTTTCTGTTTGGACCCATGCAAGATGGGAAAACTACCGGAAAATTAAGCAATAAGTTACTACATGGTAAATTCCAGACAGATAAGAATAAAATCATTAGCATATCTATAAATACTCTCGATACATTACAGCAGAAAATTAAGATAGGAAAACATCAAACAGTTGTAGAATTCAAAGGAACAACAGAAAAGATAAGAGGGTCAAAATGAAATTAAAAAAAATATTGAACATAAATATAAGGAAAAAACCATTTGAAGCGCCAGTATAAATGAGGTGACATGAAACAGAGAGTTGATGAGTTGAAACTAAGAATCTTCAAACCAGTTTGTAGAAGTAAAATATAAGTCTTACCACACTGTCTATGGATACACCCAATACTTCTGTGTTCAACTTCTGAAATTCCTCATAACGGTCACTGAATGCAGTGATCTCTGCAACACAAATAACAAGTAATTTATAAATAGTGCTGAAAGCAATCACCAGTTCAATGTGATGTGGCCATTATAGTCATGGTGTCTAGTTTCAGACTCACCAGTGGGACAAACAAACGTGAAGTCCAGAGGGTAGAAGAAGAGAATGACATATTTATTCCCAATATACTCTGAAAGTTTAACCTGCAGAAAAAATAAGTCCAATCACCTAGAGAATTATCACTAGATTTGAAAGGGCATTGACTAAATAGTATTGGACCCAGGACACTAGGGAACATTATACAGATGATATTTCAAACTATAATAAAATTATGAATCAAAGAATAAACAAAAAATCAGACACAACTCTGAGGTTTCTTGTCGTTCAAATCCCTTTACCGAAACAAATAGAAATTATCCACAAATGATATACCACAGAATGGTGATACAATTAAAATTGGATAGTTTAATGAGAAAGCTTTCACAAGAATAAATAGCTGCCTATCTTACATATAAACGTCTCTTAGAGAAACTTATGAAAGTTTAGATTGATAAGCTGGGAGCTCAAGAATTTAAATCAGTTGAGTTTGGATAATTTCAAGTTACACTGAATTTCAAATACCGTTGTATCCTTTTTGAGCTGTATTTCCTCAACCGTTATTGTGAATTTCAAATCTACATAATTCCTTTTCTAAAATACAAATCCTCATTCATATGTGGACACCAAACCCTTAAGTAGAAAGCTTAACTAAAAATAAGGACAAAAAATCTACTTCTACATTTTAAAGCAATGTATAGGATCACAACTAAAAGATAATTAACTTCAACATGTATAATGTTTAAAATTAGAACATATCATAGGTTGAAGGCTGACAGCATTCTCAAGCAGTTTACCTTAATAAATTCCTGATCAAAAACAGCTTCTGCCTCAAAATCTGGAGCTGTATTTCCAACCAGCGGAAGTTCACCCTGTTAAAAAATAAATATCCAACAAGAACCAGTGTCACCAAATGATCTAATGACCCATGAAGTTTATCAAATAGGTTTATTCAATCAATCCAGATATGCAATTATAGTGTCAAATGACATAGTTGTCAATGGCGAATGGCGTTGCGCGGCACAAAGGCTTTTTAGAGCCATGGCGCATGCAATATTGAAGTATGGTGCAACATTATGTAATATGTGAAATATATTTATATTACTAATAATTTTTTACAAAAATATAATATAAACAATTTTTACATGTTAAATAATAGTTACAAATAATTTTCAACTTCATACTTCTAAAATAAACAAATAATAAATAATTAGTGAATAACTAACTAATAAAATTGTCAAAAAAATTAAAAATTTTATAATCTCAAGAATAAAAAATTGATAATTTTATCAATATTCAACTACTTAATTTTGAAAATTTCAAAATCTAAGTAAGCTCAATCACTTAATTTGTATAAATTTAAATTTTCTAAAATATCCAATTATAATTTATAAAAAATTTTAAAATTTAAATATTACTTAGCCTATTCAAAAAACAAAGAAGATGAAAAGAAAAAAGGAATAAAAGTCCACCAAAGAAGCAAAAGAAAAAATAAAAAGTGACAAAGAAAGAATACGAAGAAAAAATAAAGTAAAAGAAGAGTAAGGAATAACGCATACCTAAAGTATTTAAAAGTTGTTGATAAAAAAAAAAAGAGAGCATGTTAAAAAAAAAAAATTAAATCATTTTAGAAGAAAATGCAGCAATATCATTCTTGAAAATGCAGCAATATCATTCAATAGAAGAAAGCAATCATTGTGTTTTGAGACTTGTTTCCGGCAAAAAATGAGATTCACTAAAATCTAAATAAATCTTCATGTTTAATTATTTTTTCTCTCTTTTAAGAAAAATATTTTCAGATCAAAAAAATTCTAAAATACTATTTTCAATGTGGTGTGCCCCATAGCACCACTGCACCTTGCGCCATGGTGCACCATTTTGAAGGTGTTCGCCTTTTTCAGTGGATGGCCCTGTGGCCGCGCCATTAACAACTACTCAAATCATTAAATAGATATTCTGCAAATTGGGCAAAACACAACACATTCCATGAATTCCTTTGACAAAGAACAACACGAACAAAGATTAAGTAGTGAAATTTAACCCCATAGATGAGGTTTGAACTACATCTGACATTTTATGGAATTCTAACGCGAATAAAAAGCTGTGTAAAATATACGGAACAAATTTATCTCAGATGCTGACCTTCAAAAAATAGCAAAAAGAGAAAAACTAAATTTTATGCAAAATGACACCAAGAATGGCATCTCAGCTAGTTCTGAATTGTATGCAGAAACTAGGAAAAGGAAAGGCAAGTCCAGGAACAACAACAATAACAAGTAGAAAAATAAATAAAATTCACTTGTCTACGGAAATGAAAGCAAAAACAATCGCTGGTTTAAGCCCATTAAACGTGTCGAAGCAAAACATTAAAGGGCAGAAAAAAGGAAGTGCGAACAGTTAAACTTACAGCACGGACGACTAAACTGCGTCGTTTGGAAGAAGATGAACTGGAAGAGAAGGAGCGAGGAACACGGGATGCGAAGGGTCTGCCGGAGAATGAGGAGGCAAGGGAAATGGATTGGGAAGAGTTAGAATTCTTGGACGAAATGTAAGTTTTGGGGATAGTATTGAAGGAAACAACAGCAGCCGTTGCCGTAGCAGCTGTGCAAGCCATTGTATATCGAATGGTAATGGTGCCCTCGCTTTCTCTTACACAGAAGAACGACTGCTGTCAGTGGCTTGGGGTCTCAACTCTTAAGGCGGAGACTGCTTGGCAGAGGGTATCAAAAGATAAGCGTGCGAAGTGCAGTGACAATACTATGTCGTTTTGTAAGAGTAGCGGGCTGGGCCTGTTGGGATTTAATTTTATGTTTAACGGAAAAGCCCAATTCAAGGCGCTCATTTAAACCTTTTCCGTTGACGAGTTGGCTTCCACGTCACGTGCCGCCGACGGACGACAAGTCACTCATTGCGCTCCATGTGGCATCAGGGGGCAGAGTCAAGTGCCACGTCAGGCGAAGAGCCACGCGGGTGTTCATGCTGAGTCATCGGCCAGCAGGGCGACAGGTCATGATTACGTTTTCGCAAGCTCCACTTCCCTCCACATCTATCCGAACCAAAGTTCCCTCTCTTCCCTCGTTTCCCATTCCCTTACCCAACGCGCATACGCCAAACCTTTTCTTCATAAACATATAAGCATCAAAACCCTCTTTTTTCCCTCTCTGTATGAATTCCTAAAGCCTAATACCCCTCCGCGAGCTGCTCCTTTGGATTTCTTTGACTTCGTTTAATATATTTTGTCACGTAATTATAAAATATTGATGGCTGAGCGTGGGGCGCCGTCACGGGATGCGGCGGCGGAGAACGGCCAGATCCCCCGCCATCAACAGACTCCGCCGACGGCGATTAGGCGCCATCTCCCCTTCGCGTCAATGAGGCTGCCGTTAGATGACTATCACCGTTTCTCTACCCCGGCACGCGCCGCCGCCGCCGCCGATCACTTTCCCGAGGCTATTGTCGCCAAGTCTCCTGTGCGTTCATAATTTTGTTGCTAATTTGCTATTTTAACTGCTCTTTGTTTGACTTCTTTTTATTTTTTTTTCAAAGTTTTAGCCATTTTTCTGTAAGATTAATTTCGGAAGTGAATGCGAATATGTTTTATCTACTGGATGGACTTTGATTGAACTCTTAATTGTTAAATGCTGGAAATTCGAGACATTGAGCACTAGGATAGATTTAGTATCCTTATAGATCTGTAAGTTCTGTTATTGGAAAAGGAGGAGAATATTACTTCTCCGTCACAAGAAGGTTGTGATGCTTACAGAGCATTTGATAATCTAAAATTCGCTATGTGCTCAGTACATTTGATTCCTCGTGCATTTATTTTGTTATAATTTACATTAAGCAGCTGCCCTTGAGTTTGATATACAATTTTCACCAACTCTCAAAGTATTGCCATTCATTAACTCGTCTAACATTATCAAGTGAACCCTTGCTCTTGCTGTAGCTGTTCTATCATGAAATGGCAGTATGCCAATATAGGCCACAAGTAGTTCAGTTGCTTTTTAAAGTTCCTCAATGTCACCACTCACCAGTAAATTTTGTTTATAATTTATTCAAGCCTTCTGTTGTCTATGGCATCTGCTGACTTCAGTGTACTTTACATGGTGTCTCTCAGCTTTTGAAGAGGAAGAATGGCTATCAAAGTAATGAAGTTGAGTCTAGTGAGCGGACAGCAAGTCCGGGGAATAGTATTATGACTAACAGCCCCTTATGTACACCTGTATCAGGCAAAGGAAGGACAAATGGCCGTGCGAAGGTTACCAAGAATAATAGATCTGTTCCTTCAACCCCCATCTCCAATGCTGGTGAGAATTGACCTATATTTATGACTATGGATTGCCAACTTTGGAGCAGCAATTGTGAGAGCATTTTTTTAGACTAATAATTTAAAATGGTATTGAGAAATGTGCTTTTGGAACTCAAAATATAAGGTCCTCGATTGTTTTAGTGGTATATAAATCTAATAATGATGTTTTGCCCAAATTGGCAGATGCTCCATCGCCGCTTACTCCAGCTGGAAGCTGCCGCTACGATAGCTCCTTGAGTATGAGCGATACTCTGGATTTAATTTTAAGCGCCAATTTTACGAATTCAATGCTGATTTTCTTGACTGAATGCTTCTCAGGTCTTCTGACAAAAAAATTTATTACTTTAATAAAGCAAGCGGAAGATGGTGAACTTGATCTAAACAAAGCAGCTGAGACTTTGCAGGTGATTCATCGTTTAGATGAGTTTATTTTTTTGGAGGAAGTATAAAAAAAAAAATTAGTTGAAGTTCTGCTGAGCAGGTCCAGAAGAGAAGGATATATGACATAACTAATGTCCTTGAAGGGATTGGTCTAATTGAAAAGAAACTCAAGAACAGGATACGCTGGAAGTAAGCCTGTGTTGCATTTAGGCATATTATGGAGTTAAGCTTTTATATTGCTTATCCTGAAGAGTTTAAGCAGTAACATTGGGTACTTAATGAGGATAAATTTGATAACTTGCCAGGGGACTTGATCCTTCAAGACCTGCGGAAGTGGACAATGATGCCACTCTTTTGCAGGTATGCAAGAGAAAACATGTTTGCTTAAAATGATTTTTTGTTTGTGTAATTTGTTCATTATGTTTCTTTTGAAATGTCTATGGACTGTCTTAAACTTGTAAATGTATACTCTTGATTCTTTATTTTATTAGACTTTTATTGGACTTTTACTTGTGATGAATTATACAGATATTTGATCAGAATTGAATCATCAGCTATGTTGTTTCCTCTTCTTTTCATCTCCAGGCAGAACTTGAGAATCTTTCCATGGAAGAAAGAAGTTCGGATGAGCGAATAAGGTTTATGCTTAATAGTTTGTTATTTTGTAGAGCAATATGCTACTATCATTGCATCTTGTTATATTCTTATCTTCCAATTACAGGCAAATGCAGGAAAAGTTGAGAGATTTGAGTGAAGATGCGGACAACCAAAAGTAATGCTGTCATACTCTTAATTAATCATGTTACTTGAATAGATACGAAGCATTTTCTGGTTAACTAATGTCTATTTTTTCAATTTGATGTTGTAGATGGCTTTTTGTCACTGAAGATGACATAAAAAGTTTGCCCTGCTTCCAGGTTCATTTCTTGTCCTTCTGTGCTGTTTTCACGTGTAGATATTTGTTAATGAGATGCTTTAAATCTTTAAACATGAATTTTGATAGAATGAAACACTCATAGCAATCAAAGCTCCCCATGGGACCACCCTTGAAGTCCCGGATCCTGATGAGGTATATTGCCAAGATAACCAAATTTTCATGAGCCATATTAGGGATATTTCTGATTGTTTATGGAATTTTAGTTTTTGTGTGTAGGCTGTTGACTATCCCCAAAGGAGATACAGAATTATACTTAGAAGTACAATGGGTCCTATTGATGTTTACCTTGTTAGGTATGGTTCTGATAGTTTTGATGCCTAAACAGATATTTTGTTTAACCTCTTCATTTTCTAGAATGCGTTATCCCTTCCAAATTTGAGGTTTTTTCTTTTCGATTTAGCCAATTTGAGGAGAAGTTTGAAGAGATGGATGGAGTTGAACAATCAAAAAAATTTCCTATTGCCTCAAGTTCTATATCAAATGAGAATTCAGCACTAGAGAGATCCTCCATGGCACACGGCACCCCACCAATTGAAGCTCAGGCACAAGACAGCCATGAACTTTACTCTGCCTTTGGTGCTTTGCGAGAATATGCTGGAGGAATGACAAAGATTACCCCATCGAATATTGATGTAAGTGGGCCCTTTCTGAATGCGTATATTTGACTGGCTTTAACAAAACCTTTCTTTAGTTAATGAAGAGTAACGAACAAAAGCTGTTTGAGATTTTATTTTTCTTTTCATTTTTGATGATGAGTATCAACCTTTTTGATTAAGGTTGAATATTCATTTCCGTTATGTGATGCCGTCTAACTTTTGCCAGTGCACAAATGCCTATCTTTTTGGTACTCATTTGCCTTGTCCAATTAGGATTTAGGATTCAGAATACATTGGAGTGTACTATGTGGAAGATGAGATGAAGTCATAACTAGGATTTTATAGTGTATCTTAGTTATTTTTGAAGCTTCAATTTGATTCATACTTGTATCTTGCCTCGATTGACTTCATCATAGCTGGTCAATTTGAAGGTTTCACAGTTTGAGAATCATGCCATTATGATATGGCTGAAAAATGCTATCTGACAAATTCTACATGAATCTTTCAGCCTTTGTTGATCAGTCTTGCATTTACCTTAGGTCTTTCTTGTATTGGCAGAACGATGCAGATTATTGGCTTTTGTCAGATGCAGATGTCAGCATCACAGACATGTGGAAGACAGATTGTATCCTTCTGCCAAAGCTCATTCTGATTTTCATCATTTTTGTTGACAAATATTGTTTGAATGTTTTTAACTTGTTTATTTCTACTGCAGCTGGTATGGAGTGGAACGACATAGATATGCTACAGGAAGAGTTAGGAATGGCTGCTATTGGCTCTCCAACACCACAGACTCCACCATCTGGTGTTGTTGATTTACCTCCTACTGCTAGCGTGCCACCTAGGTGATTAACTAACCATGTAGAATTTGTTGGGTAAGCAGATGGTCTAGAGACATGGCTACTGATTCTCACTGCATCATTTTTCTCTCACGGTGAGTTACTTCAAGAGATTAGAATGGCTGGCAAGCTTGGTGAGTTTTGAAAGAGGACATGCTAGAAAACTCAAAATTTGCGGCGACTGGGAGTTGTGGGATCAATTGTGCTGCTGCAGAATTGCTTGACCATTGGCGAATAGGCATTCAATATTGCCATTCGTCCGACATGAGGTGAGAGTATTTCTACCAACTTAACACATGAAACTGACAATGAAATTATTTCCCGATATCTTCGCTTCAATCTGAAGACACCGTCGAGAAAAATATAGGATCGAATGGCCTTACGTGCAGCTTGACCTGTCTGGAATTCTGCAAAAGCATATGCTTGCAAGCAAAATATTTTTAAATTGATGAAAGTCATTCAGCAATGAAGCAATGCATTTGATGTGAATCATCTAGGTATTTGAACTACTGAAACGAAAAGGCAAGAAAATCAAGTGTAGCTGCCCGTAAGTTTTCTTTTGAGACGTGAAATCTATGATACTTCAGATTATACCCTTAAAAGTGTTTAGAATGTTATATACTTTGAGCTTCCTAGAGTTTTGTCAGTGTCCTTGCATGGTCCCATGCACGTCTTTTAAAATCCGATTTCCCTTTCTAGAGCCACCATTGAATCAGGGTTTAATGGTACTGCGAGCCACCAGTATCTGTTTGTTGATATAATGAGCAAGAGTAGAGCTTTAATATTATCTTTACCTCCTACTCGTGTATTGGAAGCACCAGTTACTAGGCAGAAATTCCTAACAAAAGATGTTACGGTAAAATCTATTTTGACGGGAACATGGTACAAAACTACAAATGGGGCTACTGTTCGAATGCATTACTCAAGGACGACGTAGCTGAACACCACCACCTAAATTTTTTGTCTCAAATTTAGATATTTCCAAGGAAATGATATGCAACATTCAAAGATCAGGAATTTGATGGTTCTAGAAACAGTTAGTTCCATCAAAAAATGAAAGATTAATTAAATATAATCCATAAATAACCTAAGATAAAATTAAAAGGGAAGAAGAAGAAGCTGCAGCTACGAAAGTAGACAAAAAACCTACCACAACTAGATGGGATTTAAACAGAGGACGTCTGTGCTCTTTATTCTAATCACTTGGACAAGAACTGATGACAAGTTTGATTTCATGAGTTCTTAATCTTCATATGATCTTGAAACCATACAGCAGGGACACAAAGAAATGGCGACGATGGAGCAAATATGATATGAGGTGAAAGTCGATACTTCAAGTTATTGTTCATGGCATCTTTTCCTCCAACGAGTGTTCAGGTTTCCAGAGGTACAGTCTCATGATGATCTTTCTCAGATATGGAAGCATAATACTTGGATTCCCACCTTGCACCCCAATTAATCTTGAAACGGAATCCTGACCACTGCTTATGTCCAAAGCTAGGTGTTGGAATTTTGGATGCGCAACATTGATTTTGTGGTGGATATAATATTTGGGGAGTTGCCAAGAAACAAACTAAGAATAAAAGATTTCAAGAAAATAACCAAAAGAGTTGGGAGGGTTAGCCTGAACTATTACAAAGAAGAAAAGGCTGCTCTCACTGGTTTCTTGCTTATGTTTACGGCTATCACGACACCTCTTATCTATACTACGCAAAACAATGCAACATATGGTAATTACTTAATCTTCTTGCTAACATAATTAAGGAAATTATTAACTAGAAAATAAATTACCATAATATGGAATTAATTGCCCTCTAAGATCGCACTTTTATGTTAACTTCTTCATTCTTCAAGGTCTCTTCTTGCATAGTGAGTTCTTCCTCTCCAAGACTCCATCTTTATGGAAATAATTCCACAATCAATTTTGAATCACTTCTAGTGCTAGGCTCTTCAAAATGGAAAACATCGTTGAGAGGTAAAATTTAAGCCTATGATTGGATGGGCTATTTATTCTCGTTTTTCACTTTGAAAATTTTTTGTAGTAAAATCCCACACTTGACCAATTTTCATGGGAAAATTACCCATTTCTATGGAAAAGTCCTACTTTTCCATTTCTCATTTTTTCCATCCCATTCACATGTTGTCTAACACTCTCTCTCCTCCCTCACGACTCCCAACATCTTCTTGTTTTCCCTCTCCACCTTATTTATCCATATGCCATCATTCTAGGCCCTTCAGTTGCCCCCCATGGTGGTTTGTCACTAGATTCTGCTTTTATATTAATGCTGCCATCGAGGTCAATCGATCGAGACCCATTTTGGGTTACTTTCGTGACGATCTCACATAATCTTACCTTTTATTCTTCTGTTGGTAACTAAGCTTTTAACTTTGGTAAATGCACAACTCTAGGAGGCCGACCCAGCTTCCATTATCCCAATTGAACCTTAAGATTAGCAACCCCAAACTTTTGCTCGTCGACATATGCTAAAATGCCACAATGTACCTTTCACAAGTCAACAAATAATAGTAACCAAAGTTTTTTTAGTTTCTTTTTAGCTCTAGTAGAGGAGGGTTGAATGATAATGGTAAACAAAATAGACGTTTTTCAAGTCTTCCTTGTTGGTGTGGACTTTAGCTAGGGAGCCTTTGAAGAAGTAAATATAGCAACAACGACCACCCTGAGGAGACAAAATGTGGTATTGCGAAAGGTTGGATTGTGACTTATGAATGCATTATACTATTAAAATATTAGGCTTAAGAACTAATGGCCCCACCACCAGACCAAAGACCCAAAGGTAACAACCTACCCTTGGTGTTGTGTGTGGGTATTTTATTAGTCAAAATTTACTTTTGTTGGGGAATGTGCATTAAATCATACTTTTTTTGATTTTCTTTTTTAAATATTTGTTGGCTCTTATTTGTGAATTGATATTTATGTGATACAAAATATTTGGAAGAATATAATTGAAAATACTTGACAAAAATTAAAAATATTATTTTCCAAAAAATGAAGGAGTCAAAGAATCTCAACTTTTATGTAAATGGAATATTGAAGTCCAAATTTAGTTGAAAAATCCACAAAAAACTTTCCAAGCTAGGAATGATTTGATTATGTCTCTGCAAGTCAATGGAAGATTTGATCATGCTAGAAAATAGGAAGAAATCTGCTAACTGAGGAAGGTCAATCTGCTAGAATAGGCAACTATGGTTGGGACTTCAACATCGGCTGCTAATTGGGACAGATTTTGGACCAAAGATCTTTTCCAAAGATTTGGACAGATTTGCGATTGATCCTTTTGAATTTCTTAGAGCAAATTTGAACAATAAAAAGAGCTGAAGTCGTGTAAGGCTGTGTTTGAACTTGAGAAAATTGAGAGATTATAGTGAAAAAAACACCCATATTGACACTTATACTATTATTGTAGTGAGTGCTTACAAGTCTTTATGCATTATATACTTCATATCAATGTGTAATTATGGTTAAAAGGGGTTTTTGGCTAGTTACTTTACTAAGGAAGAGTGTGGGAGTGCACCAACTTGTTGCAATCAAGTGTAAACTTTATTTAGTGAAATGTGAAGGAGGCAACAGACTTGTACTTTGATGATTGGATTATAATTACTTGAAATAGTGGATTTTTTTGATTTAGGCAAGTGCTCAACAAACATAGGAGGTTGGTTTCGAACTACATAAACATATACTATGCCTTTGTGTTTACTTTTACTTTGCATTTTGTGTGCCAGTTGATGTTACAACATTTAGCTTAAAATTGTCTATTGGAGTTACAACATTGAGTATAATTTAATTTGGAGTTAAAACACTTAATCTTACCTATTCTGCTGTGGCATCAAAGCCACATCACCTTTTTTGGTCTTGGTTATAAGCAGGTGAGATCTTCGAATTGAAAGTTTGACCTCGAGTGTGAAAAAAAGTACTTCAAGCACACAATCCCTGCTATTGGATGGAACTAACAATTTATATTGGAAAGCTAGGACACAAGTTTTTATCAAGTCCCTTGAAGAGGAGGCCTGGAATTCTATGACTAATGGATGGACAATACTTACAACTAAGAATAATGATAGAGATGTTGTCAATGATGTGAGTACTTAGACATCTGAAGAGGAGAGAGAAACCCTCGAAAATGCAAAGGTAATCAACATAATTTTTTTGGAGTCAGTGTGGAGCAATTTAAATTAATTTCCAATTGCAAAACGACGAAGAAAGCATGGGATATTTTGCAAAATATCCATAAAGACACAAGCTTTGTTTGTATTTATAAATTTCTAATGTGTACTTTACAGTTTGAAAATTTAGGGATAAACGAGGACAAGATGATTGCCATATTTAATGGAACTTCATGACATAACTAATTAGGCGTACTAGCTTGAAAAGAAGTATTTGGAAGCTAAACTAGTCCAAAAGACATTACACTCTCTCCTAAAGTGCTTTTCTGCAAAGGTGGCAGCCATTGAAGAGGCTTGGGATGTGGAAAAGAAGAGATTGGATGAATTTACGGGCTCATTACAAATGTTCAAGATAAACATGGTTCAAGCCAAAAAGGTGGAGATGACGCTTAAAATTGAAAGAAGTAGCATATAGAAGCAGAATCCCAACACTGATGATGAAATAGTTATGGTGGCTAAAAGACATAAAAAGTTCATAAAGAAGGAGAAGAAAGATACAACCAACCAGAATGTTGATTCCACTAAATGAACTACTCTTGAGGGTGAGAACAAAATGGTAAAACAGATTTTAAAAATTATTTGTACAAGAAAGGTGTTCAATGCCACAATTGTGGTGGATACCACCGTATTCTTGCCAAATGTGTGAACACATTGAAGAAATAGCACAAATTAATGGCCCTAACTTGGAGTGCAGATGATTAAGAGGTGTCCGAAAAGGATGAACATATAAGTAACCACGTCACCTTTAACGGTGTTAAGATAATAACAAAAAATGCTTGTGCTGATGTCACATTCCAGAAGTACAATCAGATAGTGCTAATGACATCGACTCAGAAGTCACACATGAAGAATTAATGTCCACATACCAGATGATGTATGACAAAATTATGTTCTTAAAAAATGAAGCCAAGACCCTTCAAAAGGAAAATGAGGAGTCGAGAGAGGAAATAGCCATGGTGTTAAAATAACATCAAGAGGCGACGTTAAAATTTGAAGAGAACAAAAAACCTTGGAAATATTGAATTAAGGAAAGGAAAAACTTGATTTATTAATCATAAGAAAAAAGGAAAAACTTGATTTATTAATCATAAGAAAAATCTCTGAAGACCATTTTGGACCTGGCTCTGTGAAACACTCAGGTACTAGCTAGCCCAACGTTAAGAAGATCTAATTTATGGCAACATTAGTCCAGTCTAGCGCACTTGAAGTTCCAGCATCGATTTGGGCAACTGACCCTAGTGCTGCAGCATTAAAGAGGAAAAATAGAAAACAATCTCAACAGAATAGGACTTAATGTAAGTAATATCATAAGGTTGGATGTGTTATTACTAAATGCTTTACTCTTTTGAAACACTTTATAGATGGGAGGGACATTGACCCTAAGTCAAAATAAAAGAAGCAACATAAGATAATCCTAACCTATGTTGCTATCCTACATCTATGTTGTACGGGTGTACTCAAACACCACGTGATATTTTGATAGCAGGTGCTTGAGGTACATGATAGGAGATAAATCAAACTTGACCAAACACAAATTTTATAAGAGACCATATAACGTTTGGAGACGAGGTGAAAAGCAAAGTAATTGGAAAGGGTGTACTCCATGTTGAATGGATGCCAAAACTAAAGGTTGTACTCCACGTCGAAGGATTAAAGGCTAACTTACTTAGTATTAGTCAATTGTATGACCTAAACCTGCATGTTAGGTTTACAAAATGTTATATGTATGATGGAAACAATGCTCTGGTGTTAATTGGAGGAAGGTCATTGGACAATTGCTACCTCCTAAATGATACTATAACATGCCTAAAAACAAATGCAGATGAAAGTGAAATTTGCCACAAGAGTTTAGGCCACCTCAATTACCATGATCTTACGAGGACTTTTAAATCTCAAGCAATTAGAGGAATACTTGTCCTAACAAAAAAGGATAAAAGGTGTGTTGGTTTATGCTAGTAAGGAAAACAACATAGAAAATCTCATTCAGTGTTGTAACACTTGAGCACCACCAGAGCTCTAAAATGATTGCATATTGACCTAATGGGGCTAATTAATGTTGCAAATCGGGGAGGTAAGAAATATGTTTTTGTATGTGTTGATGGCTTCACATGATATGCTTAGATTCATTTTCTTAGAGCAAAGTTAGAGACCTTCAATGCCTTCAAAAGGCTATGTCTTCAATTTCAAACCAGAAGTGAAGGAGGTCAAGGAAAAATAGCAGAGATATGAAGTGACCACGTACATGAGTTCGAGAATGAATTTTGTGCTGAAAATGGTATTGTGCAGCCGTTTTCCACACCTAAAACCCCATAACAAAATGGGGTTGTAGAAATGAAGAATTACTCCATCTAAGAAATGGCGTGAGTAATGCTCAATGCTAAGAAAATGAGTCAAACATGGTGGGCAAAGGCTCTAAATATGACATGTTACATTATCAATCACGTACATGTCTATCTCCTTATGGATTGCTAAAAGGTGCTAAACCTAATGTTGGGTATTTTCATATCTCCGAAATCCGATGCTTCATCTTAAAAGACCATGAACCTTTTAATAAGTTTTAAACAAAAATTGATGAAGGTATATTCCTCGACTACTCAACCACTAGCTATGCTTATCAAGTGTATAATTCTTGAACTAAATGTATTATGAAGTCAATTAATGTGGTTGTTGATGATAACGAAACTTAAGTGCAAAATTCTTCAGAAAAGGACATAGGTTTGGATGATGAAGTCCATTAAAATAATGAAAAGAAGCCTATTAGATCCACTAATGTTGAAACCTCAACAACAGTAGATAGTCAAAATGCTGGAGCATCAGATTAGATTGACAATGACAGTGCTAGAGTTCTCAAACATCTAGTTCAAAAACCTTCATCATGAATTAAGAACAATCATCCAACGGATGTAATAATTAGGAAACTCGATGACTAGAGGAGAACCAAAGGTGTTGAACGCGTTAATTATCTTGATCTTATAGGTTGTACATGCTTTTATATCCTTGAAGGAGTCAAAAAATGTTGCCAAAGCATTGGGAGATGAATATTGGATCATGGTCATGTAGGAGGAACTAAACCAACTTGTCTATGATGATGTTTAAAAGTTGGTGGATAGGTCAAAGCATGTCAATGTCATCGGTACAAAATGAATTTTTAAAAATAAAATAGATGAGCATGGGGACATTACATGAAACAAGGCTAAGTTGGTTGCCCAAGGGTATGCACAAGTTGAGGGTGTGGACTTTGATGAGACATTCGCCCCCGTGGCAAGAATTGAAGCAATTAGGCTACTCATAGCCATTTCTTGCAGCCTCAATTTCAAACTATACCAAATTGATGTAAAAAGTGCAATCTTACATCTAATTCTTTATGAAGAAGTATATGTTGAACAACTCAAGGACTTTATGGATTCAAATCATCCTTATCATGTTTATAGATTGAAGAGGGCACTCTACATATTTAAACAAGCTCCAAGGGCACGGTATGAAAGACTTTAAAATAACTTTTGTAGGAAGGATATATGAGAAGAGGAGCTGATAATACAGTATTTGTGAGGCATTTCAACACCACATCTTAGTGGCTCAAATTTATGTGGACAACATGGTCTTTGTATCCACTTCTCAACAACTTGTAGATAAATTTGTAAACCTTATGAAAAGGGAATTTAAATTGAGTATGGTTGGAGAACTTAACTATTGTTTGGGCTTATAGGTTAAGCAATTTAGTGATGGCGTGTTCATATCCCAAAGAAAGGGTGCTAAAGGAATGGCGAAAAAATTTAGGTTGAAAAACTCCTGTAGTGTTGTAATACCAATATCAGTTAACCCTAAACTGTTGAAGGATGATGTTGGAGTTCCTGTTGATTCCAATATGTGCAGAAGTATTATAGATAGCTTACTCTATCTTACAGCAAGGGGGCCAGATATTTATGTAGTGCGGGAGTTTGTGCCCACTTCTAATTAGCATCTAAAGTGGGTCACTTAAGCACAACTAAGAGGATAATTCGTTACATCAACTCAATAGTGGACCTTAAGTTATAGTACTCTAAAAACTCTAATCTTAATTTGATTAGATTTTGTGATGTTGATTAGTTAAGTAATGTGGATGACTGGAAAAGTAAAATTAGAGGATTTTTTTTTTTTTTGGCTTAGACTAATCTTGTGTTATAGTATAACAAAAACAAAACTCAATTGCATTATCCACTGCTGAAGCAGAGTACATGATAGTCAGTACATGCTGTGCTCAAGTCCTTTGGGTGAAACAAATATTTCAAGATTATAGAATTCACCAAGATGAGATTATGATTATATGTGACAACCAAAGTACTATCAACATCTCAAGAATCCAATGCAATATTGTAGGACCAAGCATATTGACATCAAGTACTACTTCATTTAGGACATGGTGAAAAATAAAGTGATTGTCCTGAACTATATTAGAACATACATACAACATGTAGATATAATGACAAAGGATTTAGAACAAAAGACATCTGAGGCCTTAAGACGAAAGCTGGGCCTTTGCTTAGCTTAACCCAACCTAATAGCCTAAAATTTTGCTAAAGGGAAGAAGTAGGAACTAAAATTTGAGGGATTTCTTTTTTTTAATCAAATCTTATGCAACCACTTTCTATAACTAGAAAGATTCTTGTAGATACTCTTTCTTCCCTAGGATTCTCACCTTTTGTGTGTGTATATATTGGTTGATTTTTTTGCTCTTTTTAGCACTATTCCACTGTATCTTGATTTGTGCTATAGAAAAGGCCTAAATTTACCTATGGCAAAGAAGTCTAACTGTGGTCATGGTAGTTGTTGGAAAACCAAGAGGAACCTAGCACCGCCATCATTGCTACTAGAACAAACTTTAACTCCACTAAGTCCTATTCTTAATGGTAGCCTAGTTCTATAAGAGGCACATCAAAAAGCAACTCTTGCACCTCAAACTGTGTCAAAGACTCAACTTACCCAGGTTCCAGCTATAAAGGAGGAGTGCGATGAAAAGATTGCGCAAGGTGGAGGTTTGGACACTAAAGGAGATGATTCTACAGAGGAGGAAGAGGAAATTCACATGCCAAAGGAAAACCTTGAGGTGTGCCTTGAAATTGATGTTTCTGGTACAATGACAGATCCGATTGCAGGAGACCTAAAAGAGGACGTAACTCTAGTAATGGACCATAATGTAGAACTAGAACAAGCAAAAGCTAGTAGGAAAAGAAAGGGGAAAAGGAACTCGGTCAAAGTGGTGGAATCCGCTAGGAAAAGATGAAAGAAACTTTCTATTACAAAAGCTCACACTTTATTGCACTTCACCAGAGCACATCAAGAAAGGTCCATTCTTCTACAAGGTAGAAAATTTATTGTTGAAAAGCTTTTGGATATCAATAAATATAGAAAATTGGGTTTTATTGATGCTACAGAGGATTTGGGGTTAAAGGAAGCATTAACTTACCTAAAGAAATATTATACTAAATTGGTGAAAGAATTCTACTGTAATTTGAAGAAGGAGACGGATGTTGAGGATTCCCTTTGGTATCACAGGGTGTATGTGCATGGGGATTTTGTCAGAGTTTTACCAAGCAAAATCAACATGGTGTTGGGATTCCAAGTTGAGATTTGCAAGGTGCCTATCTAGTTGGTAGTAAGGCTAATTTTGATAAAATTGCTCATAGTCTCAGTGCCCGTCGCTTTGACTTGGTTTGTGACTATTTTGATGTAATTGTCAACCTTGAGCCTTAAGTAATTTTTATTGTATAAGTTAGCTATTACAAATTGGTTGCCAACTTCCAACACCACTTGGCTTACCAAAGAAATTACAACATTAATATATTGCCAGGGGGATGAAGAAGAAAGTAAATTTAGGTGTTTTTTTAGAATTCAATTACCTTTACTAAAACAAATTCAAACATAGGACATCTACCATATCCGGGGCTGATTTCAAAACTAGTTAGCTAGAAAATTTCCATTGAAGCTGACGAGGACTAGCAAAAGATCGACTTCATGACCTACAGTCAAAGGTTAACACGCCAAGGTAAGTTTAATGATCTTGCTGGAATTAGAGTTCCACATGTTGCTGAAACTAGGTGCTCTAAATTTCAGAAAAGTGTACTACACCTTGAGGCTTTATCTAGAGGTTTTGAAGCTAAAATGCACCAGTTGTAGAACCAAAGGTAGGAAATTGAAATACTTATTGCTTCATTTCATTCTATTCCAACCCAAACGTTGATGCTCCAGCAGATGCTGGTCCCTCTGCCTCTTGATGTTGCTGTTCTAGACACCCCCTGTTGGTTTTCCTTGGCTAAATGATTTTTGGCATGGTGTGTCACAAAAGAGGGGTGTATAATTAGGGCGAGTATTAGTGAGGGTTTTCTAGACTTCAATAGTTTTCTTTTCCTAGCATATTATGACTTCATGAAAATGTTGGCTTAGTTGATATTTAGACTAGTGGAGAAGTTGAAAACTGGCATGCTGATTCTACTGCTCTGACTACATGCTAGAACAAAAGTTTTGTCGATCTTTTGTTTTAACTTATGTTAGAACATCTATACTACTATGTATTTGGGATATCTATTTTTCTCAATTGCAATATTTTCAATTTAATAAAATTTCTTGTCTTCACTTTGTGCACAAATTATTGGGATTTCATTGGACTTCATTAATTATATATGTGGTTGTGCCACATAATGCCAAGTGGGGATATTGTTGGCACTTGTGTATGAATTGCACTTGCATGACACAAAAATATTTGGAAGAATATTACTGAAAATACTTGACAAAAATTGAAAATATTATTTTCGAAGAGCTTCCAAAATTGAGGAGTCAAAGAATCTTAACTTATATGGAAATCAAAGAGTTTGACCTTCACTTAAATTATTACAATCTAAATTTCATTGAAAAATCCACAAAAAGAACCGTCCAAGTTGGGAAGGATCTGATTGTATTTCTACACTTCAATAAAAGATTTGAACATGTTGGAAAATAGGAACAAATTTGCAAAATTGAGAAGATCAATCTGTTGGAATAGGCAAGTGTGGTTGGGACTCCAACATCAGCTACTGACTGGGATAGATTTTGGACCAACGATCTTATCCAATAATTTGGATGGATTTGCAGCTGATCCTTTCGAATTTCATGAAGTAAAATTAAAGGATAAAAAGGATTGAAGTCGTGTAAGGTTGGGTGTGCCTTCCTTTGAGAGAATTGAGAGCTTAGAGTGAGAGAAGTACCCACATTCACACCTATACCATTCTTGTAGTGAGTGTTTACAAGTTCTTGTATATTATACACTTCATATCAATGTGCAAATTAGGATCAAAAAGGGTTTTGCCTAAGCACTTCACCTAGGGAGAGAGTGGGAGTGTCCCAACTTATTGAAATTAAGCGCGAACTTGATTTAGTGAAGTTTGAGGGAGGCAAGGAGCTTGTACTTTGATGATCGGATTTTCGTTATTTGAAATAGTGGATTACTTTGATTTGGGTGAGTGTTCCATATATGTGGGAGGTTGGTTTCAAACGACATAAATGTATTGTGTGCCTTTATGTTTATTTTTATTCTGCATTCTGTGTGGATTGATGTTACAATATTTGGTTTAAAATTGTCCATTAAAATTACAACATCACCGAGTATAATTTAACTTAGAATTATAACACTTGGTTTAATCTATTCTACAAAATTTATCATGTTTTGCTAAATCAAAATCATGTTTAGCAAAACCAAAATAGATTTACACATTCATAATTTGAAGTAATGAAATAGGTGGAGATTAACACACACACACACACACAATAATAATAATAATAACAATAATATTAATAAAATAGATAATAACAATATTACTAATAATTATGCACTTAATAATCACCACAAAATATTTATACATACACAAATAACTACCTATCACATCAACACTAATAATAAGTAACATCATTATAATTATTATATTATCTTTCAAATATAATTCATTTGTATATGATATCTTCTTTTATATACCCCATTTTTTCAAAAAAATATTTTCTTTAAAATAAAGTGTCCAACCAATTGCAGACTAAGAGTCTTTTTTTTTTCTCCAGCAAAGGGAAGAATAGGAAATTGAGGTTGCAATTGGATAGCATTTCCACCCCTGAAAATTGATTTTTTTTGAGAATTGAAGATGATGAGTTTTTTAAAGTAAATAGTACTAATTTGTATGTGATTAGATGAGATTTGTGCGAAAAATTATCATGATGATGTTTTTTAGGGGATAATGATGATAAGTAATTAATGTGATAGGTAATTATATTTTTTGAGGTAGATAATTTGATATGTAAGTGATTAAAATATTATATAATGTTGATGTGATAGATAATTATATTTGTTGCGATAAATGATTTGATGTGTAAATAATATAAAATATTATACATATATATATATATTATTTTTGAGTGTAGAATATATTATTAATATTATTATAATGAATTTGGGGGGTCTTTTGATATTGTAGGGTAGATGTTGTTAGTGTATTTTTAATTTTTGTGTTACTGTGGTAATGAAAAAAATAGGGAAACATATAAGTAGTAGTAATGGTATTAATAACAAAAAAACCTAAGATACCACAAAAATGAGGTAAAGGGGGAATATTTTCTTGCAAAAAAAGTAAAAAGATTCAACAAATGATCAAGAAATCGGAAAAGAAATAATCAAAATAGAGAAAGAAGAGAGTGAACATAAAAAAAGAATTATTGACTCATGCGGTAGGAATTGTGACAGATGTAGGGAAGAGAGAAAACCCTTGGCCTACGTGAGTAGGATGGTCTAAAAAAATAGGCACAATTTCTTCTAAAATTTTTCTCAAAATTTATTCCAAAGCCAAACAATATGGGCCAATGTTGTAAGAGGATTGGATTCGTACTTTTAAGTGACCAAGTGACCCAGCAAGCGCAGGCCGAATTTTCTATGCTTGTTTGAGCTGCGGCAGATATATAGCCATCTCTCTGCATGTTTTCATCTTATAAAACAAGTTCCGTATACTAATACAGTACGGAAAGCTTATCATTATTCTACCATTGTTAGAGGGCAATGCTTAATTTGAATCATGACAAAAAAGATGTTGCTCCTCCTGGGACTTTTATGCAAAGTATTATAGTTTACTTCCTGATGGATTTTGAATTGAACCCTGCCTGGCTCACTTTCAGAACAGGTTAAAACTGTCTGATTCAGTAAGCTATTGCAAATCTAGAATTTAAAATTACAATAGCACTAGTAGGCTTTTCCCTCACAATTTTCAGTTGTCACTTGATGAATGTTGCTGCACATTAGTCATTAATATTCAATAGTCCTCCTTATGTATAATCTTCTTTTACAACTTAAAGAGCGGACATGATGACATTACAAGCTTCAACAACTTAAAAACTACAACACGCTTACTAATTAAGAGGGCAGTGAGGCGAACACTGCACTCTAACACGAAGGAATCAGAGGACCCTTGGATAGACTGACAGCTTTTGCAAACTTAACTAGCACATAGGCTTTCGAGAACCAAGAAGAGAAAAACCCATTTCATCCTTAATTAAGGGAGCTTTCATCAATGAAGTGACGCATCATCTGCAAAACCTTTTCAGCCACTTGTGAGAAAGGTCCATTCACAAAGAAACCGTGTTGCTGTCCTCCGAATTCAACGTACTCGATGTCTTTGCCCATCCCTTTCAATCTCTGGTAGTAGTCCTCAATTCTGTCCCTCATCACTTCTCGTGCACCAACCAGCACCAGTATTGGGTCAAGTTTTACGGAATCCAGGCTTGGACTTGATGGCCCGAAAGGGTTTGCCAATGGATGGTCTGCTGTGTGTCCTCTGGGCACCGATAGCCTCCAAAACCTGTTTCATTATTTCCAATCCTACTTAATTAAATAGACTTAACACCATGGAAATATGATTTTGTTACTAAATATGTGGATGTATGTAATGATAATATGTGAGAATGACTAGCATCATGTGGATGTGATCCAAAATGGACGAGGACTATTATTGAGGCGATGAATGTTACCGAAGACCTGTCTACTTCGCTCATTTTCCTTGGTGGTGGACCTATTACACTATATATATATATATATCTTATCACGTGTCATTCGAAAAATTGAATTGACTAGACAAGTGCCTTGTATTTAATTTTAATTAAAACCTATAAAACTGATAGTAGTGTACATGTTCTTAAATGCGCAGTTGCTTACTGAACTGTCACCTGTTTTTATACATCTCCATTGGGAATTTGCACTAAATTCCTTTCACAGTAATGGAATGTTGAAGTCATCAAACTGTAGGATGAATCGGAAAATCATATGTCGTCTGATGGTTTCAATTTGGACCGTGTCAGTCGGTATCATAGAGAAATTAATTTGAGAGGCAATAAAAATAACACTACACATTGTTTATTTTGCACAGAATCTCTCGCGTTCACATTGAAAGATTTTAATTCCCTTTAGAGGTAGAAAAAGAAGAACACATCAAGCAATTAGAAGGAAGGTCTCCAGAAACTTTTCAAAGGGTGTATGTGTGTGTCTATGTACCTATATTCCATTCCACAATTCTGTTGTCCAATCAAGGAAATTAGAAGTGAGGCAGTAGGGACAGAGGCCATTCATGATTGGAAAAGCCAATCTTAGGAGTGTGGCCATTAGTTGATTCCTAGATTTTCCTAAGGAGCCTAAGCACATCACCATAAAGGCATATATTCTTTTACAACCACAAAGCGGCATGTCATATAATAACACACACATGCCTGCAGCTTTCTTTGACGAGGATAATTTTGGTTCAAATCTGTTGTCTAAATTCCCACTTGCTTTTGGCTGTCTCCATCAGTATAAAGTCATTATCAAGAAAGATTCAATGATCCAACACTAGCCTTCACTCGTTTCGCTTTTATTCTACCCCTATTTGCGCTTAAAATGCGGGGTTCGACGAATTGCTGTTAGGGTTTTAATTACATGAAATGTGGCTTTTAATTTATGTAATTATTGTAAATTTAGACTTCTTTTTGATTGAGTAACTTAAATAAAGTTTGCATCATGTATGACTCTACTGTTATATGCAATTATGATCTTATTTAGTTTAAGGGATACATTTTTTAATGCAAGATAAAAATATTAGAATTTCATTATTAAAATCAATGACAACATGACTTGATAGGTTATTCTAAAGAGCTAATTTCCTCCAAAATATTATTTGCCGACATATATAATTTGAATTTTTTTTAAATTGACGCATTAAAATTGACCAAACGTCACTGAATTTGCCTTTCCCTCTCATTGTAACTGTAGGAGAAAGTTGAATATTGGAGCACCCAAGGTGTCAACATTAGTGTCATCATGATCACAGCAATATAAAGAGCCCGATTGGATCAATTATTAAAGATGTGTTACACGCGGATTATTATGTCACCTCCATCTCCGCACCCCTAATTCTTAATTGCAACATAGGTCATCTTCACTTTGGTGAAAAAGACAAAAAATTCAATATTACCTAACTAGTGGTTCTTTGTTCTGTGGCGCGAGTGTAAACGTTTTAAAACAATTGTCTATCACAGAAATCAACACATACATTCATACATACATATATATATATATATATATATATAAATTAGTAGATGTCGCACTCTCCATTCGTACATAAATTTATTTAATTTTAAATAATAAAATAAAAATATTTGAAATTAAAGGGGCAAACAATATTTAAAATAAGAAATAAAAAAGTTCAAAAGAAATTAAAAAAGGAAAAAAGTGGAGAGAATGCTAATAAAAATACTAGGTTAAAATTAGAAAATAAAGTGGGAAATGAAAAGATAGAAAAATAAAAAGTAAATAAATACAGATAGATATACAATTCGACTTAATAATATAGCATAAAAGTATAGATACCATAGATGTACGGTGCTCTTCAAGACCCAATGCTTAGAATTGCATCTATCAGATCGGTTTTCTAGCTAGCGCGACTAATCTGTTTCAGTTGAGTTTAGAATTTAATGTTGATTATTGTTCTAATTTGAAATATATATATATATATATATAATATAGTTGTTATAGCCCAGTTCATTTGAATTAATTAATATTTTATTTCAAAGATGTAAGCCATCAAAATTGCCCTCTTCCCATGCAAAAGTGTATGTTGTACGTGAATTCAAAGGAAGGTAAAAAGCAATTTCTATGTTACCTGTCCAGAATCTCTAGATTCAAGAACTGTTCAGGTGGCCCTTCTGCTTCTGACTTTGTCCTCACTGTGCCACCAAAGAACGGAGCCATCAGCACGTAACCCCGCACCCGAACCGGGGCCAAACCCGGCGACCCTCGGCCGAGCTCCACCGCCAGATGGTGGGCCAGGTTCCCGCCTGAGGAATCCCCCACTATGAAAACCCTCTCAAATTCAACTCCATCCCCTAGCCATTCATCAGCCCCACTATCGTTGGACCACAGCGCCTGCATTTGGAGCCACTTAACGGCACTCAAAGCGTCGTCTAAGGCAGCGGGCAGCCTGTGCTCCGGCGCGAGGCGGTAGTCCGGTGCCACTACCAGCACTTGCAGAGCTGAAGCGAGGCGGAGACAACTGCTGTGGCAATTGGGCCACGTCCTGGAGCCCAGGCAGAAGCCGCCACCATGGAAGAAGTATAGAACGGGAAGCTTGGCGGCGGAAGGCGAACGGGGTTTATAGAGGCGGAGGTGGAGGTTGTTTTTCTTATCGAATAAACAATCTTTCCAGACGGCCGAGCCATCGTCCTGGACTCTCATGGGGAAGTTAATGTCTTCCGACCTGGAAATGGAGCCATCACTGTGTACTTGGACGATTCCTAGGCAGTCCTCCACGACATCAGGAAGAGAACCCATATTCTCTCTGAAAGCTTCTCTCGGTAGCAGTGTCTTCGGCGAGGGTATGACTTAAATCTTAATTAGGACAATCAAACACATTAGCCCATATAAATAGGCCGCACTTCGGGAAAAAGGAAAGATGTAATGGATAAATTACAAGGGCATTTATGGTATTACATATTGATTAATAAATCTATTATGGAATTGCAAACTGAACGGTGTTAAACAATTAATATATAATTGAAATTAATAACAAATAAATTAAACATGGGTTATGTATGGAACCCAACTTCCAACCACAGAACAACATTTCAAAATTACTACTGCCAAATATGCCATTTAATAATATTTTTATTTAAATACAATATCAAAATTTCTCTCTTTTATATAAATTAATTAATTATTTTTTAATTATTACATTAATTTACAATTAAATTAATATATATATTACATATATACTCATATTTATTTTTATTTATACTTTATAATATAACTCTTATTTTTATAAAATATCATATTATCTAATCATTATTATATATTTTATACATATATTCAAATAAATTATACTACTTATCTTATTAAAACAATCTTTTTAACCATGCTACTCTTTTTCATTTTCACGTAACTCTCACCAAACATATAGACATTTTATCAAACAAAAATCCCTCTCCATGGCCATGCTGATACACCTTTTTCGTTATCCAATGTTTTCTCAAATGGATTCTAAAACCCGTGCTCGTCTGTAATACAAGACTGATTGATCAATAACTTATGCCTTCAGTCTATTAATGCGGGTATTAATTTATTTTTATAGTGAATTTTTTTAGCATTTAATAATTAGTTATATATTTAACAATTTTTTTCTTGAGATGTGTGTATTTGAAGGATCATGAAACTGGCAGTTTACGAAAGTTCCTGTCTCAATCATATAGAATAAAGGATGAATGAATATGATTTTGTAAAAAAATAGAAATTTTGAAGTTAAATCAACATTCACCTTGCAAGGAAATACGAATTTTCAGAAGAAAGTAGAGTGGTGGTGACGAAGTGAAAAGTTTTAAAAACAAAATTTGGATAAGTGCAGATCAAAGTGGAGTCAAATCTGTAAACTTCTGAAAAAAAGAATGTATCAATTTCAAGTTGGCTAACAGGTAAATTCGCAAATTCATTTATATATTTAACATGATTTAATAAATATTTTTATTAATTATTTTTTATTTTGTAATCTTATTAAATTATTAATTATATAAATAGAAAATTAAGTAAATAAACTTAAAGACTAACATAACAAAAACTAATTTTCACCAAAATTAAAGTATCTAGTATTTGATATTTTTTATTTATTGCTTCACACATTTAGAGTTTGAAGGCTAGGAGGGTTATTACACTTTCGTATTCCTTTTCCTTCTTCTTTCTTTCTTTCTTTCTTTCTTTCTTTTTTTTCATTTCTATGATTATATATATTTTGTTGAAAGTTAATCCAATAAAATTCAAAATGACAAAAAAATAGAAGATTTCAAACTTCGAGTGCATCTAAAATTATTTTTTTAAAAAATAGTGTTGAAATTAAAAAAAATTAATATATAAAAATTTATTTTTAATTTTATTTTGATCAAAATATATTTTTTTTTGCAAGTGTTGGTGAGCTAAGTTTAAGTAAATCATGAAATTAATAGGTTGGATTTACGTTAAAAAAAAAATTTCACGAAAATAAATGAGTCAAATTTGGAGTGTCAATTTGTATTTTATATCTGTATATCAACTCCAATCGCTAACTCCACCAATTGTCACCCTAAACTTGAGATATGTATGAATCACTCGGGGGAGACGATAATGATCGAAAGAATCAGTGGAGTCACACTTGCTGAACACGTGGAGAGTTTGGCTTTTCTCAAAGCTTGTCAGTTTGGATAGGATTCCAGAATTACGTATTTCCTGGTAGAAGGAGATGCAATTAATGTTCCTAAAAAGATCAAAACTAAAGAGAGAGATCCCTTTGTCTCAAAATAGAATTCATTGTTTTAGATTGATGTTAGTTGATTTTAATAAAATTAAAATCATGCATGTAACTAGAAATATTATCCCAGACCACATGTTGAAAATCGCTTTGTCTCTCCCAGGTTGTCGTGTATGGTTGGTATAAGTCTGTGAACTTCCTTAAGGAATTTTCCATTGCTGCTCTGGTAGATGTGAAAGAATAAAATTGTGCCGTTGATCTCAAAAAACAAAAAAACATGGATTCAAAAAATATATAAATAGATAATAATATTCATGGAACAAATATATATATTTCATTTGTCATGATATTACTTTTGACTTCACCAATTCAAAGTAAAATTCCTTGCATGATTGGCAGCGTCTGAATCTGGAATTAAATTTTTGTCTTGTCATTCTTTTCCGATAAAATATTGCTTGAGCTTATCCATTTCAACGGAATTGTGAGAAACAACAGTTGACTTTGCATGCACAATATGAATTAAGCAAGACGTGGTCTGAAGACGCAGTTCATGCTCTAACCAAAATTAAAGCAAGATATACTCGGAAATACATCCCTGTATGATTCATGCCCTATTCTATTCTTGGCAACAACTCAAGTTTCATCATATTTTCAATTTTGTCTTCACACGTAGCCTTCTCGCTCCAACCACTGCCACAGACAATTAAGGGTCAATCACGCTTTAATTTCAATTTGTACTTTATATCTACGTATATAGCGAGAAGGCTACGTGTGAAGACAAAATTGAAAATATGATGAATCTTGAGTTGTTGCCAAGAATAGAATAGGGCATGAATCATACAGGGATGCATGTTTCTGAAACTTGATTTGCAATGGAAGCACATGGCCTGCCTAGCTTGGCTCCATCAACACTCTTTTCAATCTCCAAATTATAACATGTTGCTCAACAACTTTAAGAACAGCCAATGTTGGGGGACACGCCCAGTTCAACGTCCATTACCTCAACTATGAGATTGTGAATTCAAATTCTTGAAAGGATGCGTGTGAGTGAGCGAGGGAAAAAGAAAGAATGAAAGAAAAAACCCTTTTAACAAAAGTCATGTCCAATTATTTGGGTTTTTCCCGAGGCAATTGTGCAGGCATCTCAGTTCACGTATTCAATGCCTGAAATTAAAATTTTAAGATCACATTAACATTTATTATAGAAAACAACCGGATTCCCAACAACCGCTTGTTTTGTGGGCATGAAATCCTTTAGTTTCTTGCAACGTTTTCTGAAGAAGGATCGTTAGTAAAGGAAGCCATGTATGATATCCTTTCTTGCACCTACCCCATCAACATCGGATCAAGAAACAGTGGTTTCATGGATGATCTAATCATCCATGGGCCCGAAAAAGCTTTGCTAGTGGATGACAGCGGTAGAGTCCCAACGGGTCGGTAATTGGTAAAGATAATCTCCCAAAAAACCGTGCATAGAGACGGTGGGATGAGATCAAGAATTCTCATGTAATAGCTTTGTCATGCAAGTTGAAGAGGAAATTAAAAGTACACAAAATAAATGAATTAACAAGTTGCCCCTGCAAATAATGAAAATTGAGCCTACGATTAGATGGCCTTCTCAATCTCGTTTCTCGTTTTTCGTAAATATTTTTCTAAAGATGCATTTTAATTGATAGATTTAAAAAGATAGATTTGGAATAATAAATCCATTTGTTCGAATGATATTATTTTATAATGAATTTCAAATGCTTAAGTTCTCTTCTTACACTATATATATTTACATATTTGTAGTTGCAGGGGATTTAAAATTCTGTTCATTTAAAATCATTTGAAGTCTTTTTTTAAAATACTCTTCAAATCCAAATCCTTACCTCTAAATAGGACCTAAGAAAAAGGCTCATGTATTTATATCTATGAAAATATCTTCCAAAAAACCTTTGTTCATTTTTCCACTCTTTTCATTGTTCTCTTCCTTGATTTTTTTTACACAAAATTTTCACTTTTCTTTCTATCATTTTCTACCATAATATTTCACTCTTCTTTCTATTATTTTCTACCACAAATTTAAATAATCCCTCTTTCTCTTACATACAATTATTATTTATATATACAAATCACATTGATACACTTTCGATAAACAATTAGCCATCATATCATTATAATCATTATATTTTATTTCTAAAATACTATCTATTCACATATAAATGAGAAAATATAATCATTATATTTTATTTCACTTTTTCTCATGTAATTTTGGAAAAAATATCTTTGAAGCAAAATGTACAGAATTTCACTTTTTCTTCCCAATTGCAATAGTGTTGATCGGATCCGTGTGTGATAAACTTTATTGACTGAGTCATAAAAGCAGCTAGCGTGACGTGAAAAAATTTGGTAGAGGGGTTTTAACGAGTGATGAATTTTTGTGAAAGTTGCATTTAGGCGAGTTAGTATGTTTGGAAGGAAAGTTATGGTAAGATAGAAAATATTATTATTTAAATTTATTTATATGTGTGTGTGTGTGTGTGCACGGCCGTGCGGTATAAAATTTGATGGGTTGTGTCATACATGAAAAACGGTTCCAAACATGGCGAGAATAAAGCAATCATTCGTAGATTTAATTGTATAAAAACGGACAAAAAATCATTTTTTTAATTCGATAACTGATGAAGATATGCATGCGTGGGACAATGAATAACTGGATAAGCCACCCACCATTTCATAATGTACCAACAACATGAAATTGAACTGTATTTAACAATATGTTACATATCTATCCAGAAAAACTGTAGCCGCACAATTTGTTTATTTTGATTGAAAGAATTGAAGTTATAATAATTATTTTAAAAGATAAATTAATCTTAAAATAGTTTAAAATTATGCTCACTATATTAGTTAAAATATAAGATAACTTAATGATAGTATATCAAGTTTGCCAACATATAAATACTATATATTAAATTAATAAGAATTTGTAGTTGGATGATATAAAATTATATGATTGTCCTCATTTTAAATTCTTTTATTTCTTTTATCATTTTCTTTCTCTCTTCCCTTTTAACTAACCATTTTTATTTATATTTTCCCTCAAATTATACTTCTCATTTCAAATTCTTTCAATATTTCTTTATTTTTTATCACAAATATTTTTTATATTTTTAGTTTTTAAATAATTTTATTTACATTACTTAACATACAATAGTTTTATAAGTTATAAACAAATTAGCACACACATTGGATGTGCTATACTTTTACTAGTGTGGATTATTTATCATGCTTGTTGGATTTAACTATAAATTCAACATTTTGGTAAATTAATATCGAGCTTATGTTTTATTGTTGACTTTTATTATTTAACATGAATATTTGATTAGCATTAATAATTTAATTTATCAAATTCAAAGAAGCCCTATCTTGATGTTAAGATAATCAAGATTGACTCTAATTCTGGTTCTGCGTTGTCATAAACAACTTTATCTCGTTCTGCAAGTCCGGCTGTTTATAAAATCGATTGATTATTATTTAATTACTATATATGATACATGATTGCGGGTATACATTACATGATTTGTAATAATCAACGTACACAAAAAACTTAGATGGAAATAGATGTTTTTTCCTTCTAAAGTTCATCCGAAAGAACCCTATTGATCATCTAGTTATTTAGGTAAAAAAATAGGGCGATATGCGGCGGCGGATTATTAGAAAAGTTGATTAATTAGTCTGAATTAATTTGGAATATTTGGTATAGCCACCAGCTTGTAAGAAATATTGCTGATCGAAATTCCATTATTACCCAAATAAATCGCTAGAAGCTCACGGTAATTTATACTATGTTTGGTCCTTGAAATTTACAAAGGAAAAGAAAAGAAAATGTTAAAGAAATGTTTTTGGTTGTTTGGTGTTGCACTCAATTATCTTCAAGAATTGACGTGTTATTGAGAAGGATGAATCAAGAAACACTCTTGATCTGTAACTGGAAGAAGGCCAGGTGCAAAGAAAGGAAAGCTAACTCTCATTCCACTGAAAAAATTAATTAGTAATTGTACATTAGAGAAGACATTTATGCAAGGCATGATCACCTCTTCCTAACTGCTCAAGCGTAATAGTACACCCCTCTAACTACTACTCTAACACCGTACAATCATTTTAATTAACTGAAAGTGGAAGGTCTCTAGTCACTATTCCATTGGTTTGCAAGTTAGCTGATTGTTGTCTTGCTTCCAAGTCATCTGCATTTCCACATTAGCACAACACTTTAACTTCAGTGTTGATCTGTTGCCATGCCAACACCCCCTCCCTCTCAAGATGAGCCTGGATGTTTTTCATGTTCATCTTGGTTATTGGCCTAGCAAACTGCCTTGTGTGCAACTCTTTTTTCGGGGCATCAATGGCTTGATCTTCAATCTTGATGTGCCCAGGATCAATGGAGCCTTCCTACTCCTTCTCTTGGACAAAATGAATGTTAAGATTGAAGTGTTTTGTTCTCTCATGGTGTGTGGGATTCCTATTTATCTGTAATGCACTTAAATTGTCACAATACAAAGGAATTGATCTTTGAACCTCTGTTCCGAATTCTTTCAAAAGGTTTTATAACTAAATTAGCTCACACAAGCATGCACCCATTACTCTATATTCAACTTCTGTAGAACTTCTAGCCACCACACTCTACCTTTTTGACCTCCAGCTTATCAGGTTTTGGCCAATGAATACACATCAGCTAATCACAGATCTTCTTATATCTAAGCATCCTCAATCATTATCTGAATATCAATGCAACTGAAGTTGTGATGACCTGCTCATGAATATAATTTTTCCTAGGGATGTCTTCAGATACTTCAACACTCTAAAGGCTGCTTGTAAATGGCGTTGAGCCAGCTTACTCATAAATTAGGACAAGACATGCACTACATAACCAATGTCTTGTCTAGTAAAGGTTAAGTAGAATAACCTCCCTATTAACTGCCTGAGATCATCCAGCAACTCTCCATTAAGTTAGCTAACCTTATGGTTCATCTCTATGGGACTGGCCACACCTTTGGCTCCTGGCAATCCAAGTGCATTAATACAGTCCAATGCATACTTTCTTTGACACAACACCAATCCTTCACTTGATGCACCAATCTCAATCCCAAGAAAATACCTTGGGGCCTTAAGATCTCTCACCTTAAATTTTGTGTTGACAAATTTTAGTATAGCATCAATTTCATCCTGGGCTTTACTGCCAACTACCACATCATTCATATATACCAACAAAGCTACCATCTCTTACTTGTTGGTCCTTTTAGTGAACAAGGAATAGTTAGACTTGAATTGATTGAATCTATATTCAATGAGAGCTTCTGTAAACTTAGTATTTCACTACTTAAAGGCTTGCTTGAACCCATACAAAGATTTTCTCGGCTTGCACACTTGCTGTGATGAAATTGTGGTGTTGTTGCTTCCATGTTGATAGCCTTGAGGCAATTTCATCTAGACTTCCTCCATTAGATCCTTATTTAAGAATACATTATGCACGTTTAGTTGATGTATTTTCTAACTCCACATTCTAGCTAAAGAGAAGAACAACCTCACTGTTGTACCTCTCCACCTCTCCATTTGATTTGAGTTTTGTTTATACACCCATTTATACCTAATGGCATGTTTTCCTTTAGAAAGCTCCACTACCTCCCAAGCTCCATTATCCTCCAAAGTTTGCAACTCATCTTGCATGGTTTGTCTCCAATGTGGTTTACACAAAGCTTTAGTAGAGGAGTTTAGCTCTTGCACATTATTTAGAGCTGCTAGGTGGCACTTATAGGAATGAGAAAGTTAAGTGTCAACATGATTAACTATGGGATGTGTAGTGGAACAGTTGAGGTTTTGGTTGGGTTGTGCCAGATTGTGGTGATATATCTCAAGGTATTTGGGTACTCTTTTGATCTTGGTGGATCTTCAAACATCATGATGAAGTTGGTTTTGGTGGCCGAGGTGGTGAGATGAGTCTACATTGTCTCCTAATAGTGTATGGATGTATCAGGTTGAGGAGGCAAGGACTTAGGTGTCATAGTGTAAGGTGTAGGCCTTGTTTCATGTGATAGAGCCTGATCAGGCTGCCTTAAACCACTGTGATCATCAAAAGAAAGTCTTTCAACAAGGGTAGGAAGGCTTGTTGTGTTTTATGGTTTATTCAATAGAGTGTAGTAGTTCTTGTCAAAAGGAAATGAATGCTTATGAAAAACAACATCTTTAAAGATGAACACATCATGTGTGTCAAGATCATAAAGTTTGTTTCCCTTGATGTGTGGAGGATAGCTAATAAACACACATTTCCTAGCTCTAGTATTAAGCTCTGATCTATGTCTTTTTAGTGTGGAGATAAATGCTTAGGAATCAAACACTCTAAGGTGATTATATCTTGGTCGTCTTTGAAAAAGTTTCTCATATGATGATAGGTAGTTTAGGATTTTAGTAGGCAATCTATTGAAGATAAATTTGGTAGTGAGTGTGACATCACTCTAAGATTTGATTGGCCATGAGGCTTGAAAAAGAAGGGCTCTAGCTAAATAAAGGAGTTGCTGATATCTTCTTTCAATAATAGCATTCTGTTCAGGGGTTTTAGTGTAGGATAGTTGGTGAACAATTCCTTTATTTGTTTTGGAGCATCATCTGATCTTGTACACAAAATCTTTTAGTTGAATTAGGTAAGAACCATGTTATAAAAGGCTGGCAAGATTGATTGAACATCAGATTTATTTCTCATCAAGTATGTCCAAGTACATTTACTAAAATCATCTACAATAGACAAGAAATAGCAATAGCCTCCCATGGCAGCCTTTGAATAGGGCCCCCATGTGTCAATGTGAACTAATTCAAAGCAACTTTTGGTGTTGATTACATAAGTAGAAAAAGGTTTTATTTTTTATTTTTCAAGGGGACGAGTTTCACAAATATTTTGTGGTATTAAATCAATGTAAAGAAAAGAAGAATGTAGCCTATCTATTACATCATGAGAGAATGTAGCCACACATCAAACATTGGTGTAGATGCCACATTAACTCCTTTATTTGCACTAACTTAAGCTGGAGGTAGTCTGATGCTTGCTGGTTTAACAAGGTTTTGATGGAGGATGAAAAGGCCTTGGTTAAGTTCAGCAATCTAATCATTATCCATGATGAATAACCTTGGATGTGACAAGTGTGGGAGTTAAAAATGAAGCAACAATTGCGTGTCCTAGCCATTTTGCTGACAGAGAAGAGATTTAGAGTAAAAGAGGGCAAAAAGAGTACATCTATCATAGTTTGGTGATTAGATATTCTAACAGAACCAATGTGTGTTACTAGCACCCTCATATTGTTGGGTAGGTTGAAATATCGCTCTCTGGTTTGAATGAATGAAATAGTGACGGTGTGCAACACATGTAGTCGAAGGCTTCTATGTCCACTATCCAATCACATGTGGACCTATGTGGCATCATTAAGTCTGTGTGCATGGCTGGTAGGAATGATGTAAGGGAAAAATGAGGTTGAGCAAGGAAAGAGGATTTGCTACCTGAACATTTAGATGGTTGAAAGTAGTGTTTCCAGAATTGGCCCGAACCAGCTAGTTCAACCGGTTCAACTAGGAACCATCCATGTGTTTAGGCCAGTTAGAAAGAAAAAATAGGTAGATAGTTGACCCAGTGCGAACTAATTAAACTCGGTAAAACTGATGAATTGGTTGAATCGATTTTTATTGGTTTTGCATCTTATCTTTAAGAAAAAAAAATAAAAAATAAAAAATGAAGAATGGGCTGAGACAAACATGACCTAAAGTCTAAACACAAAACTCTTCTCTTCAATGCACCCTTATTCTAGTCTTCCCATCTCATGGCCTTTTTCAAATTCCTAAATTTCAACAAAAATCACGCAAAATCTGCAATTTTATCCATCCATGGTACAAAGTATCCACAGTCAGTCTCACAATCTAAACTAAGTTCACCATGAAAAAAATATCTTACCATTAGAAAGCTCACGTCAGCTCAATCATGTGGGTATGAAGCTTTCCACTCCAAAAACGAGAAAACTTGCTTTGAATTTTGCTCGGTCTACTGTGGTATGTTTAAGAAATCTCTCTCTCGTCGTTAATGTTGCTTTGTAGGAAAGGATAGGAGTCAAAGGACCAATCATTATATATATATATATATATATATTTATATAAGTGGCTTTCCATCAATTTTAATGGTTTGTACTTTTTAAGTGTATGTATATATGTGTATAATGTGTGGGTGTGGGGGTGTGTGTGTATGTGTTTATGTGAGAAAATTCGACTATACCTACGGATTATTTCTTGCATGTTCTTCAAATGTTTATTAAATTTAGGATTATATTTTCAAATTATTATAGTTTCACAATTGTCTATTAAATATATAAATTTCTATTTTGTAATTAAATAGAGGGTACAGAGTTCTCATTCTACTGGCAGGGGAGCAGAACAATTGTAGGAGTGAAAGCAATCCTCATTAAAAAGGGATATCGCATGAAACTTATTGTTGTTTTACTAATTTTTGTTGAATAATTTTGTATAGAAAATTTATTGATGAAAATATATATACACTGATTTGCATATATAAATATATGTGTATATAAATGTATATATCTATGGTATGGGTCAACCAATTTTTTAAAAATAGTTGAACTGGTCAAACTAGTGACCCAGTAACTTAACCGGTTCAATCACCAATCAGGTTCTAAAAACATTGGTTGAGAGGAAGTGACTGCTGCAGTACTTTGTGCATTGCCATTCTTTAGCATCCTTTGTGTGCAAGACACATTGTGTTCACTCATGCCTTGTGAGTCTAATATCTTAATGATCCTCTTGATGTGTTCTTGATTTAAGGTTACATCCTCACCTTTGTTGTTCTCTACTAAAGCTACAGACTCCTCAACGACAACAAGATTAGCTAATTTTAGGTTTCCTTTCTCTCTTGACTTTATGAATTTGAAGTTTGGTGGGAAGCTTATGATCCTGTAACACCTTTCCTTTTTATGGCTTTTCTTTCCATAGTGCCAACATGTCTCTTGTCCTCTCTCCTTTTTCTCTCCTATTGCAGCTAAAATTGATGCTTCATCCCAAGAACTACCTCCTTTACTTCTACTTTCCTATCTTTCCTACACCATGATTGTATTGTAAGATTCATCAAGTGAAGTAAATGGCTTCTGTCTAAGAAGTTGTGACCAATTAGCTGAATAGACATCATCTAAATCTGTTAGAAATTTGTACACTTTTTTTTTTAATCTTGTTGATCAATAAACCTTTGAAAACACATGGGATTGCATCTTCCACAAGTGCAATGGGAAGGTGGCCTATATTACCTATGTTCTTCCCAAATTCCCATAAGTTTTGCGTAGTACTCATCTACTCCACATCCACCTTGCACCAAGCTATGCAAACTCCTTTGTAATCTGCACAGATGGTTATCATCAAGTTGGGAAAACCTCTTTATTAAAACCTCCCATGTCTAACAATTTTGATGTAGAAGATTATAGATGCCAATGAACTAGACATTGATTTCAGCAACCAAGCCATCACAAGATCATTACAGTGGCTCCCTAAAGTATGCAGGGGGGTCATCTCTAGGGGCTTCTGTGATAGTTCCATCTATGAACCCCAATTTTTTTTTTTAATTGAAAGGGCAAGAGTGAAGGAATGGCTCCAAGTGGCACAATTTGGTCTTGAAAGCTCTAGCTATGTTATGACACTACTATAGCTATCACTAGGGTGGATGAAATATAATGAATGAACATCCTTCGGTCGAGGATGTGATCTGCCAAGGGCTTCCTAGTTGATTGATCTTGATGATAATAGCATTAGATCTACTACAACAAAAAGGATGATAGTTGAATGTTGATAGATGATGAGCTAGGTTGAATGAAAACCTACACTGAATTCTAAGATAATTTTTATAGCTCTGATGCCATGTTAAACTCAATTATCTTCAAGAATTGAAGTGTGATTGATAAGGATGAATCAAGAAACACTCTTGATTAGTAACATGAAGAAGACCAAGTGTAGAGGAAGGAAAGCCAACTCTCATTCAATTGAAAAAATTAATTAGTAACTGTACACCAAAAAAATCATTTATACAAGCCATAATCAGCTCTTCCTAACTGCTCAAGAGTAACCATACAACCCTCTAACTACCACTCTAACATTGTACAATCATTCTAACTAATTGAAAGCGGAAGCTCTTTAGTTACTATTCCATTAGTTGAAAGTTAGTTGATTGCCATCCTGCTTCCAAGTCATCTGCACTTCCACATCAGCACAACACTTTAATCCACTTCAGGGCTAATCTATTGCTATACTAATGTTTGGTTGATAAAAAAAATCTTATAAACAAAAAATTAGAAGGAAATTGTAGTATAAGAAGGAAAATTCATTTTTCTCAAAAAGGTGAAAAAAATAAAAAGAAAACTATTGTAACTTTTGTTTTTCCTCTTAAAACTTTACAAATTCTATCTTTTTCATCAATTTATTTATTATTTATTCTCAAATTATAAAAAAAAAATTTAAGTTTAAGTTTTTGTTGATTTTATTTAATTTTTTTTCTAAATTTTCTTTCCTTATTGAAATCTTTCTCGACCAAACAAAATATGGAACTTTGAATTTTTTTCATTTTTCTTTTCTTCCTCTATCATTTTTCTTTTCACTCTCAATTCTTAAAACCAAACATTCTATTAGTGCTTGCATTGTGACAAGTGCATGTTTGTCGTAGTAGAGATTCAAAATGATTTATACGATGCTTAGTTTTAGGATTTTAGAAAGGAACAAAATTAGAGAAAAAGAAAAAATTTGAAGAAATTTAAAATCTGATATGTTGTTTGGTTGAATGATTTTCATGAAAAAATTAATTAAAAATAGAAAAGATAAGATAAAAAAAACTCAACTATATATTATAATTTTTGATTATTTAACTGAAATAATATGAAGACATATGAGAAATAAAAACGATGAAGGTTTTTGAAAAAAATTAGATGATTAAAATAGTTTTTGTCTCATTTTTCTCCCCATCTTGTGACAAACATGACTTTTCTTTATTTAAATTATATTTTTCTTCAATTTTTTTTTTATCTTTATCATTTTTTTCTCAATCAATCAATTAAAATTGTTTTCTTTTCTATTTTTTCTTCTTTCCAGAATCTTTGGTTGCATAATAGAAGGCATGGTATGTAGAAATACATCCTTTGAACCGGAAAAATCATCTAGGAAGGATTGTAAAGCCGAGCACGTGCGAGATGGTTGTACGTTGATGCTTTGCGTAAAGCCATCGAAGGAAGCTAAACATTATCTTCCATCTTTTTATTAATTTAATATTCATATTTGAAGTAATAATAATGGGTCTTCGTGGGCTTCCATAGAAAGGTTGAGTTGACAAGAAATACAATATAATGAAGTGTTTAAAAGCGTGTCAATCTTGTTATAATTATGCACACGCATAGGTACAGATAGCTAATAATTAACCTAAGAAATTAATCATAATTGTATTATCGTGATTGCCGAAGCAGCACAGAAGCCATATTATCACGTATGAAATCTCACGTGTATACACGGAGGATAACCCGAGTTAAATTATATCGACAATAGTGTTGCACAATAGCTGGAGTAGCTCAGTTGGTTAGAGCGTGTGGCTGTTAACCACAAGGTCGAAGGTTCAAACCCTTCTTCTAGCGGTTCGTTTTGCTCATTATGTTCAATTTGCATTAACTACTCCTCGGACGCTGCAGAAGAGAATTTTTTCTGGAGTATTGTTGTCCCTCTACACTGCAGAAGAGAGATTGTTTAGCAGTTTTGATTGGGGTTTGTTGTGGGGGGGTTTGTAAATTGTAAAAAGTAGAACGGCTAAATAATAAAAGGTAGGAGGATAATTGAAAAAAATAAAAAAATTGTGAAAGTTAGAGAAAATTTAGACAAAAAACAAGACATTGTTTCTATGTGTTCATCTGGTTATTATCTTTAATTTTGTTTTTATGAGTGTAATATATTGATTATGCTTGTTTATTGAGATATTTCTGTACATAAGTATTAATATGTTTTGGTACATGATATGTAATTTATGTTCATTTTTTAAATTTATGTTATTACCAGTTATGCTTAGTCGATGTTAATGCATTTGATGTGATTGATATTATTTTTGTTCAATTGTTTTAAATTTGGGTTTTTATAATTTATGTTTATTTAATGTTAATGCAATAGATGTAATCTATATCTCATTATTTATGTTCAAATTAAAATATGATTAAATAATCTGATCATGAAATATTTGAACATTAGTTAATCAAATTATGTCAAACTGACAATCATAATTGTTTTGCTATAAAAATAAGTTAATGGAAATAGTGTATAGATTGTTATGTATTGGGGAGACAATATATTGTGGAGTTGGAATTATATAGGATATGATTGTAACTAGTGTAGGATTGGTATAATTTCTCGCCACGCAAATTTGACTAATTTCTAGCATTATTGTATGGTTTGATAAGATTTGATAATACACAAGCAAAACGAAATTTGATAGTAGACAAGCAATGCTAAAGGACTCTACGAAGTATGTTTTCATATGTACGGGGGACTACAATTTGTTTTACTACCCAAGAAAGTATATCAACTACATGGAATTGTATATTGAGATAGAACAGAAACAGCTCGATGATGAGCCAATAGTCTCATTGAGGTTTGAGAGTGCACTGGGATATTTTGAAGTTGAGCAATTCATTAGCCTACCTGTGATGACTAAGTATTTATCTCAGTTCTATGTTTAGAACTCACCAGTAACACATTAATATATCACAACTTTGTAAGTCGGTGCTCATTTAGAGGAGGAGGCACCAATAGAAAAGGAACCCAACCTGACCTTTGAACATAACACAAGGAGATCGTGTGAAGATAGTAGTGAATAAAGAGATAACAGTGAGGCTGCATCTGATGAGGGCAATGATGTTGAGGATGTTGATGAGGAAGTCAAGGGTGATGGCACAAGTGACAAAGAAGAAGCTGACATTGATAATGTTGCACATACATGAAGGGGCTAACATGATGAAGGACATTCCACACGGGAGACCGCACTAATAGTTAAAGAAAGAATGTTATACTTGACAATCCCTTGTTTTGTCTTTTTGAAATTAATCTTAATATGGAGCAAGATAGTTGACCTCCTAAGCAGAAGAAAGAAACAATTTTATGATTATAATAAAGGGGTGTCCAAATTAGACATGATGTTTAGAGATAGAAAACAATTGTAGGCAGCAATTAAGGATTTCTCAGTGCATGTTGCCTAATGCAAGTATGTTGTGCACAAGAGCACGATAATAGTTTGGTTTGTCAAATGGAGGTACAGTAACCTATATAAACATGTCGTTGGTATGTGAGGGCTAGCCTGAGAAGCACTATGCTTTGTGGAAGATCACAAGGTATGATGGAGAGCATACATGTTTTCCATTTGATCTATCAATGAATCATGCTAACTTAGATAAAAATATGATCGCTGCAATGTTGTTGAGAATAGTCCAAGAGAATCCGACATAAAAGGTACAATATATCAAGTAAATGGTGAAAGATCAGAATAGATATGAGATTAAGTATGTAAAAGCTCAGTACGCCTTGAGGAGAGCCATTAAAAATGTGTATGAGACTTGGAGGAGTTCAGTCATAAAGTCGTCATAGTATTTAGGAGCTTTAGAAAAGTTCAACTTAAGCATAGTCGTGGAGTGGAAAAATGTTCCCATGGAGCACCCGAATCAGTATATGTTGTATTATGCATTTTGGGATTTCAAGCCGTACATTAATGGATATCAACACTATTGCAGGGTAATATGTGTGTAGTGTCAGGGTAAGTTGTTAACTACTATCGCATTGGATGCTACTCATCAAGTTCTACCTCTGTGTTTGCATTAGTGGACGAGGAGACTTTTTCTTCATGGCAGTGGTTCTTAGACAAGATCATCAAGCACATTATAAGAGAGTTTGAGGGTAATTGCTTGATTTCTGAATAACATGCATGCATCATATTTGTTGTGCGAGTAAGTCGTGATTTTATAGCCCCTTTGTGGTGTCTATCGTTTCTATCTTTGAAATTTGTGTTCAAATTTAATAATAGTTTAAGAAAGTACAATTAAAAGATGTGTTCGAGAGCAAATTTGCATAACTAGGCTTGTAAATTTATCAAAATTATGAAGCAAATCAAGACAATTGAACCATGAGCAGTTGAGTGGCTGTTTGCTATTGACAAAAGTAAGTGGCCACTTGTACATAATGATTGATGGCGCACCGCTATTTTGACAACAAATATGAGTGAAAGTTTATATGAAATACTTAAAGGAGTCCGACATCTCCCAATTTGTGCAATAGTTCAACTTGAATCTGAGAGAGTTGTCAATGCACTTTTGGTGAGCCAGACAATAGGCTTAGTTATGCAAGAAAATGGGCAAGAGTAGCCTAACTAGCCTTATGTGAAGTATGCTATGGCTAAAGAGGAATTTGTCTACCATAGGGTGTAGATGTTCAGCAATAGAAAGCTATCGGCAAATGTGATCACCAAGAGTGGCATATATGTTGTAAAGATTAGAAGTGGAGAATGTTTGCGTGGGTGATGGAGGATTTATGGGATAACTTGTTTACATGTGATTGCAGTATACCAAAAGAAAGGTTTGAATAATAAAAGATTTGTGAAAGAGTTTTACTCCCTTGGAGCTTACCGTCAAACATATGAAGGGCAATTTAAGTCGATATGGGGTGAACCTTTTTGGGGATACTCCACACTTTTAGTTGATGCACAATCTAGCCCATCACATAAAAAGGAGAATGGGGCAAAATCGCACAACACACATTGAGAATGAGATGGATTAGGGACATACTCACACAAGACAACAATACATGAGACAATAGGCAACATCCTCATCCCGACAACCATGACTTGATTATACTTTTGTTTAACATTGTATTTCTTATATATTATCTTTTTAATGCAATTGAGAATCTGGTGTATGTTTTGAATATCTTATGTATTATTCATGAAATACTTCCATTTAGTTCTAATTGAATAAATGGTAATTATCATCATGATGAGATATTTTTATAATAAAGTTAGCATAAATTCAAGAATGATTCAATTGAAACTTCACTTAAACGATTCATTAATGATAGTCCATTATTACTTTAAGAAAACTATGTTAGCTCATAACTTTAAATATATTCCAAGATGTGGAGAGAATAAAAATTATAAATGTTGAAACTGATATTTCTGATCAAATCTCAAAACAAACAAGGATAAAATTTAGGAACCTAGTAAAACATATTAATAGAAAACCCAAACATCATATTTAGAGGGTATTTTGCTATTTCGTGATTATAGAATTGGGTATCATATTCATTTAGTTAATGTATAACTTTATGTTATATATATATATTTTTTTTTTCTTTTTTTTTCTTATTTTAGTTTTCATGCTTTGAATTACTTGATTTTTTATGAATGAATTATTACTGCGTATTTGGTTTGTAGGATAAAGGATGATCGAGCTTCAACTAATGAATTGTACATTGTTGTGGTGGCATGATGAGTATAGGTCTAGAAGTGTGTGGGCCAATGAATTAGATTCCATGTATGAGTTCACTACCTTGATAGAGTATGCTTCATGCTTGATTAGTTGGATGGTCGCGTGATACGGATTTGGCATGACATTGGCTTTTACGAAGTATTAAGGAGTCGTGATCTATCATTAGACTGACATCTAATCACAAATTTAGTCGAGAGATGGCAACGTGAGATGCATACATTCCACTTGGCATCCAATGAAGCCACTATTACATTAAAAGATGTGGTTGTTATATGGCAGCTGTCAGATATTGACGAGCTAGTTACTAGGAGTGACCTTACAAGCAATAAAGTAGCGTGGCAAGCATATTACGAGACATGATTAGGTATCCGACCTAAAATAGCAAAGTTTTCCAAGGGTGTAACTATCTGACTACTTACACTTGCCAATCATATATAGGATCACCTCTCGTGAGACGACAACTCTGAGCTACAGATTGCACAGTATGCCTGCCTTTGTGTGTTGTTATTGTTGGGGACTAGGATGATGCCCAATTCATTGGATAATAGGGTTAAGTTGTTATATTTGTAGTCATTGGAGAACTTGGATAGGGCATACAGCTTCTGTTGGGGTTCAGCTATGCTCACATGTTTGTACCACGAACTGTGTACATGATTGGCGGGCAGTAAGATATGCGCGGGTGGTCTTCTTATGCTTTTACTGGTATATTATATCGATTTTAATATAATTATCATATGCACAAGACGTTTACTTATTATTTGTGTTTATTGCACATGCAGATATGGGTATGGGCATGGAGCAGCATTTCTAGTGTAGTTCTTGGATCAGCAGGAGAGTTTTTACATAGGCATGCTTCAAGTGTTTGGTGAGGAGTTATCAACTGCACCTTATGTTGCATGGTAATAATAAATTTACCTTATTAATTTTTCAATTAATTTAAATCGAATATGTTATTCACTCCAAATTTAACCCACAATGTCTTTTTTGCTGGTAGGCTTATACGGATAAATACTACATTAAGACTAGTAGCCATGCTTTACACATTATATGCGATATCTTGGACATTGAGGTGTGTAGTCAGGTGAGTGCTACCTTTTGTGATGTGAAATCTACCTATATATTGGTTATGTCATATCACTAATAAGTCTTGATTGCGTGACAGTTCATATGGTAGCTTTAATCTGACACATGATATGTTCAACTGCCTAGCCACACAAGCTAACATATGTCGACATATTCAAGTCCTCTTATACCATATGATATTATTAAGATACACTATACGGAGAGGGTGCTGTGATAGTTTAGGATCATGCAATACATACTGAATGACCGCTCACACCAGGAGGACCCTCTATGCACAATACATCGTCATGTTAGTGCATGCGTTGATTAGTTTAAATGCGATGCTAATTACGTTGCATGATGGATGAGATTGGAGCATTTAATTAGGGGAGACATTCATCATGACCTTATACCTCATATAGTGTGTGGGTATGCCAAGTGATATGAGCAAGTTACACATCGGCATATCAGCGTTATTAGGGAGTTTGTGGACGGGAGCTACTAGCCAGGTTAGAGCGGCATCTTTACATATCTGGTATGTAATTGTCTTTCAAATCTTATTCTCACAAAAGTTTTAATGTCATATCTATTTACATATTTATGTATACACATCATAATGTTTGGCCAATATTATTTCATTTCAGGTGGATTAGATCAACCACCTAACTCTTCACCACGACAACAACAATGTCCTCAAAATATGCGGGTTATGTGTGCATCACGCATGACAAGAAACTTTACACCATATAAAGTCTTCCCTAGTCCCCATCAGCTATATCGCATGTAGAAGATATAGACATACAATACTCTCTGACTTTACATGATCATGACATGCCTAAACCTTCTACTTCTTATCAAGCAAAGATACTTGGTCTTTCGACATGTTATGACATGGATGTGTCTGACCCTTCCACTTCATGTCACCTGGATGAGTATACTGATAACTACATACCAAATTCACCAAACACTACTTATATCCTGACATCGTTTATATTTTGTTGGACAGATCATACTCCCTTAGTTAGCAGCGATGTAACTACAGATCTTTAGCTAGAATTTGGTTTTACACTATTTTAGACTAGATATAAAGCTCCATTGCACGACTTTGATGTATTGCTCTTACCATTCATGAGTTTCTCACCGTTTTCATCTCAAGATGAGTAGCATGACTCTGAGGAAAGTACTGCATCTGGAGCAAGTCAGAGACATCATCAATGGCGCACAACTAGACCACCTCTGTGTGGTATTGGGGGTTGCCACAATTGTTAGATTTAGGATTGAGGTTTTTTCTTTTTTTTTTCAAATGTCAACTTTATTTATATATTAAATTATACATATAAAATCATTACTGTTATTAATATGTATTGAACATTATTACAATTTTGTGATAATATATTCAAATTTTTAAATTTGAAATTTTTATAAAAATATAATTTTACATACAATCAACCTTAGTTCTTTTTAAAATTCTAAACCACTAAACTTACACATTAATAAACTACTATATATAAAATCTTTAAACTACTAATTAGAACACCCTTAACCAATATATATAAACCCTAAATTATATACATATCATAATTTTGTATTTATTTTTGGAACAAAATGTGTGTGTGTGTGTGTTCATATGTCTCCCTAAGTAAGGGTTCCTCTTGGGTAGAATTCAATTTCTTTTTTTGTTTGTTATATATTTCAACCACGGAATAAGCAAATTCCTAATTTGCCAAATCTTGGGAAATTAGGTTATTTTGATAAAAAAAAGTTTCCAATTTTGAATATTTTAATAATATATTTGAATAATTAGTTGATTTGAGTGGGGATAAAAATTATGTTTGGTTTATCAAATTTGGATGGGTAGGAAAATTATTTTTATATATATTTAATGTGTAATAATAATTGAATGATATGACAAAGTATATAAGTTTATAGGATAATAAAAAATAAATGTGAGTAGAAAAATTATAGGAATTGGGGTTGATTTGATTGTGAATAGGTATAATAATTAAAAAATTATTAGTTACTTATAAAAGATAAGAGATGAAAAATTTTGAATTTGAATTTAAATACAATTTTTATGGTAAAATGTTTATTTTGTAAAATTTATAAGTGGTGATGAATAGTAGAAAAAAAAAAAAAAAAGGGAAACAAGCATAGCCAATCGTTCTTCCGCAACAGGTCATGCTAAAAGAGAGCACAATGGGAATGAGCTTTCCTGGATTCATTATGTAATTGTATTTCAAATTTAAAGTAACTTTAGCCTTTTTCGTTGTCTTTAAGATAAAGCGACTTTTTTCACCCGTGCCCAAAAATTCAAATATCAAATTTAGTTCTTCGGGCAAATTTGCCCCTTAGAAAGGTTGGTTGCTTCATCCAGAAGTTCAATCTATTATTACACAATACAAATCAAGACGATGAAACAGCGGAGAAAAGATAAAGTGCCATAATTATCTCGCCATTCATATTGAAAATCCACATCTACAATATCCAACATCTGCAGTGCAGAGTTGAGTCAAACTCCCCTCTTCAGAAAGATTAAATGGAAAGGAAAATGCATTGCCCAAAAAATTTTCATGAAACTCTAGCACCAGATTGTTCTTTTTTAGCTCTATTTATCTGTGCAAAAGCAGACTGTTGATAAAGATCAGTCCCTTTATTTATTCTTTAGACTAGTTTAGAACTCAAAAAGTGAGAATGAGGTGAAGAAACAATTGCATAAATTGAATACAAGATATAGAATATTGCATATGAAATAAACTCTCTATTTATTGTAGGCCTTGAATGAGAGCAACCAAGCCAAGTTCTCTCCCCTGCATGCATGGCAGACAGCATCTTTGAAATCGCAAGACCACAGCTTCAAACTCTTAAGGCCTGATCTAAGCATTCTGTACTATAAGCCTAGCAAATAGTAGAAGCTGACTGCTAGCAGCAATCAAAAGCCCAACAGAAATCACGAGTCATCGGAAAGTTTGATGTTCAGGTAAGAAAATAGTCATCACGCCGCGCATGTATGGAAAAAATAGTGACAATTCTTCATTTTCAAAGAGGCGCGTCACTCATAACAAGTATGCATGCGTAATAATGGTCTTTGTCAAGCTGGAAGAAGTTGACTACATATCCCAGTTCCTCCTAATAGTAAGTTAATTGGTTAATTAGCTTGGTGGTTATCTTCGTAGTTGTTTGGTGTTCTAGTTTCATAGCTTGATCAATTGCAGATGGATTAACCGTAAAATGTTCCAATCTTGAGCAGCCAGCTCCATGGATGCATATAAAAGGGAGCATCATGTGTACGGTTTTCACCGATTGATTGAATAAACTTCTCAGCTTTTCCCTGCAATCTTTCTTCTCCGATGATGCTCAACATGATTTCCTTCTTGATTTTCTTCTTGTTTTCCGATATGATATCAGAGCCATAACAATTCAAGAATCATTATCATTCAACTCACTGTTTTATAGCTCTGCTACTTCATCCATTTGAATTCGACCTTACCTGTGGAGGATGCTTATTCACCACATTACATACATCTATCTTATAACCACAACACAGTATTGGCATATTTAGAGCTTACTGATCCAAACTATGAAACATGAATTGCTGCTCACTCACACTAGCTCTTTTCATCAAAAACAAACTTGGATTTGTTAGCAGAAGGGCTGTGGATTCAAAGCCAAGATGACCTCATACGTCCTGCATAGATTAGGCGAAATGACCTGATAATGTATACCGGTAGTCAAAGCCATGAACCCTTCATTAATCTCAATCATGTTTCACCAAATTTAAAATGTTTAACACAAGATATTTTCTTAACCAAATAATAATCGTGTGTGCAAGTTGCAAAGTCGCTTTATAGTGATTCAGGGATCAAGAAGATAACAAACAAAAGTAGCATTAGGCCTCCCCAAGTATTTCCATACAAGTTACTAGTTCCTTGTTGGGAATTCACTTCTTTAGATTATTAGATTAAAAAATAATATTATGTGAATTATTATTTTATCATTTATTTTTAATTGTAGCTTGTATATATTATTAATTATCTAATATATACCTTTATTTCAAATTTGGTTTTAATTTTTAATCAATTAGTATAATTAATTCAAGCAAATACTTTTATGTATAAAAAAATTTTATTCTACACACAACGAGTGTATTGAAACACTGCTATATATTATTAGTTTTTTTTCTGAAAATTAAAATTTAATTTGTTTCCATCAAATAACTATTGGACATTAATTTTTATGTCTTGTCATTTTTAAAATTTTTTTCCTACACACACATATGATCACATTATATATATATATATATATACAAAATATTATAATAAAACCATTACAATTTTTAAATTGTATTTAAAAAATAAAAATTATTGAATTTAGTTGAAATAAATTTGACATTTATGTAGTATCTATCATTAAATTATTTATAAGTTTTTATCAAATTAAAAATTAATTTTATTAATTTATACACACATGCAGAATTGATAATTATTATTATGGCTAAACTTCACAGAGTAACTACTTTAGTCATTTAATGTATTTATTAAAATGCCCCTTTAGTTAAGCTCTTAATATTTTCTTTTCGAAGTCCTCGACCCATCTTTATTAAAGTAAGAACAAAAAGATTAAACACAAAATAGTCAAGTAAGAAGTAAATGAACTGTAGTACTCCCTTATGATTTTTAACCAAGAATGAAAAATTAGCATACATTACTTGAATCTATAATAAGGGAAATTCAAAGAATTATCGTGAATCTGATCTATGGACAAAATTGTGAGGCCATGAATGTGGCAAGCATTAGTAGCAAGACAATCGATTACTTCATTGCTGTTTTGTAGATGTGTGAAATATGAATCTCTATCATTCTCATCATATCTGCAATTCTGTGTAAACTATATTGAAACTTCCAAAAAATCGATTACTTAGAAGAGAAAAGTGAAAGAATACATGATGATTCCACTTTAATCCATACTCTAGAAATCTCTTTGTTAATGCGTAGCTCCAAGCTGGTTTGAAGTGCCTTCAATTCTGCTAGGTGTTTGTTGTGTGGGTGAGAGATTGTTAAAATACAAATATTACCTCCCCTTCATGATTTCTCAACATACTCGTTGTTTATACAATAAAAAAAATATTTTATAAATAAATAGTTTGAATGAAGTACGTCATTTTATGTTATTGCTATAAGTTAATTATGTTGATAGAAACTTTTTAGAAAAATCAAAATAAAAATATGACTAATCTAATTAAATGATAACATTTTTGCATACTCCTTTTTTTGTAATTAAAAAAATATTATTAGATAAAATTATATGTATAAAATATGTTATATATTAATAATATTAGCTCAATAATATTGTTTGATTGAAACTGAGTCATGTCGATTGAGAAAAAATTAATAATTAATGACCTGTAAAAATTATTTCTAATAACAATGTAAATAAAAGTAAATAAAATTTTGTGAGAGAGAGAGAGAGAGAGAGAGAGAGAGAGAGAGAGAGGAGAGAGAGAGAGAGAGAAATTAGGAATAAAGGAAAGGTATGCTCTCAGTCTTAGCAATAAATACTCTATTTTTTTTACTTTCTTAGGTGGAAAAATAGAGGAGGAGATTTAAAATTAAATCTATTGAATATAGTGTTTTAGGAAATCTATTAAGTGATCAAATGTAGATACTCTAGCCTCCTTAGTCACAATATTTAGTACGGATAAGTTTAAAATAATTAATTTTTTATATGAAGAAGAGAGTATATTTTTACTAATAAATTTTTTATTTTAATTTTTTTATATTGAAAAATAGAGAGAAGTGGTTATAATTGGATTTATTAAAGAAGGTCTTTTAAAAAAATTATTAATTGACTAGAAATAGTTATTATATAGCATAAATATTTTTAATGAAAGGGATGGTATGTTTTTACCAATATCTAATAACTTTCGTACATTAATTTTTATGTCTTGTCATTTTTAAAATTTTTTTCTTATGCATGCTAGCGCGCGCGCACACACATGTATACAATATATATGTAAAATATTATAATAAAACCATTAGAATTTTTGAATTTTATTTAAAAATAAAATTATTTAAATTAGGTAAAATAAATTTGACATTTATGTAGTATCTATCATTAAATTATTTGTAAGTTTTCATTAAATTAAAAATTAATTTTCACACACATTAGATGGTGCAAAATTGATAACTATTTATTATGGCTAAACTTCACAGAGTAACTACTTCAGTCATTTAATGGATTTATTAAAACGCCCCTTCGGCTAAAGCTCTGAATTTTTTTTTTTTTCGAATTCTTCAACCAATCTTTATGAAAGTAAAAACAAAAGTATTAAGCACAAAGTAGTCAAAAAGGAGTAAATGAGGAGTACTACTCCCTTATAATTTTAAACCAAAAATAAAAAATATATTTATAGATTACTTGAATATAAAATAAGGAAAATTTAAAGAGCCAATTCCAATAATGCCAAGCAAATCGTCGTGAATTTGATCTTTGGACAAAACTGTGAAGCCATGAATGTGATAAGCATTAGTAGCAAGACAATTGGCTGCCTGGTTACCTTTTCTTATAAATGTGTGAAATACAAATCCCCATCTTCCTCATCATGTCTGTAATTCTATGTAGAATGTACTAAAACTTCTGAAAACCAGAATACTTAGAAGAGATAAGTGAAAAATTGAATAATGAACCACTTTAAGCAATATTCTAGAAATCCTTCTGTGCATGCGTAGCTCCAAGCCGGTTTGAAGTGCCTTCAATTCTGCTATTGTGCTTGTTGTTTGGGTGAGAGATTCTTGAAATACAAACGTTACCTTGTTGATTTCTCAAAATGCCATCTTAACATACTTCTTGTTTATGCAATAAAAAATATTTTGTAAATAAATAATTTGAATGAAGTATATCATTTTATGTTATTGCTATAATAAATTAATTATGTTGATAGAAACTTTTTAGAAAAATTTAAAAAAATATGACTAAATTATTAAATGCTAACATTTTTGCATTCTCATTTTTTGTAATTAAAAATATTATTAGATTAAATTATATGAATAAAATATATTTTATATTAATAATATTAGCTCAATAATATTGTCTAATTGAAACTTTACGTCAAATTTGAGAAAATTAATAATTAATGACCTGTAAAAAAATTATTTCTAATAATAATGTAAATAAAATTATGTAAAATTTTATGAAAAACTTGAAATAAAAAAAGAAAGGAGAGAGAGATAAAGAAAAGTGAAATAGAGATTAGAGAATAAATGAACTAACAAAGAGTAAAAAAACATTAAAAGAGAGATTAAAATAAGTTTTTTCTTCTTTAGAATGAAGAAGGTGTACTCTTAGTCTATTTTTAACTTTCTTGTATTGAAAAACAGAGGAGGATAGTAATAATTAAGTCTATTGAAAAGAGTCTTCAGGAAATCTATTAAATGATCAAATGTAGATACTCTAACCCCCTTAGGCACAATATTTAGTATAGATAAATCTAAAATAATCAATTTTTTATAAGAAGAAGTGAGTTTATATTTACTAATAAAATCTTTATTTTATTTTTCTATAATGAAAAATAGAGAGAAGTGGTTATAATTGAGAATATTAAATGACCAAAAGTAGTTATTATACAGCATAAATACTTTTAACAAAAGGGGGTATGCTTTTACCAATAAGTTCTCTTTATTTTTTCTCGACATTAGCACATAAGAGTAATGATTTATTAAAGAGGTTATTGTAGAAAAAAGTTAAGAAAGCAAATACGGGTGTGGATACATAAATTTTTGTGTCTAATTAAATTGTGCCGCGTGGAAAATGTGGTACAAAAAATCAATTAAATAAATTCTATTCATATTTTAAGAATTTTAATAAATATAATTTCTAAAATAAATAAATAGATGATTGATATTTTAATTGGACAATCAAATCATAACAAATAGTGCAATCTTATTAGAAGTAGAGAATACGAGGACTTGACAAGATTGAGTCTATCAGTTAAGTGCTTAGACAGGCTCCAAGTGGTAACAGCTAATGAAATTACGCCACGTCAACAAGTAGATGGTGTCATACAATTTCTTCTACAACTATAAATAGGGGTCAAACCCTATTAAGAAAAGACATGAAGATAAAGAAGCAAAAACCAAAGAGTTGAAGCAACTAAAGAGAATGGAAGCAGCTAAATACTTAAAGTAGTGAAAACTCTGTTCCAATTCTTTGGAATTCCCAAGAACATTCAAGACATTCTTCATCAAATCCAATGAGCTTACCACCAAATTCAAGATATTCTTCATCAAAAGTTACCAAATTCAACGTTTGATCCAAAATCGTAGTGCTAAGCCCAAAGATTAACGTTATTGAAGATATAACAATTCTCATGAAAGATCAAACACAAGCCCTTCCCTTAAAAATTGTTTAAACATTTAAGAAATATTTTTAAAGAAAGAATAAAAGGATTGAAATGTTTTTGAAGGAAGAGTCAAAGAATTAAAGTTAGAGGATATGACTCACAAAATTTATTTTGATTTAAATTTATTCATCTTTGCACAATTTTTCTTGTTATACAAGAATTTTGCAATACAAATTTTTAACACGCCCAGTGAGACATCTCTACCTATCATTTCTTCCTTTGTCAAGTCCAAACACGTTACAATGTTGACTAATGCCTCAAACTTAGATAAGCAAATTGCTGTACTGACTAAAATAATCGAATGGCTTACCAAGCATGCCTCAGAGCAAGATTCAAAATTTTCTAGGTTGATGGACAAGTTAGATAATGCTGATGCCAACAAAGTTGTGGAGAAAGCACTCAAAGTCCATGATGAGGCAGTGACATCTGCTAAACAACTGGCCGATGACCGAGACAAGCCTGTAATCAGGGAGCTTCCAATTTCTTCTAATGGCTTGATCCCTATTGATCAATTGAAGGAGTTTATTGTAGAGACTATCAAAAGTAAGCTCGATGGAGGTGCTAAATCATTGACATACTCTAAGCCTTACTCTGTAAGGATTGATAGTGTGAAGATGCTAGCAGATTACCAACCATCTAAATTCCAACAAGTTGATAGTAAAGGAAACTCAAAATAGCATGTTACCTACTTCATTGAAACATGCAATGATGCTAGCATTTATGGTGATTAACTTGTCTGGTAGTTTATTCGATCATTGAAAGGAAATGCCTTTGACTAGTACACAGATCTAGAGTCTTGGTCTATTGACAGTTGGGAACAATCGGAGCTAGAGTTCCTTAATCATTTCTATAATATCCGAAGGATTTTCAGTATAATTGAACTTACAAACACTTGCCAATGGAAATATGAGCTGTTATTGATTATATCAACCATTAGAAAAATCTAAGTCTGAATTGCAAAGACAAACTTTTTGAGGCATCTTCAATTGAAATATCAACCAAGGAATGCATTGGGGTTTGAGATATATCTTTCAAGGAATCAAATCCAAAATATTTGAGGAGTTTGCAACAAATGCTCACGAGATAGAGTTGAACATAACTACAATTAGAGTCAATAGTTCACCTATTTAGTAGTTTCAAGGTGAAAGGTACAAATGGGCTAAGTCTTCTAGTGAAAATTCAAATAAAGAATCCATGACCATGCATATTAAACCAATCAAGATGCAAGGGAAGAATGAAGTAGGAAGGAAAAAGGCTTCTCAAAAGCCGAAAAAGCCATCTTTTAAGGAAATGCAAGTTAAAACCTACCCTTTCTCGACTTAGATATTTTAGGGATATTTAATGACCTACTTAAAGCTAATCTCATCGAACTTCCTAAATTGAAGTAACTTGAGGAAACTAGAAAGATTAACAATCCTAAATATTGCAAGTACCATTATCTAGTTGGGCACCCTATCTGCGAGTGCCTTATCTTCAAGGACAAAATCATGGAATTAGCTCACTAAGAGAAAATCATGCTTGAAGAAAACAATGCAAATGTCAATCTTATCACTCTCAACAATTGAAAAGAAATCAGTGTGGTTGACTATCTTCAAAAAGCTTAGTCCGCTCAACAAGCATAAGAGCTAGAAAGCAAATTGAGAACATTAAAAAGTTAAGGCATCTTCAAAACATCAAATCTTACACAAAAGTGAAAATCCTTGAAGCAAATAATAACAACAACAACAATAATAATAAAAATTCAAAGCAAAAATGCTCCTAGATATAAGCTTAAACTATCGAAAATTCTCAAATTTAATTTTTATTAAAAACTCCTTGACACAAGTTTAAACTGTTTATAAATGTTCAAATTCAAAAGTTCAATGACACGAGATGAAACTGTTTACAAATGTTCAAATTTAAAAGCTCATTGATATGAGATGAAACTATTTACAAATATTCAAATTTAAAGACTTTTTGACATAAATTGAAACTACCTTCAAAGATTCAAATTCAAAGATTCATTGATATGAGTTAAAACTATTTACACATGTTCAAATTCATAGGCTTCTTGACACAAGTATAAACTATCAAATAAAGTTAAATCAAATGCTTTTCAACATATGAGTTTAAACTGTATGTTATTCCTAGCCCCACGAGTATAAATTGTGAACGACCCTCCTTTCACAAAAACTTCAAGTGTTTTGAACTACGTTTTAACTTGATCCCTTCTGGTATGTAAATAGCTTGGACATTATGCAAGTTCAGTCATAAGTTTGTGATGAGTTTTACATTCCTTATTGCATGAAATTGAATAAAGGCTCCTTGATATGAGCATAAAATATCAAACAAATCACAAATTCAAATTGAAAACCTACCGCAAGATCGATATTCGTGAAAGTGTTATAAACTCAATTTGAAAGATGCCCTTCACAAGATCCTTGTTGACTTTTTCAAAGCTAATTTTTATGGACTCTTCATCAGCTCAATGTTGAAGCTATCTTGGTAAACCTTTTTTCAACTCTATGTTAAAGCTGTCCCGTAAACTCTATATTGACTCCACCTCTAAGTCACATCTCTGGAATTCTTGATGTTCCATCTCAAATTCACTTCGAAAGACACTATAGCGACTCCAAATTAGAGTTAGTTTCTATAGACTCTTCATTGGCTTCATCTTGGAGTTACCTCCATGCACTCTTCATCAACAACAACAAGGCTAAAAAATTAAACCATAAATGGTACTTTCAGGCAAAAATAAGTTTGATACTCAAAAGTTCAAAGTTCAAGTCTAAATACTACACACAGGCAAAATTAATTCTAGTACTCAAAAACTCAAAAATTTAAGTTTAAATGGGATTCGCAAGCAAAATTAAGCCTACGACTCAAATATCAAATTTAAATTTAAATGATAGTCGTGGGCCAAAAAGTAACTTCGCGAAGACTGGTTGTGCAATTTCCACAAAGCCCAATAAAAAATGATAAAAGCCTAACATGGCCTTATTTTGGCGGCTTCCCAAGTGCAGCCTTAAGTCAAATGTTTTTTTGGGAACATCTTCAATCCAAACACAACCTCCAAAAAAACAAAAAAAGGTTTGAGGGGAAGAAACTCATATTTGAGGGGGAGCAAGTGGAAGAAACTCATATTTGAGGGGGAGATTGTTGGGAAACAAATATGAGTTAGAAAAAGTTGCATCCCACATTGGTAGAAAAAGAGAAAAGTGACTTGTATATAAAGTGGATACTTGACCCATAACTCACAGCCTTAAGGTTTTGGGTTAATACATGGTGTCAAGCCCACTTATATACGTGTCATGTACAGGCCCGTGAACGGTTCTCCCCGATTTCGTTGGGCTCCGCTCCAGGCCCAACATACGTTGTTCATGGGTGATGCTCCCAATTTGATTGGGTTTCTCCTTTGGCCCAATAAGATTCAATCAGAGTTTGTAGTCGGGCCCACCACACTCCCAACACTGGGAAACTACAGGACGTCGCCACCTTCACCCTTGAACCACCGCGCCTGTTGCTGCTCGAATCTTGTCCCGTCACGCATCTCCGTGTCTTGAAGAAGGTCTCCACGTTGCTGTGTCTCCGCATGCCGTTTACCCCCAACGCTACCACTCAGACTGACTTGCACGCAGCACCAGAATCACCGTCGTGGCCCCTACTCGGAGTCTGCTACGTCGTCATCTCACCCCTTCAAATGCCCATCACACCACGGTCGTGTTTGAAGTTTTAATGCTGTCATAGATGCCACGGTTAGCTTCCAGCACAAAGTGCCTTCTAGAGTTTACTGAGGAAGAAACCAGTAAAAAAAAGTGATTAGAGAGATAAGATAACGGTGATAAAAGAAAGCAACAAGGCTGCATACAACGTCCTCCCAGGCAGTTAAAAGACAGGTCGTCTAGATCTGTGGAAGGCTTTGGATGATGAAAGGGGTGTCAAGAGATATGCACAATGAATTTAGGAATATCTGCAATCTCAGACCACATGTCCAAAGTGAAAACGTTGTGTTGGATTTCGATCTGAAGAAAGGTGGTGGCGTACGCTGTGCTGGACTCCTATCTAAAGAAAGGTGGTTGCATGGAAGAATAGAATTACAATTCTTGAAGATGGCTATCAGCATTTGGAGTTGTATTATTCTTGGATAATCAAAATTATGGTTTGGATATACATCTGAAACAGTCTCTAATTACATGAGAAGATGACTCTAAAATGGGCTGAACCAACTAATTACCTGCTACCTCAACATGGGCTGTCAGACGACAAAGACTCGTCCAACAAATAGGAGGCAAAATTGGCGGGCTTCTTGCATGAAATAAAATTAAAAAGTCTGTGACAATTTGGTCCCTTTCGTACAAAGTCAGATAAAAAAAATAATGAGACTTATTCATTCAAAAATAAACTTTTCATAAATAAGTCTTAATGTACATTTGTAGACACATAAAATTTTGTATTTAATTAAATTGTGCCGTATGAAAAATGTAGTACAAAATATCAATTAAATAAATTCTATTCATATTTTAGAAATTTAAATAAATATAATTCTTACAATAAATAAATAGATAATTAATATTTTAATCAGTCAGACACAATTTTGTTAAAATTAAACAATACAAGAATTCTTCAAGATTGAATCTATCAATTAAATGCTTGGATTGGTTCTAAGTGATAACAGCTAATAAAATTGTACCACGTTAGTAAGTTGATACAGTGTTACAATCTCTCATATAATTATAAATGGGGTCAAATCTCATGAAGAAAAGACACAGAGAAAAAGAGGCAGAAGCCTGAGAGTTGAAACAACTAAAGAGAATGGAAGTAATTGAATACTTGAAACAGTGAAAGCCCTTTCCAAATTTTTTGGGATTTCAAAGAACATTCAAGTCGTTCTTCATAAAAAATCTCCAAATTCAACGTTTGATCTAAAATCATGATGCTAAATCCCAAAATCAATGTAACTCTTAAGAAAGATCAAGCACAAACCCTTCCCTTAAAGATTGTTCAAACATTCAAGCAACATTCTTAAAAAAGGAATCAGAAAATTGAAGTTCGAGAACAGGATCCACAAAATTCATTTAGATTCAAATTTATTCATTTTTGCACGATTTTTCTTGTTGTACAAGAATTTTGTCATACAAGGGGTCTTCCAAATTCTAAATAATATAGATAGATATTTACCATATAGTACAAATTTTTTAACCAAAGAAATGGTAAGTTTTTACTAACACGTTCTCTCTCTCTCTCTCTCTCTGTTTTTTTTTTACATTGAAAAATAGATGGAAATGTTTATTATTGTATTTGTTAGATAGAGTATTTTTAAAAATACATTGAAAATCAAAAAGAGACCTGATGTATTTTAAATAGTGCAAATTGCTATCTTTTGATACTTAAAAGTGGGCACAAACTAATTGCTGCTAGTTTTTAATTAAGAGAGGGATATTTGGTATTTCATTTCCTTTTTAAACTTATTATATTTTATGTAAATAATTCAAACTTTGTATATTTTTTTATCAACTCTAGTCCAACAAAGTGAATCCCACTAAAACAATGAATATTTATCGACTTATATAATAATTTGTATTTGTTTTTCAAATATATATTTAACTATCACTTACAATAGATGTATCAATACAGATTTGAAATTAAATATACCTGTCAATGCAAATAGTAATGTGATTATTCCAACTAGATTGAGTATTGTACATGTAACAATTGTATGAGAAATCTTCACTCATAGATTCATAATTCCTGTAAGTAGTAATGTTAACACAAAAAAAAAAAAAAACCCTCTTTCTTGCGATTACAAGATTTGTTTGAATATGAAATATATCTTGGAAATATAGAATCCCACTTTTTTTTTTTACAATGCAACTCTTCGAGATATTTCGCAATTGAGAAATCTCTATAGATGCAGGTTCTATTCAAGAGCAATTAGCTGATATGGATTTATGCATTATTCTAAATAATTTGTTGGTAGAATGGAAAGAATTAGGGGAAGAGAAGCCTATAGGGAAAGAATGGGAAGATCGAAAAGTTGGAAGAAGAAGGGACTTTTTGGTTAGATGTATGGAATTGGCTAAGCATTTTCTTCAAACAAATATAGAACCAGAATGGATGATTTTGTGTCTATTACTAGTTTTCCCCCCTGAGTTAATACCTATCATTCTTATATGATAATTCCCTATTGGTGTTAGTCGTTTCTTTGTTGGAGAAGATATAAAATATGTAGGGGGTGGATGCATTTCTTTTTATCTTTTCTTCTATTTCTCTTGTGCCTCCGTCTTTTTATTAGCTTATTACTTTATACCTTTCGACATTCATTTCTTCCGTTTTTGAGGTTTCTTTCAATTTCTTAGTAAGAGTGGGTGATGATATTTTGCCTAAATAGTAGATATAGATTATAAATAAGCAACGTTTTTAAACTCGGACCGGACCGGCCGGTTCGATCGGTTTAACCGGGAACCGGCCATTTGTCCGGTTCAAACCCAAATGAGCCGCTTTTATTAATGTAATCGGTCAACGTGGTCAAAATCTTCTTTCTCGATTTCTCTTCTCGTCTCTCTCAGTCTCTTGGTCTCGGCTCTTTGTCTGACTATCTCTGAATCTATTCGCAGAGGAGGAAACATTGCACCAGAGCACTTCACACTCGTCTCTCTCAGTCTCTCGGCTCTCTGTCTCGATTTCTCTTTCTCGCACTTCATAGTTCACACTCGCAGAGGAAACATTGCACCAGAGCACCACAGAACCGAAGGATTAGGGCTTTCATTCGCTCGTTCTTGCATCGATCATCGTCGGGAGTCTCGGAACCACCATTTGCTTTTGCTGGCGTTAATTTTCCTAGGTAATTCTGTCTCTTTGTTGATTAAATGATGGTCCGCGACTCGCTTCCACCTCCGCCGCCGCTGCTATCGCCTAGGTGCCAGTTAAATTGGCTGGCCGAGTATTCGGTGGTGGCTGAACTGCGGTGGCCGAACAAAGCACACCGGAAAAGTGCTCTGGTGCCAGTTAAATTGGAACCACCGCAGTTCAGCCACCACTCGGAACCACCGGAGCCAGAGCTTTTTTTTTAAATTGAAGCTTTTTTCGGATTGTGAATTTCTGATTGTTTATTTCTATTTTGGGGCAATGTTTTTAGTTTCAAGTATGTTACTTGATTTTCCTCCAACTTGCCATCGGTTTCGAAGGATTGTGAATTTCTGATTGTTTATTTCTATTTTAGGGCAATGCTTTTAGTTTTAAGTATGTTCCTTGATTTTCCTCCAACTTGCCATCGGTTTCTTTAAGTATGCAGGTACTTGAATTTTGTGTTGAATAAGAGATAAAAATGTCGCCAAAGTTAGTAATCTGAATGAAGTTCGTCTAAAAGACAGCACATTTAGCTGATTCATTTCTCTCAGGAATGAAACATCCTTGATTTTTAAGAGGTCTCATCCTCCATAATGTATGGTTAAGAGGTGAAAACGGAAAAAATTAGATCCACCAAGATAACCAGGAAGCTTTCTGATTGTGCCTGAAATGACCAAAATCCATTCACAATTACTATCAGAATCAGGCCTTGAATTATGATTCACGTCCACGGGTTACTATATGGATTCTTTTCTTCATGATTCTTCTTAGTATAGTATTGAACTCATTTGCCCTCTATAGTCGCAATTATTTTGACAAGCTAAGTAGTCACTACCTCTGCATATGGTTACTGTATACAAATGTTCGGGTATTACTATATATTTTATACTATTACAAACTTCCTTTTGTTGCTGCACAGATATTTTTGGAGAATCTACTTAAAATTTAGGATGTGTTTGTTAGGTTAGCTTTGTGTTATCCATAGATGCTAATTCTATGTTTAATTTTTAAACGTTTTAATTGATAGTTTTAATTTATACATGTTTTTATTGTCAAATAATAACTTAATATACATATTTTATTTTATAGTCTAATGGAAGGTATAAGCTCTCATTCTACGCCAAATGAGTCTCAATCCATTGGTGATGGAAAAGGACAATCAAGTGGGAGTAATCCTAGACAAAAGAGAGACATAGCATGGAGGTATATCTCTGAGGCAACAAATGCTGAAGGAAGGAAATTTTTTACTTGTGAGTTTTGCTTGTCTATATTCAAAGGTGGAGGTATTAATCGCATGAAGCAACATTTAGCTGGAGAAAAAGGAAATATTGCGAGCTGTAAGAAAGTTCCACCAGAGGTTCGACATATGGTCAAAGAATCTTTGAAAGAAATAGTGAAAGGGCAAAAGATAGGTGGCGAGGTAATATAGAAATTGATAAATTTGCAGTTGGTGCAAATTTGCATAATGATGGAGATGATGACATTCATGATATTTCACCTTCACCAACTCAACATGTATCACTTCAAGGAAAACATCACAAGGTTGGGCAAGCAACATCATCAAACAAAAGAAAAGCAACACTTGGCCTAGAGAGTTTCTTCAAAAGTGGTACTTGTGATCCTTTTCAACCAACTATAAAAGCTTCCTTGCAAAGTAAAGAAAAATGGCATGATACTGACATGGCTATTGCATTATGGTTTTATGATGCATATATACCTTTAAATGCTTGCAATTCTCCGTATTTTCAAATTGCCATGAGTAAAGTTGCTTCAATAGGTCATGGATACACTGGACCTAGTTATCATGCTTTGCGAGTTGGTCTTTTAAATGATGCTAAAAAACAAGTTGAGCTTATTATTGATTCTTTTAGGAGTAAGTGGAAAGAAACGGGATGTACAATAATGGGTGATGGATGGAGAGATGCTAGACAAAGGCCATTAGTTAATTTCTTGGTTTATTGTGTCACTGGAATCTTATTTATAAAGTCTGTTGATCTATCTGGAATTGAGGCAAATGCTGAAAATTTGTGCAATTTATTTACGGAAATTGTGGAGATAGTTGGCCCAAGTAATGTGGTTCAGATTATCACGGATAATGCAAGCAATTATAAGGCAGCTGGTGAATTACTTTCTGAAAGGTATCACACTATTTGTTGGTCATCTTGTGCAGCACATTGTATTAATTTGATTATGAATGACATTTGTGAATTGCCTCATGTCGAAGATTTATCTATTCTTGCTTCTAGAGTGACACGTTTTATTTATAATCACAAATGGCCTCTCAATTGGTTGAGAAAAAGAGAAGGATGGAAAGAAATTATTCGACTTGGAGATACTCGTTTTGCAACTACTTTTATTGCACTAAAAAGTTTATATGATCATAAAGAGGATTTGCAAGCAATGGTAGTCTCTCCTGATTTCAAGAAATGTTTGAAAATTGATGTTGCGAGACAAGTTACGCAAATTGTTTTAAGTGAAACATTTTGGAACAATTCAATTATTGTTGTGGGAATTGGAGCTCCACTTCTACGCTTGTTGCGCATTTGTGATTCTGATGAAAAACCAGCATTGGGTTATGTGTATGAAGGCATGTATAGAGCAAGGAAGCGTATTAAAGAATTGTTTAGGAACAAAAGAAGACTCTATCAGCAATACATTGACATTATTGATGCAAAATGGGATAAAATGTTGAGAAGAAATTTGCATGCCGCTGCATATTTTTTAAACCCAGCTTTTCAGTATGAGAAAGAATCTTTTTGTACAAATTCAGAAGTTGTGAGTGGATTGTTGGACTACATTGATATAAGAGTTGACAGTGGAAAGATTGAAATATATAATGAAATATCTTTATATCGAGATAGATTGAAGAGTTTTGCTAGACCAACTGCATTGAGCATTTGCAAATCAACTCGCCCTGGTAAGTTTTAAAATATAGAATTATATCTTTTTGCACTATAAATGCATTACTTTTAATATTCTTATTTAATTTCTTAATAATTTTATCTTGCTAGATGACTGGTGGAAATTGTTTGGAATTGATGCTCCATATTTACAGAAGTTGGCTATTAGAATATTAAGTCAGACAGCTTCTTCTTCTGGATGTGAGCGTAATTGGAGTGTCTTCGAACGTATTTACACTTAGAGGAGAAATAGACTAGAGCATCAGAGGTTAAGTGATTTGGTTTATGTGCATTATAACTTGCGTTTGCAAAATAGGTAAATACAAGTTTGTTATTCATTATGCTTTATTTTAATATGCCTAATTAACAAATTTACTAATTTAGTGTTTCCTTCTTTTTCCTCTTTCTATTTGTTTTAGGGTTAAATATAATAAAAGACATTATGACCCTGTGGATTATGAGTGCATAGATAAAATAGAATTTTGGATTGTAGAAGAAAATCCTCTAGGTGAACTTCAGTACGATGATTTAGAAAACATGTTTGAAGAAGAATTACCAAAAACTGGAGAAGAGTCTAGTTCACAGCCATCTACAGGTTTAGTTAAAACTATTTGTCTTTCTTTTTTTCTTTGAGTAATTTTCATTTGTAGTGATTTAATGTTGATTTTTTTTTATATATATATTAGGAGAGGAAACAGATGCCTTTATGATTGAAGATATTGATATTGAAAATTTTGGTCCTCAATCTACACTTGATGATGATGGTGATGTTGATGGCGATGGCGATGGCGTTGAAGAAGATGACTGGAATTAAATTCAAATTTAAGATTGATTGTGTATATATTTTTGTAATTTGAATGACATTATTGTTTTAATTTTCTAAATTTTAGTAATTTGAATGACATTGTTGTTTTAATTTTCTATGGATATTTATCACTATATCATGTGTTTGTCAAATTAGATTGGATGATTCATTTAATGCAGAATGTACTTGTATTATTATTTTTTATTTTGAATTAATTACTTTCTGTATGAAAAATTTATACAAAAATATATTATTGTATATGTTAACAGGTATTCACACAACACACAGAGAAACATATATATGTGTTTATATATATATAATTGTATTTATAGTTTGGGTATATATAATTATATTTATAGTCCGGGTCAACCGGTTTTTTAAATCGATTGAACCGGTCGGACCAGTGACCCAGTGAACCGATAAGCTATCCGGTTCGATCACTGGTCCGGGTCTGAAAACATTGTAAATAAGAGAATGCTAAAAATTGGAGCCATAGAATTTCTCAATTCTAATACAATGTACTTATTCAGTCCAATAGAATGATTTTGCCGTATCCAAACTAATATCAAATAAGCCATTTCATGAATAAAGAGTGACCAATTAACCAACCAACAAAACTACTTGTTACAACTAGCATCTTGTTGTTGCATCGGAACTTATAAATGTTAACTAATCTGGCTAATATTGAACACGGTAAAATGAAATGGTGGAATATTTAAAAAATGAGATTATTTGGGAATACACATGGAATGCTAAAATTGTGCATGGAATTTCTAATAGTGGATACATAATCCAAAAAATGTTTGCATGGAATTTAAAATGTTTGTTCTTGAAAAAATAAAACAAAAGATGTGGTAGAGCTCAAACAGTATTGTATGAGATCTATCGAAAGCTAGATACAAAAGTGCATAATAGATTGATATGAATATTGTGAGCTATCTCGTAATAAAGTTAGTTGTTGCTGATATCTTTTGCTCGGTTCCTTCTTCCATAACCTCGACTTGGAGAAGAAAGAGATAGGATGGCCTTATGAAAAATGTGGACAGAAAACCATAATAGAGTTCCACCACAATGATCAAATTTATTATCTTCATATATAAGGCTACTAGATTACCTAGTAGAAAAGATTGAAAAGTTCTCACAAACCTCCCTTACTTCTTTTCTATTGCAATTTCTAGATTATTATAAGATGATTTTTGAACTTTTTATATATAGAAAAGAAATAGAAAGATATAGACTATAAACGACATAGGTTGTGTCAATGACACCAATTGGGTATTAAATGAATAGAATTGGGATACGAATGGAAAATGATGAAACAAAACTGCTTTGAGGTTTCCTTTCAAATGAGGCATGGAAATGAGCCACAACAAAGAAGTTATGGGAGTTACAAAGGAGGATTCGAGCTCATATTGGTCATGGGTTGAGAATGAGAATTGAACTCTATAAGATCTAAATCTCCCATTGTTCCTTAGTAGTTTAGTGGTAGAGTAGTCGACAATTAACCAATTGGGCATAGGTTCAAATCCTACTTGGGGTGGTTTGATTTATTCTGTATTAATGAATTCAAAGATCACTTTAATTGTTAAGAGTAGGGGAACCTATTTCCTATCTTTGTTTCTATCTCATGGTACCCTATTCTATTCCACAAGATTTGCAAATAACTGTTAATACCTCAATGTAGGTCCTGGATAATCCTTTACTCCATACTGTTGCGGCTATTTACAATTAGCCAATTAAGAATTCTCAGATGTACTAGCACTATACATTTGATGCAGTTATCAATTCTATTAGAAGTTCACAATTCTCGTGAGCAAACATATTAATGATAAGGAAGTCATTTTTGTTATACTTCTAATACTTGCTCTCCTATTCTACCTAAGTTTAGCTGAGGAAGAGTTATACAGCATAAAACAAAAAAATACGCGGATGGGTTAGGGGCATACTATGTGCAATGATTCCATCATCAACAATAAATAATAAATAGAAAAATGTCATTCAAAAGACCTACACCCAAGTTTCATAACTTTTGGTCCACTATCCAAATCATGATTTTTTGACCCCCAGAGAGAAAAGTACTTCCCTTCTTGGCTGGTCGTGGGCAAGGCTGGATTTGAACCCCCCAACACTGTGGCTCATAGCCACATGCTCTAATCCTCTGAGCTACATGCCCCACCAAGTCTCCCCTAGATCTGTCAGGTGCACCCTCGAAAAAAAAAAACCCTTTCCTTTTCCAGGCCATTTCAAGTTAAGTACATTTACCTCTATAAAAATGGTGTGAACTAGGAGAGAATAAAATGTAATTGGGGTTTTAAATAAGACAACCTTTTAATTTCATTTTATTCATTGAAAAAGTAATAAGAATGGGAGGTATTAAGCTTTTTATCATCCTAGCATTGAGTTATTTTTCCGTAGGACAAAATCATAATCAAAATTTTGGATTGTTTTCTCGGTAGTGTTCATCAAAATCCCATTTGACTCCACACAATTGATTCTACTATTGTTAGTGAGGAGTAATGGAAAATTTCTTCATTTTTATAGAGACTAGGGATATAATTCACATGGGTATTGTAAGTGCCGCTTGGGTTGCTTTAATGGTAGTCTTTATATTTTTCCCTTCACTCGTGAGAGGTAGAGGTCAGATAGTTTTGAATTAGAGTTTTGGATTTTAATTCATTATTCACCATAATTATATCTTAGTGTTGTAGACACATTAAAATTTAGTTTCCAATCAAAAAATACCACATGGAAAATATGGGATTGAAATATTAATTAAATCAATTTGTTCATTTACTTATCTAGGAATTAAAATAAATATAATTCCTAAGATAAATAAATAAATAATTGATATTTTAATTAGATAATGAAATGATGATAAATGGCGTAATTTTGTAAGAAGTAGATAAGACAAGAACTCTTCAAGATTAAACCCATCAATTAAGGTTGCTGGATAGGGTTCAAGTTGTGACAGCCAATACAATTGTACTACCTCAGCAAAATGACATAGCCAAAGAGTTGAAGTAGCTAAAGACTTGAAGCAGTGAAAGCTCTCCAAATTTTCTCTAAAATTCTCAATAACATTCAAGGCATTCTTCATCAAATTCAAGAAGCTCGTCATCAAGTTCAAAGCGTTCTTCTTTAAATTGAACAAGTTCATCACATTCTTCATCAATTCAATGAGTTCGTCACCAAATTCAAGACATTATTTGTATAAAGCTCACAATTGAGGAATCTCAAATTTCCTCTGATGGTTTGATCTTAATTGATCAACTAAAGGATTTCATTGAGGGCCCATAAAAAGCAAACTTGATAAAAGTGCCAAGTTAACATTAACATACTCCAAGCCTTACTTTGCAAGAATTGATAGCCTAAAGATGCCAATAGACTATCAATTGCCCAAATTCTAGTAATATGATGGCAAAAGAAACATAAAACAGCGTGTTGCCCACTTCATCGAAACATGTAATGATACTGGCACTTATGGTGATCAATTTGTTAGGCAGTTTGTTTGATCATTGAAAGAAATGCCTGTCATTAGTACACAGATCTGGAGCCTGGGTTCATTGATAGTTGGAAGCAATTAAAGCAAGAGTTCCTCAATCACTTCTACAATACTCAAAAGACTGTCAGTATGATCGAACTTATAAACACTCGCTAATGGAAGGATAAGTCTATCATCGATTATATCAAATGTTGGAGAAATTTAAGTCTGAATTGCAAAGACAAACTTTTAAAGACATTTGTAATTGAAATATGCATCCAAGGAATGGATTGGGGTCTAAGATATATCATTTAAGGGATTTGGCCTAAAACATTTCAAGAGTTGGCCACACGTGCACACGACATGGAGTCGAGCATGACTGTGAGTGGAGTCAACGATCCATTTGTCCAAGAGTTCCAAGATGAAAGGTATAAAGAGGACAAGTCTTCCACTTAAATATCAAATAAAGAATCCATAACAGTACACGTCAAATCTATCCAACTACGAGGAAAAATAAGCTAGTAAAGAATAGGGAAACTCCTTCAAAGTCTAGAAAGCAATCTTTGAAAGAGATGTAGCTAAAAGTCATTGAACTAGGCCACCAAGGGAAAATCATGCTAGCAGAAGAAAGTTCAAATGTCAATTTTTCACATTTAACAATTGAAAAGAAGCCGACACGATAGGCAGTTTTCAAAAGGCTTGGCCCTCCCTTAAGAAGAAGAAGTGCAGGAAAGCAAATTTGGGCCATTAAAAAGGCAAGAAATACAGCTTCAAGGCACTAAATCTTATGTAAAAAAAAGTGAGGATCCTTGAAGTAAAAAAAAAAAATCGAAAGTGAAAATGCTTCTAAATATAAGCATAAACTATTTAAAATTCCCAAATTAAAGCTTCATCAAGATTTCTTGATACGAGTTGAAACTATTTACAACTATTCAAGTTCAAAGAATTCTTTGACACGAGTTGAAACTGTCTTTGAATGTTTAAATTTAAAGATTCCTTGACATAAGTTGAAACTGTCTCCAAATGTTCTAATTCAAAGGCTCATTGATACGAGTTGAAACTATCTACAAATGTTAAAGTTCAACGGCTCCTTGACACAAGTTGAAATTGTTTATAAATGTTCAAATTTAAAGGGTCATTGATATGAGTTGAAACTGTCTATAAATACTCAAATTCAGAGACTATCCACAACTGTTTAAATTCAAAGGCTCTTTAATACGTGTATAAACTGTCCAACCAAGTTAAAACAGTTGCTCTTTAACACATGAGCTTAAACTATATGTTACTACTGACCTGCATAATTATAAATTGTGAATTGCCCTCCATTCACAAAACTTTAAGTGTTTTGATCTACGTTAATAGAATCAAGTCAAAAGAAGCAAGTAGTGTTACTTTAAAAGAGTAGAACAAAAGTGTTTCATTAACAATAAAATCAAGTGCTTGCCAAAAGAATGATGTCAGTAATTGGGATATTAAATAATCATAGCAAAAGGATTCAAGCGCTTCAGCCCATCCCTAGCTAGTACTAAATCCTCTTCAGTAGTCCACAAAGTCTCGATAGCTACACCTCTAAAGGTTTAATAGATTCTATGGCAGTAACTCTCTCTTCGATCTCACTAAACTCTACTTCAACCTTATAAAGAAACCCCATTTGTTGTGAAAAGGACGGGGACAACTCGCTTTGTTGCTAAATCAAGGTCCTGAGCTTCTCTCTCAAAGCAACAAGCTACTTCTCAACACCCTCAAGCTTTGGTTTAAAATGATAAATTAACCTAACTTATTTAATCTTATGATTTTAAGCTCCTTAAGGGTGACTCTTTACTTCGCTTAGTTGTTGGTAAAAAAAAAATTAGCAAACTTCTCAACTACGAACAACGCCTTCAGCAACTGGCAAAATGGTTGAAGCAAGTCTCCATAGACTTATCGGCGACTCTCCATCTCAAAATGACCTGCAAAGACCATCCCTAGAGACTCCTTGGCGAGCTCTTTTCAAAGTTAACTTTTATGGATTCCTTATCAACTATAACTTGAAGTTAGCCTTTCATGTTAATTTTGAAGGTGATCTTCCGTTTTAGCCCTATGAAATTAGGCTTCCTTTGAATTCTCGTTCACTACTTCAATCCCCTCCTCAATGGCTTCGTCTCGAAGTCACCTTCATGGAATTGTCATCGGCTCCACTTTAAAAATTGCCTCCTTAGGCTCCTCATTAGTTTCAAATTGGATTTAGTAACTCTTTGATAAATCTTGGAATTAGCTTTCAATATCTAAAACCTTAGAGCTAATTTCTACAAATGTCTTGGTAGGCTCTCCCTTAAATTCAAGCCACAATAAAGTTGGTAAATTTCAAGTTCAGGAGATCAAAACTCTAAGACAAAGTGAAACCTTAGATCTCAAAATTAAGCCCGATACTCAAAAATCTAAAAGTTTAAGCCTAAATAATATACATGGACAAAAATAAAGACTAGTAGTTAAAGGCCCAGAAATGCAAGCCTAAATGGTATACATGGGCAAAAAATTAAGCTTAGTACTCAAAGGTTCAAAAGTTTAAACTTAAATAGTACACGTAAGCAAAAATTTAAGCCTGGTACTTAAAGACCCAAAAATTCAAGTCTAAATGTACACGTGGGCAAAACTTAATCCTGATACTCTAAAATCCAAAAGTTTAAGCCTAAATGGTACACGTGTGCAAAAATAAAGTCTGGTACTTAAAGGCTCAAAAATCCAAGCTTAAATAGTACACATGGGCAAAAATTATGTCTGGTACACAAAGACCCAGAAACCTAAGTCTAAATGGTACACATAGGCTAGGTTGGGCGTTCATGGGCAAAAACAAATCAGAGTAGAGTCAAAAAAAATTCTGCATCCAAACACAGCCTTAAGCCCAAATAAAAAAAAACTGCCCAAACATGGCCTTATTCCCAAAAAAAAGCTGCTCAAACACGGCCTTATTTCAAGCTAAAAATCTGTGCCCAAACATGGCCTTTCGAGGTCGGAAATTTATGCCCAAACTTGGCCTTATTCCAAGCTAAAAATCTGCGCCCAAACATGGCCTTATTCCAAGCCAAAGAAATCGTGCCCAAACACAGCCTTAAATGCAAGGAAAAAGGGGTGCCCAAACACTGCTCTTCGTCTTCTTCCTCGATGAAGTCCGCGTCGTTCGAGCACCGCCGCAACCCGTCCGCACACAGCCTCACTGGCGGAAGTTGCAATCGTCAAATGCCCAGCACCGCTGTTGCCACACCTATTCCAGTTGCCACGCTACTGTCGCGCCACCGCTACCTCTGGCCACTGCACCGTTGCATCCACGTCACCACCATCATCGAGCCGGCAACAGATGCCGCCTGCGCGGGAGAACCGCCATCTCTGCTCCCTCATTGGCTAGTATCGCCTCAGCTCCTATCGTGCCAGAGCCACCTTAAACTGACCAGAACACCCACTGTCGCGCCAACGCCACCGGGAGGAGGCGGACAAAATCTGGAAGACCCCATAAAATCCGCCAAGTTTAGTGGTACTCCAAAGGCCGACACCGAAAGCTATAGTCAAGGTGACTATGGCATGACATCAAGCAAGGAATAGAGACGGAGGTGGCCGAATGTACGAGCAACGACGACCAAAGCTTCACTCCGGTGGACGTGGCAGAACCCACAACGGTGATTGGAACCAAAAGCAACAACAAAAACCCACAAAAAAAAAAAACCAAAAAGAGAGCCAGAACGGAGCGAACAAAGAGAGGACGGAGGAACTCACTTCCCTGAAAGTCGACCGATGACAGATCAAGGTTGGCGTAGTCCTGCTTGTGTGGTTGAATCATGAGGTGTGAAGCCTTCTTCTTATTCGTAGAGAGGACGACGTTAGGGAATAGAATTCTGTCAGACACGGTTTCTTTCACATGGTTATCCAAATGTAGAGTTGAACCTGTACCAGACGTTTAGAGTTGCATGAAGATTCATTCTCAAGTAAGGTATCTGTCAGATTGCTCGGCACATATCCACAGCTTGAGGGCAAACAAAATCTGGCTGGATGAGAGGAAGGAGTAGTTGCAGCCAAACTCTGAGGATATTAGGTTGGATAGCACGTGAGAATCTTCGCCAATGGGACTCTTAATCTCAAACTCTCGGCATAATCTAACCATGGGCTTACTAAATAGGCTAGCCTGTTGTAATGCATAGATTACTCCCTGAATTAAGTGTTAAAAAAACAAGAAAAAAGAAAAAATTCGAGACTTATTTATTCAAAATAAAATTTTTAAGAACAAGTATCGAACGGCATTTGTAGACATATTAAAATTTAATATCCAATCAAAAAATATCATATGAAAAATATGGTATTAAAATATTAATTAAATTAATTTGTTTATTTACTTATTTGAGAATTAAATAAATATAATTTCTAAGATAAATAAATAAATAATTGATATTTTAATCAGCCAATGAAATGACAATAAATAGCGCAATTTTGTTAGAAGTAAACAGACAAGAATTCTACAAGATTAAACCTATCAATTAAAGTTGCAGGTATGGTTCAAATTGTAGCAGCCAATAGGACTGTGCCACGTTAGCAAAATGATACAGCTACTCTATCTCTCCTCCAATTATAAATAAGGGTCAAACTTTATGGAAAAAAAGAACAAAAGTTAGAGAATTAAAATAGCTAAAGATTTGAAGTAGTGAAAGCTCTCCAAATTCTCTTTGTAATTCTCAAAAACATTCAAGATATTTTTTATCAAATTTAAGAAGCTCGTCATCAAGTTCAAGGCATCTTCATCAAATTCAAGAAGTTCGTCACATTCTTCATCAAATTCAAAAAGTTTATCGCCAAATTCAAGATGTTCTTCTTCCAAATCTCCAAATCCAGTGTTTGATTCAAGATCGTAGCGTTAAACCCAAAGATCAGTGTTACTAAAGACCTAACAATTTTCAAAGGAAGATCAAACACAAGTCCTTTCCTTAAAGATTTTCAAATTTTAAGTAAAACATTCTTGAAAAGAAAAATTAGTGAATTGAAATTAGAAAATAGAACTGATGAAATTCAATTTGATCCATATTTATTCGATCTTACACTGATTTTCTTATTATTCAAAAATTTTGTTCTACAGATGTTTTTAGCGATAACTTGGTATATTTACTATACACCCATTCTCTAAAATACATCTATGATTAACTAATTTGTGGGTTGCAAGAATAGTCGAAGCCATGCCCTAGTGGCACAATATGCCCAATCAAGTAAAATTGAGAAAATTCTATCATTTAAGTGGGAAGGCAATCTGATGATCGTTCATCAGATGATTGTCCAAGAAAGAAGCAAGGTGGGTTATAGAGAAAAAACAAAGAAATCGATGCTTACAAGTTTTCGATTGATTGGATCAGGAATCAAAATTTGGATTCAATATATATGGATAAAAGAACTTCCTATGTTATGCCATTCAAGTTTCGATGACGAATTGATTTGACGGATCAAAGATAGTTGTATTGGCAGGTGCAACTAGATCACCCCTTTTTTTGGGAGAACTAATGTTCCTGGATCACCTCCTTTTCAGGGAAAGCTAATATTTGTTGGCTATTTTAGTTTGACATTTCTTCACACCCTAAACAAAAAGAAGGAAGCTATGTTTGAGTTGAACTTGGAGATGGATTTGTAAAATGTTCTAATGTTTGAAAAGAAAAATATCAGGTGTTATAGACTAATTTTTTATTTTTTCCACTTTCATTGATTTCAAAGTATTAAAATATTAGTTTTTTCAATACTGTTAACTTCTCGTTAAAATTTAGAAAAAAGTGAAAAGTGAAGTTTAAAAATATCAAAAAATTAGTCTTTTGAAATTTTTTTCGAAAAAGATAGACAAGGTGGGGGACAAAAGCATTGAAAACACTAGAGCAAAATTGTCATTAGATAAGAATCAAAACTTACTATTGTAGGGTAATTCGAATTAGAGTGATGTCGGAAATTCACAATTAAAAATCTTTTATGGCCAAACAAATACTATTACAGATTAAGAAAATAAGAAAACCAAATTCTGCTTAGATCATCTCATGAAATTTGTAGATATATGTGTATGAAAGTACTTTTCTAGCTCTGATAGGAAAAAGTAAATAAATTATACGATACGGCTTGAACATGGAGTCCAGCGAAGTGCCACAATCATTCGAATTTACTACAAGTAATCGATAAAAAGGCCCTTGAATTATTCTACATCATTTGTGCTGGTACTTTATATGTGTGTTGTATAGGTATGTCAAATGCAATGTAAAATGTACTATTGCCAATAAAAATTCGCAATTCACCGAATTATGGGTATATCATGGATTTCTAAAAATTTGTTTATTTTGTAACTCAAAACTCCTTAAGATGGAAATATTTTGGCGGAACCACGACAAGCCCGACAAAGTTTCTGCTGGTAGCATTATGACTACTCTTCAGTACATTTAATCTTGATCCTTTTCCCCTTGTTTTTGTTTGGGTTCTGATACTGCTGAGAAGAATAATATTGAAAACAATTAAGGAATTGCTTGAAGCATTGGATTTTTTAAAAAAATTAAAATACTTATGTATATGACAGAATAAGACGTAAAAAAGGAATCATCTACCAAAGCATTGCTAGTTTCCTCAAAATATTTGTGTTTATGCCGAAACCAAACAAAATAACCTTCCCTGAAACCCAATTGATTATGACTGAAAACAGATATTATTCACACACGTACACACCAGTTAGCTTGTAATATATGCTCCCAGCTGAGCACACATATAAATGTTACAGCCTTAATCATAAGGCATACATATGACGCTATTATTTATTGCTATTAGTTATGGGTCAATTATTCATCAATGTCTGGTGTTTCCAGCTCCAATGTGATCTGTACTTTTTAACTACTTGAATTAATGGCTAACTTGACGCAAACGGCTTGTCATCAACCAAAAGAAATGAAATATTAAAGACAAAAAGAGCAATTATGTAACTGTACATATTTTCGAGCCCGTGTCCAATTCAACAGATCCAATCAATTTTGGCCAAATTTTCTTGATTTGGATGAAGTTCTACAGGAAAATTAATTTGTGCCTAAAAACTATTGCTTCATGAAGACTATTTGAGAATTTATATGATAAATTACACGTACTTCAATAACTAACCAGAAATTAAACTTCCAAGAAGGAAAGAGAAGACAGAAACAAAATCTAAGATCTAATATGTACATATATTAGAGAAGGAAACAACAAAGATCAGTGTAATCCACGCTTGTTAAGGAAGCAATATGCTTATATTACCCAGTGGGCCTGGTTGCTAGAGGAACCACCTCGGCCAACGGCGTCGAAAGCGGCGTCGGCATTGGCGATGTCCGGCAGACCGGGCAGGTCGGGCGGAGACGAAGCCATGGGTCGACACACTTCTGGTGGAAGAGGTGGCCGCAATCGGGCAGAAGCCTAAGCGTGTCTCTTCTCTTGTAATCCGCCAGGCATATCGAGCAGCAGGTGGCAGTGGAGTCCTTGTGATTCACCTTCGCTTCGGAATACAGCAGCTTCGGGTAGCTGGTCAGGGTGACCTCATCCAGCCCCACATCCACAGCGTGACCGTCGGGTGGTGGCGCCTCTGGCCGGGGACTCCTCTGGGGCAGCACAAGCGCGGTGGTCCTGTTTCTTGTGCAGTAGTACGAAACCAAGGTTATGGTGGTGATGAGGAGGAGGATTCCGACGGAAATCCCGATGCCGTAGCCGAACCCACCCATGTTTCCAGAGCCCGGAGCGGGATCGGAGCCGATAGTGCTGCTCATGATGGAAGAGGAGGAGATCGATGGTGTTTGAGGAGGTCAGCGGCACCCATGGGTGAAGGCATGGGCAGTGGGATTACTGGGGTTTTCTGAGAGGTAAAAAGTCAACCGTAACATAAGATGAGATTGATAATGGAGCGGGGTAGATTTCAACCAAGGGGAAATACATTTGGTTTTATATAATATCCATGCATCACATACGTACGAAGGCGTTGACGTACTCAGATAAATTTATCCTTTTCAACTATGTTGATTTTAGACAACTTAGTTAAGTAACTTATTTTGTTAAGCTTAATCATATTTTCTTTATAATATAATCTTTTAAATTAATTCTAACTGGCTTAATCCATCGTTAAATGTGAATGGGGTCCGTCACAATAATCAATGAAATGAATTTTTAATAACATATGGTCGTCTTACTTACCTTCAATGGGGGGAAAATTAGCATTAAAATTTATACTATAGAAAGCGGGAGGTCATGGTAAAATTTGTCGTTTGATATTAAATGTAATAGGACCGAACTATCTTCACTTTATTTATATTTTATTTTTACCTTTTTTATGTTTTCTCTTGTCCTTCTATTATTCCCAACTAACATTTGATTATTGTATTTATTCTTATTTTATTTTTTTACTAAACTTCTTACTTTATATCTCATTTTATTATATGAATGTCTAATACATTTTAAAATTTTTCATAATTTTTTTATATTAAAATTTATTAAAAATATAATAATTTATATATTGTTATCATTCATAAATAATTCTGATTACATAATAAACTATAAAATAAAATGTAAATACAATGGAATTTAAAATATTATATAACATATACAAATTTTATTTATTCACATGATAATAATATTTTAAATTTGTTATGCATACGCATTTGTACATTTACCATTATTCATAATTATGTGTCTCTTGTATCATGGTTTTGCATTTGTTACGTGTAAAAGTGTGAGAATATAAAAGCATATTTTTTTCTTATAAGTCTATGACTTAATTTTTATTTTTAGTATAAAAATACTTAATGAAGAAAAGAAAAATTTATATGCAATGATGAAAGATGGAAAGATTTACCCCCCACTCAATAGTAATCCCAAATAATTTTATCACTGAATCCGCTGATTACAAGATTTGTTTGGAAGCAAATTGTGTTGAAAATTCGTGCGAAAATTAAAAAAATATATAAAAGTAAAAGAGATAATAGGTAAAATGGTTATTGTGTTGAATAATATGTTTGAAAATGTGAATTTTGATAGGTAGAAAATACATACAAATTTGCATCCAAATATAAGTTCTTAAAAATCATGCATGGAGTGTTCATACTGTCAATTGAACATATTATTCGATTAAAGTGTATTTGGATTAAAAGATTTGAATAGAAGAATTTCAAATCCACAGTAACAAATTTATCACGCTTGTTCAGAAAATTATACCTTTCAAATCTTTTAATTCTTATTTTAAACTATATTTTTTACAATTGTGGTGAATTTCAAATCTCTCCTATTTGAAGTCATTTGAAATTTTTTTTTTATTTATTTCTTCAAATTAATCTAAATCCTTCAATCAAAATATAACCTTAAAATATGATCTTCTGGGGAAGAAAACCGTCGTTGGACTATTCCCATCATGTTTGAATAATAATTTATTGCATTTTGACAACAGATGATGATTTTCCCAAAACCTAGTAGTACCTTAATTTCTCAGAGTTCCTACCTAGCTTGTTAACGAGGAAAGGTTTTAAATTGTCAACTGTTAGAGCCGTCCCAGGTCGTCCTTTTCGTTTACACTTTGTTAGTTGCATGATCATATGATTATCGTCTTGCTTGCAACCAACTTGTTCACGTCTTTCTTTTATTTATTTATTTTTTTTAAAATTGTAACACAAATAATCAAATAGTTAATTAATGCAGTTTTTAAATTCAAGTCTTTCATTCAACGCTCCCTGCCACTTTTCACTCCACGATCTAATTTTGCAGTTGAATTTGGATTTGAATTAATTGATATTTTAATCAAATTATGATGATAGCCTAGCTTTTTGAAAAGTTGGTATTATTATTGTGATTAAAGATCTAATTAGGATACAATCATATGAGTAACATAAATTACAAAGATGGCATTAAAAACATTAGTATGATATTAAGTCATCCATTCTTGCAGCGGGCTAACTACCATTATACATGGGATGTCACACGAACATTGAAAAAATTGAGACATAACATGTATAGAAATATTTTATTAATCAGTACGAATTATACTTTCAACATTGATGTACAATATATTGATCGTAGTATCTTGTAAACGACTCCTATCACTGTAGCCTTACATGTCAACGGAATTATCGCACTTATACCCATAAAATATATTTTATATACGTACTCATTTACAATATAAAACCCCTTATGCATAGATACTCATACATTTATAGATCCTTTGAAATTCATAATATGAATATGGATCTTACACAGAACGGTTGATATTCGTAGGTATTTATATCTAATATCTATCTATTAATACCTATAAGCATTTTCTATGAAGGGATATTAATTTTTTTTTTTTTTATAAACTCAATGTTTGCAAAATACCACTTGATATTTATGTATGTTTTAATTCTAGTTCATCATGGTTATAATTCCAAATGCTGATACGGATAGAAAAAGAGTTGTTCGCATAAATATTTTTGTATAAATACTTTTGTTTTACAAATTTATTATCATTTAATCAGTATTTATTTTTCATTTTTAATTTTTTAAATTTATTTAATGTTTGATGAATTTTGATTTCTAAAAGTAAAATAAATTACCAAAGTGATTCAAATAATGAATTTTTTATGGCAAAAAATTAAATAAAAATTTTTATATATATAATATTACTCTAGGAAAGAATATTTTGTTCAATTTCAATTTATATTATATTTTCATAAATTCAATTTTTAAAATAAGATTTTAATGAATCCAATTTTAAATTTATTTTTATATTTCCCATTTTAAACATTATATTCAATGAAAAATTTATTTTTATTAAATTGAGTAAAAATAATTAAAAAAGTACAAAAGATATTGTAAAATTGAAATTCTAAAAACTAATTTTGCAACTAGATCTTAGAAATTTAGTATAACAACAAAATTTTTAAAATTAAATTTAATATAAATTAAACTATTTAATAAAATATTGTTCTAAAATTGACATTAACGAAGTAGTATCTTACAATTTAAATAATTACCATTAAATAATTATAATGTTGATATTAATTACATATAAAATATCAAAATAAGGTGGAACTTCAGATAGAGTCAAGACCAACCCAACTAGACTACGAATTTATGGGCAAAACTTTAGTGTTGTCAAATGGATTTGGTGTTGGACCGGTAGAGCATGAATATTATATTTATTTGTATTTCCAAATATAGATATTAATGTGAATAAGCGGAAGCAAGGGATCGAATCATAGTTGGAAAAATGGAATAAATGATGGAAAAAAAATAACGAAAACAAACAAGGGATAAACGATGAAATTGAATCAAAACACCCGAGTAAAAACGTATTTTACTTGGGTAAACCCTTACGGCAAAGTGGAAATAAAACAACAGATAAAACCAAACACTCGTGCCATGGAGATATTAGCCACGAACTATTGGAATACAAGTCGAATGACATGATTTAATGTTTGAGTTTAGGAATTGAAACCCCTCAACACACACAAACAAACAAGTATGGAGAGTGAAAGAAGAAATCTTCTTCGTACATTGTCAAAGAACAAGTTTCATTGTTCAATGATGTTTACAAATGCAAGAGAAAGATATTTATAGGGCCACAAAAAATTCCTAAGCTCTACAAGTCCAAGGGGCCAAACTATGCTGACCAAATGGGCCTACAACGTTCAAAAATTTCAAAATGGAGCTCAATTTTGCATTTTTCACTCATTGGGATTGATCGTGCCACCATGAGATCGATCCATGTTGATTTGGAGTGTGTGTGGTTGTCCAACCTTCACTCTATCATGTTGATCGCACATGATTCAGATTAATCGTGCTCAACGTGATCGTAAATACAACAAATTTGAAATCACGCTCAAGTCAATCACTCTGCTCGATCGATCGAGCTTCCGATCGATCATAATTCCAGAATGTACAGAATTCTTCCAAGTCGATCTGGACGCCATAAGATCAATCTAAAGTAGCCCGAATCATAATTCCAACCCTCTTCCAAGCTTCTTTGCCACTCTAAATCAAAATTGAATTCATAATCCATACTCTCTACTCTTCCCAATAACCAAAATCTACCTTAATCAATATTTGAGCCCAATTTTGAAGTCAAAATTTATCTATTGACCTTCTCAAGAATACCAAAGCACGACAAGATGTCATACCCTTGTTAGATGACAGCTCCAATAAGTTTGAGATCACATTAAATACGCATGAGTGTAACGTTTGTGGCTATAGACACGCATAGGTAGGATAAAACCCGCCCGCAAACACCCCCTCAGCCTCCGTTATATTGATGCCAATTTCGTAACTTGATGTTAGAATGATTAGTGATGGCACTTATTGTTATTAAAAATTGAGATTCAAAATTATTTAAAATTTTGATTAGTAGGGGCGTGTGTGCGCGCGTTTATGTATAATATATTTGATGACAATATTTTACCTGTGTACGGAGTTAAAGCTCCCCAAGATAATAACTATTTGAGTCAAACCTCGTAATAATCTAGTCTAAGCATTAAATCTAAAAATAAAAAGAACATGAATTTGAGTACGAAATCAATACTTGTTTAACGTGCTTATAGATCTCTACACACTTTAATGAACTGCTAAAAGGGATCGCATAAATTATCAACTGACTAATGAGAGGCTGCTTGTTTGAAACTCATTTCTCGTTCTGCCTCGGCAGGTTGCTGACTCGTGTTGAATTTTGACATTTTCAACAATTTTTAGTTTACAAAAGAAAAACAATGCATAATTGCATCTCCAAATGCTTCAATATTGTCAGCTTTGTCTTTATAGTGTTAGAATGATGGGACAAAAAAAATTATGAAACTTTTTTGTAATATCCACCTCATTAAAAGAATATTTTGCAATCTACATTTCCATAATTTTAATAAGTATTTTCATTATTTTAGAGAGTTCACAACGGCTTGAACTAGTTAGAGATTAAAGTATTAAGTTAAAATTTAGTGATTCTTATCCACTTCATGTTTACAGTAAATATGAACAGCTGAGATTAAGAAGAATCTCGCCAATATAAAATTTGACTAATGTTGGGATACCAGCTGTGGAATCTGGGCAAGTCAATATTTTATTTAAATGGTGCAAGAAGGCTGACGATTATAGCTACAAGATTTAAGGGATTAGTTAGTCAACCACGTCTAGATAATTTGGAGGCTGGTCGATGCTACTGATATATCCTCTAATGACAAATTATTAATGAAAAATATTTAAAAGATATTAGTTATAAATATTACTTTTATTAATTAATAACTATTATTTTTATTAATTAATAAAATATTAATCTTTATTTTATTAATATTCTAGCAGTATTTTTATGTATATAAATCTTGAATGATATAAAGTGGTGTATGTACCCAAGTGATTGTATTAAAAAACTTTATATATAAGAAGTTATAAATATGGGCATAGGGATATCTTAGTTAACATTTTCAAAACCAGACTAGTCATCAGACTAGAGAATTAACTGGGTTACTAGATCATCGCTCTAACCAGTTAATAGTGTTAAAATAATGTTATTAAATTAATTCATGTCCATCAATTAATATATCAAATTATAAGTTTTACATATAATATAAAAAAATTAATAATTCAATAAAAATAAAAAAATATTAAAAAAATAAAAGAAAGTAAATTAAATTCAAAGCGAGACATAAATATCATGAAATGAGTTTTGGAAAATTAAAATGACACAATTAATTGGAAATTTTTAATTTCAAGATACAGTATGCGATGTTTAAATTTTCAATGACTTTATTATAAAAATATATAGATAAAAATTATAAAATAAGTAGAAGTGAAAAAATAGATGGTGAAAATTTTATATAATAATAAAATATTTAGGAGGTAAAAATGAAATTATAAGAAGATATTACAATATTTTATTTATTTATATTTATTTAAAAGCATATTTATATTTTTAAAATTTTTATCAATAAAAAAATAGCAAAGCCAGTTTTTGATTGATTCAACGCAATTTTAACCAGGTTGGACCGGTTCACACCAGTTCAAACGATGACCCTTTTTTTTGTGTGATTGGATTAGAAAGTCGACTGGTTTGACTAGTGCACTTCGGTTCGAGCCAATTTTAAAAACCTTAGTCTTGATATATAATCACTAAAATCAATTCATGAATAGCACTTTAAAAAGCATTAGAGAGCCAAAAAAGACTTACACACCTTATATTTATACAGTGAGTTTCATATTGTTCTGTATAAGATACTGAGAATACATATATATTGATGCATCTTCAAAGAATAAGGATTTGGACAATAACTAGAAGAACGAAGTAGAAACATGGAATTCATTCTTTGCTATCAATGTCTTCATGATTATGTTAAGTGTTCGTAGACCTTAGGCGTGAAACAACATGGTTGTCATGTGCACATAACGGTCAATATGTTATTATGATATTAAGGACTAATATCTATTATAGTATAGGATAGGGTCATAAGCCCAATATACTATTACCCGAGTGCGTATGAAACTATGCGTGTGTTTAATAAAGAATTTATCACCTTGTAAGTGAGTAAGGCGTTTGTGCTATGCAATTGGAGTTTTATGATACGGAAATCCTTAGTCAATGTATTGTGTGATCAGAAAGTAGTTTCTGATAAAAGTTTTAGTCTCATAAGGTAGCATTAATAGCAAAACAAAGGTCTATACCATATGGGATTTACAATTGAAAAGGTTCATGTGATCAATTTACTTCACTTTAGATGGGCTACAATATAAGTCATATGCTAGATGTTACCTTCGGACTATGCTCAATGCCAACCAAAAGTAAACCTAGAGAATCACAAACATAAAAGCAAGGTAAAGACTTAAAAGTATTTGCAAAGTGGTGATAATAGAGTTTAAAAAGTCTTGTGGATGAGGCTTGAGAAGTCTCATGTTGGAATTCATTTAGCTACAACTGGTTTGAACCAAATGGACTAATTTATTCCTCATTATATTTGCTAGTAATTAGATTATTAATTAGACACATGATGAACTTTTAATTTAATTAATAGAGATTAATTAAATTAAAGAGACATGACAAAAAGAATTATTTTGTACCTATTATAGTTGTTAATAATGAGGATTATTAACTAGAAATATAATAAGCCTTTAATTCAATTAATAGGATTAATTAAATTGAAGAAAATAATTCCCATGGAGTTTTAATTTTTAATTGGATTTATATTAAAGATGGATGAGTTTGAATTAATTTTAAGGATCCTGCAAAAGCCTACATAGTCCATTCTACAAACCTTAAAAATCGTAGTATATATAGGATTGTGTGTTGAGATAAAATAATTGGAAGAGTTCCAAACACACACACACAAAAAAGGGCATTATTCACACATGAATAGTAACCAACGGTAATGTTCATCCACAATACTACTCACTCACGCACTTTGCACGCAAGAGAAAATATCCTCTAGCCTCCCTCTCATATTTTCTCTTGATAATTTTCCAAAGCGCAAGGAGTTGCAAGGTTTCACATTTCATGAAGATTCATTAGAGATGTCTAGCTAACACCTTATTTGTGTGGACAAATTATAAGCTGAGATTTTACCATGACTTTAGATTATAGACAGAAATTACAAAAATTGGATTCTAGGTAATCATCCATACAAGCAAACTTAATTTTAATTTATACTAGTTATGTGAAAAAAAAAATGTGGATTGGCTTGGGAATTGTAATTTTACTGTGTTCTCTGATAATTTTGTGATTATTTTTGAAAAATTTTGCGTTTCAAACCTAATGAAACCCAACAATAGTATCACAGCTAGCATTTTTCTTCAGATAAACGTGTTTGGATACATTTATTTTATGATTTATGTTAGTTCTTGTTTAAAAATTCATAAACTTTTATTTAGATCATTGTTTGTAAATGCAAGAATTGTTTTTACATGGTTTTAAATGGTGGAAAAATGTGAAAAATTGAGTCTTGATTAATAAGACAAAATAGCACCACAGCACCATCAGGCTCATAGCCGTGACATATGATCTGGCAGCTGCGAGGTGCCCATTTGCGGCCGCAAAGGCAGATGTGCAAGTTACGTAATTCTCATGGCCAAGCCTCACGGCCAGCAGTGCGCCACACTAGGCGATTCACTTGCAGATGCTGTTTTCATATTTTTCATATTCAAAAAATTTGAAAAGAGTTTTCCACAAATAAGAATTAAGGCATGAGATGCACAAGTCAAAATGATTGTTCAATGTATTTTACTGCATCGTACATGTGTTGCATAGATGTTGTACTGATGTATAGATAAATTTTGAATTTAGGACACATGTGAATAGATTTTCTTTACTTAGTTTTGATTTTTCTGGGTGTATTAATTATTTTATCATAGGTTGTAAGGGTATAAGCCCAAGTTTTCCTAAGTAGATTAGGAATTATATTTCTGTAGTATGCCATGATGTAATTGTAATTCCAAAACTAAGAATCAGTGATCACTTATAGGCCAAGGAGTTGGTGGTCATTTAGCACTACAAGTTGGAGTCAATTCAATAGTCCAAGTGTGGTGAAACCATGAAGAAGAAGGAGTTCAAGACTAACAAAGAAAATTTTAGAGCCTTGTAATAGTAGAGGACTTCACACACGTGTGCACAATCCGATTATCGGCTTCAATTAGATCTAGAAAGTCCATATTCATCAATGGTTTTTTGTCCTATGTTTTATTGTATGTATGAGATATGTGTAAGTAAAATAGCTAATGTGTAAAGTGAAAGAATAATACATGGATCAAAAACTTCCTCATTAATATTAAGTTGTAGCGTTGTGACCCTTTACCAAGCTCAAAGCTTTATATATAATCATAACATGTGATATGTGATATCATCACATTTGTGGGATCACATTGTGACAACATATTTAGGGCTTCAAGTGCATTAGATGCAACATTCAAAAAATATTTCACCTTATAAACTTAATGGCCACCAGTGGGTCTGACTTAAATGGATCTATGATGTTAAGAATTGTATGTGTAAGATTTCATCAAGCCATGGGCTGAAGTGTAAGATTAAACCACTCATGAGATGTATTAACAAGAATTGCCACTCATTGGGCTTATCTTATCAAGAACTGTGTTTGTGAAGTATGTTATGTTCAATAAATACTTCAATCACCTCCTAGAAAATTTTTTCAATGAGATTTCCATTTCCTACCTAAGAAAGTGTGGGATTAAAAAAATCTTGTGGGAAACCGTGTGATTTAAAATCCATAACCATTTGGTAACAACATTAACAACCAAACTAATAATCTTTCTTATTTTTTGCGGTTATATTATCGTTGAATGATGATATTCACTCTCATAATTATTGTTGTTGAGACCGTCACCTTGATTGGTACCAAGATAGCCGATTAGGTTTAAGGTTTGAGAAAAGTTCTCATTCCTCAAAGAATTGATGGGGTCTTGAAAGTTGTCATCCCATGCATTAGGAATGAGATTATCCTTGAAATATCTAGTCTCTCAATTAATGAAACTAAGGAAGATAAGATTGAAAGAAGGAAACCTAGCATTACCGAGGACAATTGGAGGGGCGTGGCATCTAATGCTCATCGTTGTAAAGGAAAGAGTTTCCAATGTAACAAAGAGGAGCATGGGGAGAGAAGTTATGCCGAGTGCCTCAATCGCTTGCAAGATGGCACTGGACGTATGGAACTTTATGTTTATAAAACATCTTATTTCATTAGTGTGTTCTCTAAATCTTGGATCTTGAATTTGGGTACTTTTTCTCACATATACACTTCAAATCAAGACTTAGCTCAAAGTTGGTCACTTAAGAAGTGAGAAGTGGTGCTTAAAGTCGATAGTTGGGAAGTGTTGTAGCCATTATGATTGGCATTACTTCAATTAAGTGATTATCGTGTCATGTTTTGAGCCTAAGAGATCATCTCTTATTGCCAAATGGATTGAAGAATATTGTCTCTAGACCATTACTGGTAAAAAAGGGTTATAAATTTTCTTTCAGAGATATTAAGTACCAAATTTATTATTATAATAAATTAGTTGGCACCGCCTCATTTGTAAATGGCTTGGATTACTTAAATTTCAATGATAAACTTGTTATGTATGCCATAACAAACAAATATGCTAGGAATGGTTTAAATCTCTAGCAATTGTGACATGTTGCCGAGGCTAAGATGAGCAAGTTAGAGAAAGATGGATTTATTGGCCTATAGGGATAGGAGTCTTATCTAATTTGTGAATATTGCATCATAGATAAGATGGCCAAAAGTCCATTTAATAGGCACGTTGAGAGAGCCGTATCAATTTTTGAATTAATCCACTTTGACATATGTGGGTCATTTAATGAAATGGTAAATAAAGGTTTTCAATACTTTATAGCCTTTACCAACAATTTCTTTAGGTATGAATATGTGCACTTGATGAAGTACAAGCATGAACCTATTGAAAAGTTGAAAGAATTCAAGGTTAAAGTAGAAAAGCAAATTAGCAAGTAAAGACATTGCAGTCGAATCACAGTGGAGAACACATAAGTGTCGAGTTTTTGAAATTCCTCAAACAAAATGGCATTGTGTCAAAACTCACACCTCCAAAGACTCCTTAGTTGAATGGTGTAGCCAAGCGTAGAAATCGGACTTTTGGTACATAGTTCGATCTATGATGAGCTTCATCGAGTTACCCATTTCTTTATGAGGACACAAACTCCTAACAATCACCCATGTCTTAAATAGGATTCCCTCTAAGTCAATTCCTTAAACCCCACATAAGATGTAGAATGGGAGGAAGCCTAATCTAAAGCGTATCAGGATTTGAGAATGTCCAACTTGCCTTAAGAAGAGTAAAGCGGATAAGTTAAAGGCAAAGACTTTTTTTGAGTCACTTTGCAGGGAATCCCAAGGACTTTACTGGATACAAGTTTTACCTCTCTAATGACCAAAAGATTGTTGTTGGTTATTAAGCATGCTTCCTTGAGAAATAGTTTTTCTAATAAGACAGTGCTAGTAGGACTATTGTACTTAAGGAAGTTGAACATGAGAAACAAAACGAGAAGCCCACATGGTAGTTTCTTATTCAAGAAACAACTTTGATAATACAACCATTGCTATGATCGAGTAGAGTCTCAGAGAGATAGAGATATGGTTATATTCTAAAAAATGAATAAGAGTTGTTCGTTATGAGAGATAATAATCATGGAGATAATCCTTCTACATACGATCAGGCAATGACATATAAAGACTCCACCAAGTGGTAGGGGCTATGCAGTCCGAGATGAATTTAGTGTATTCGAACCAAGTTTGGACCTTAGTAGATCTATGCAAGGGAATGGTTCCAATTGAATGCATGTGGATCTACAAAAAGAAAATTGATTTGACTAGTAAGGTGGAGACCTACAAAACCAAGTTTGTGCTAAAAGACTATAGTCAAAAGAAGAGTACTAACTATAATTAAACCTTTTAACCTGTAGATATAATCAAATTCATTAGGATACTTCTCGTGATAACTGCTTAGTTGAACTATGAAATTTGGCAGATGGATATCAAAACCACTTTCCTAAACGGGTTTCTTGGGGAGGATGTCTATATGATGCAACAACGCGGTTTTGAGATCCAAGTCAAATCTTATAAAGTATGCAAGCTTAAGAGATCCATTTATGGCCTTAAACAAATATCAAGGAGTTGAAAACTTCATTTTAATGGTGCAATCAAATCATTTGGCTTCATTAAAAACAAAGATCTACAAGAAGGTCAGTGGGAATGCAATCACATTCATAGTATTATATGAAGATGACATATTTCTTATTGGAAATTATATTAGGATGATGACTTCGATCAAAACATGGTTTTCCAGTACGTTCTCTATGAAAAACTAGTAAGAAGCAACCAATATGTTAAGCCTACCTAATGTCTTGTTTGTGTGAACAAACTAGAGGCTATAATCTTTTTGCGATTTTGGATTATAGATAGAAACTACAGAAATTGGATTACAAGTAATCATCCATATAAACAAACTTATTTTTAATTTATACGAGTTATGTGAAGAAAAGCAGACTCAATTGGGAATTTTAATTCCGCTATATTTTCTAATAATTTTCATGATTATTTTTGAAAAGTTTTGCATCCCAAATCCAGTAAAACTCGACACTTGGGACTAGATGGAGAGTTAAGACCGTGTCTTCATTTGTTATTCCAAACCCAGTGAAACCCGACACTTGAGATCACATGGAGAGTTAATACCATCTCTTCATTTGTTACTTTATATTTTTTGAATTAAGTGAGTTTGTTAGCAAATGTTATGAAGTTAACATTGTGCAATTTAACGTAGTTGAGGACCGGTTGGCTCCTTGGTTTATGCAAATCACAAGAGGTAGATTGCAAGTGTGCAAAACTAATTGGGGTGAAGAGAGAGTTAATTTATATGGAGTGTAATTTGATGTACATCTAATCCTTTTGAGTTAGCAAAAATATTTTGCTTTGGCAAAGTTCCCGAGTGAAGAGACAGTTAATTTATATGGAGTGTAATTTGATGTACATCTAATCCTTTTGAGTTAGCAAAGATATTTTTCTTTGGCAAAGATCCCGCAATTGTTGGAGGATTTTTTCAAACTACTTTGGCAAATATTATGTTCATTTTTATTTGCAGTCTGTGATTTATATTGGGTGTTACAATACGACAATTGATCAACTTTTATAGTGTTACTCCATCCAATCAGAACTTATGAGAATTTACTATGCTAGGATAAACCATGACTTTTAGAAGTATATAAATATAAAATTTTCTTTAACTAAAATTTTAATTAAATTAAATTTTCATAAAATTATATTTTGTTTTCAACAAAACTACAATGAAAAATTGATGGAAATAACAACAAATCATAATTGTGTGTATAAATATGTATAAAGAAATACGTGCCAAATTGTAAAGCAATATTTTCATTTTTACATAATTTGCAGGAATGTATTTATACGTGATGTAGAATATGGTCCAAAATGCTTCTCGTAAAAGTTAAATTCGAATATTCTAAACTAACCAAGCCCACAGCATGATCGAAGTCCATACAAAATTATTTTGGATAAATAAATAAAAAAAGGAAAACAATTAGACTAAATTCTATTTTATCTTTGGGTCGTTTCGGCGGCCATAACCAATTCACATGAAGAGGGTACAAAAATTAGTTGAGTTTATTTTGAACGTTGTGTGAAACACAATTGAAGAGGTGATAAACAAGTGTCTCAGTGTACATTTTTTGAGCATGGAGAGGGTTGAGACATTGCAGGCAGCAACAATGCAAGGGTGAGATAAGGGGAGTCCGATGATGAGAAGTGGTGGTTGCCATTATGATAGACTCCTGCAATGAGATAGGTATACAACAATTTTTTTAAGTTATCATGGTACCGACTATGATGATAAACCTAGGGAATCCCGTTGGAGGAATAACACTGTTGATGAAGCATTTCAAGGGATTAACTTCCTTCTTTTCAAGGAAGGTCAGACCCGATGCTCATCTTAAGTAAGAATGGAAGATCGAGTTAGTCTTCAATTGCCGTCAATATTCTGAGGCATGGAAGGTCAAACCGGAATGATGGAATTCATTGACTATGCTATTGTTTGGTGAACCAATTATGCATCAATCGAAGGAAGGAAAACGAGAGACTAAAGCCACTAACACCAGGAGTCATATCAACAATTGTATGAGTTGATGCAAAGAAATTGCAGCATCGAGAATTATTGCAAGAAAATGGAAGTAGTATTGATGAATGCTTATATCATGGTGGAATGAAAAGCAACAATGACAAGATTCTTGAGCAATCTCAATGGAGACATAGCAAATATTGTGGAGCCATCCACTGTGTTGAGTTGAAAGAGATGGCTCAAAGTACTATTGAGTTTGAGAAGTAACTCAAGAGGAGAGAACAAAGCTAATTGCAGCATTTATCCACAATTATTAGTAGTATACCATCAAAAGATGAGAGATCATTGTCACTAGAAACGACAAAGGAAAGAGCCTTACAGAAGTTGAACAAGCTTAAGGTGAGTCCAGCCATTATGCCTATTACTCACAATCGAGACATTTTGTATTTTAAATGCCAAGAGAGAGGACATGTAGGCTAATTTCCAAACAAGAGAGTGAAGATATTGACAAACAACGGAGATATAGTGATTGATGAGGAGAGTAGTGACGAGATACAAGCTTGAAGGATTTGTTTTCAAAGGGATAGATTTGTGCGACAAGAGTTAAATTGGACTTGTTGACTTTTAGAGCTATGATCGCCGATGTGAAGAGGGATTGCATCTTCCAAACAAGATATCAACTGAGGGATAGAGTATCTAGTTTGAGAGTAGATAATGGTAGTTCATAAACATGGTAAGTACTAGACTAGTTGACAGGTTGCCATTGGCTACATTGGATCATTCAGAGCCCTACCGATCACAGTGGCTAGAGATTGTAGGGGATTGGAGGTCATCAAGAGAGTATTGGTATCATTTAGAACCAACCACTACAGGGACAAGGTGTTATGTGATGTTGTTTCTATGTATTTGAGTCACCCATTGTTTAGGGAACTGTGGCCATATGACAGGGGTGTCATCTACAATGAAGCAACGAACAAGTACACCTTTCTAAAGGTTGGCAAGAGATGATAGGATTTATATAAAAAGTCAAAGCGAGATAGCCCCAGAGAGTGAGGGGAAAAGGGAGTTGAGAAAGGGAAAAAAAAGTGCGAGAAAGTAAAGATAGAGGAGACTAGGAGAAGGAAAGAGAAATAGGAGCTTAGAGTAAAAGTAGAGCTTTTGCAAGAAATTTGTTTTCTTGACGCACAAAGGTGTTTGAGCAGGAAAAAGGATGGCATTATGATGCTTCCTATAATGATGGAAGTTCACCTTTGGTGATGTATCTCAGTCCAACATCTCGTTTACATGATGGACTGGGTAGTTGGCATATTTTGGAATTAATGTCTATACCTGATGGTGGCAATGAGCTTATTGTTGGCAATATTTTGAGCAATGGCCTGAAATGTAGAATTTTACTTTTGATGGTCGTAATTTGAGTTTTGTTGTCGCATGTGTTGATGTGCATGATTTATAAAACTTGTGTGCGTATCTTGAATGTAAGTTAAATCGATTTGGTGTGCATGATGAGGGACTTTGGAATGCATTATTGAAAATTCTGTGTGATTATGGCATAAGTTTGTGTAACTGTGGTTTGTGTTACCATGACATTCTTGAGTAGTTAACAAGCAAACAGCATTCTGAGACTTGTGAACCTATGGATGAACATGATCGTTATGAACGTTCTACATGTAAAGATCATGATTTGCATAATTGGATGACTTGTAGAATCTTATAAATAGGTTTTGGATGGATACTTTCCTTGTAAAGTGTGAACCAATGCTGTAATGAGTTTTGACAGGAATATAGTAGGATTTCACTGTACTGAGCATGGTAAACTCTATTGTTTTGATGAAGTCATAGTGTACATAGATAAATTATATTCAATACTTAAATGGTTATCATTTGAGTCATGCAAAGCTGACTTCATGGGACACTTAGGGGTCACTATAATTAGATTAACAACGCAGAGTTTATTTTGTTTGATTCATATAAAGAAGTTGACACTTGAGAGGGACTTAAAAGCGTTGAAGGAGTTTAAGGAATCCTCCAGATGGAGCCTATTCTTCATCTTGTCTTTTCTTGAATAAATTTTCTTCATTAGTAATCATAGGTAAGTTCGTTTTTAATGTTATTTTCTTTGTTTTCCATTTGAATGTTTTGCTTGTACGATAGAACCAGAACCAGGAATTGAGGACAATTCTCCTTCATCATGCCATAATCAAACAGAATAGGGTCGTACTTGAACCAATTTAAATAAAGGGTCAAGCAATATTTAAATAAAGGGTCAAGCAATATAAATAGGCAGAGGAAAAGAAAAATTATTTTGCAAATGGGTCGTTCTTATGTTTAGGCACACAGGAGTTTCAAGGACCATATATATGTTTTTCATACTTGATTTGATTGAGAGAGAGTTTATTGGGATTAGAATGATCTTAGGGAGGATTTTATGGAATTGGAATAATTGTGGATTTTATGGCATTATAATTATTGGAATTATTCTAGGAGAATTTTATGGGATTAGATTGATTTTCTACCTAAAATTAATTAACTGTAATCCCCATAATTACTCCTTGTACAGGACCTCTTGGAATCAAGTTGGAAGTAACAAAAATCTCTTAGATTGCTGTACCTTGAATTTGAGTGTTCAAATTCTAGCGAGTTCCCATGTTCCAAATCGAGTCACTGACCTGGAGTGGTCTGCGATATATCAATTGTCATGGCACGACGATTTTGGTTGTCTCTTGCTTGGATCCAATATCTCCATTGCGTCTTGGGTCATGAATTTATGCAATTCTCGCAAGTGGGTTCTATTCAAGTTCAAGCTCATGTCGTCTATCCTTTATTTTCTACCAGTCGATTTTGTGTCTGTATCATATTCCCTAAGGTCATGAATAAGATAAACAATGTTAGAGGTCGTACCGGTCATTCTACAAGCTCCAGGAAGTATTTGTATAACTTGAGATTAACCAAGTATAGGTGACGCAGGAGTAGGTGCCGGCGGCGCTTCCACTGGGTATGACAATATATCTGCCTCGCCATTTACTAATACTGCCCATCTATAGTCACATCATGTATGCCTGCATGCAAGTCATAATTGTATATTTTCAAATGAGTTATTCAACTGCACAGAAGACCCGCCTCGTTGCACCCGTTTCGCTACGTCGCAGGGCCACTGCAAGACACCTCGAGCCCTCTCTCGGGAAGAAGCTTATTACATAAGACCAGAACCTCTCCCTGCCCTATTACAAGTACTGATGAGCTAAACGATTCACGTTCACAACAGCTCCTAATCACACCACACCGTGAGGAGACTCGGGAGCCCAAATAATGTTGGGTCGAGCACAGACCCACTTTTTCGTTGACGCGAAGAGGTGAGAGGTGAAGCGTTGTGAGAGGACTCTGGACTCGACAGCCTGCTCCCAAAAACGGTTGCAGCGCCGTGCATGGCGTCGATCTCGACGCTGATATATGGAGTTTGTTGCTTATGTGCCACCGCGATGGTCATTCTGGCGGTCGGTCACCACTTTAGCTTTACCCATTCCACTGCCTGATAAAAATTTTGATGTATCCACTTGATTGTGTATACTTGTGTGGCTGGATTGCATGCTGAACAAATTCACATTATGTCAATATGTTGCTGTTCTAGTATGTCTGGTGTTTGGGATTATACTCTAATAGGCTAATTATTACTATAATATCTCCAAAGAACAATATTGATTAAGTTATCCAATAGATATAATTACTTGTATTAATCAAAATCATGAAAAATTAATAAATGATAATGTTATTTTTTTTCGTAATATTATTTACGAACTTACTGACATCACTACTCCCAATTTAATCAAACAAACCCGCTATTGAGTTAATAGTTCTAATAATTAATAAATACAAAGGAAATTATTGATTAAACATTATTAAAATATTTGCTTCCGTGATCAAAATCATAAAAATATAATTACGATAAAAATTTAATTTTCATAATATAAATTACAGAGTTGCACACATAATTAAGGTCAATTTAATCAAACAAACACAATATTAATATAACTAATTCATTAAAATATACACTCCACACAGACACTATTAAATTTATTCGTATCACTTCAACATATCTCCCAACAATTAACTACCCATTATTTTGTTATAATCATTATGTTTAATATTGAAAAATCTATCAATTCACATACAAACACCACTTTCATATCTCATTTTAAAAAAAAATTTAAATATTACATTTGTCACTTTATTTCAAAAGAAATATTTTTGAAATAAAATGTTCATCCGATAACAGTCTAAAAAAACACTGTTGACATTTATAATTGGTATTCTTTTCATGCACATTGAGTAATAGTCGATATAAAATAATATAAAAATTGCAATCACAAAATGAAGTGGTATGACTTCAACGTTAAATAATATTGTAAGTAAATACAATTCAGAAAGTCTATTTTCTATTTAACCCCACACAACAATATTGTTATCGGGTACACATCAAAGGGTGATTCAACAAATTAGTTGAATCAATAACTTGAACGCACTTACAATTTTTTATGAGCTTTGGATTTAATTTAATATATGAAATAAAAATTTATTGGAACATATTTAAATATCAAAGGACATTTTGTCTACGTTGTGTTTTCCTTTTAAAAATTATTCATAACCACTTAAAAATCTTACAAACTAAACATATTACCATATAAATTTTTTTCAAATTCAAATTTTTCTCGCTCTTATCTTTTATAACTAATTAATAATTTTTCAATTATTATACATATTCACAATCAAATCAACATCTATTCCTATAATTTTCTTATTCATATTTATTTTTTTAATTGCTCTATAAACTTATATACCGTCACACCATTCAATCATTATTACATATATATTTTTTCAACCCATTCAAATCTTACAAATCAAACATAATTTCATTTCTATTCAAATCACCCAAATTTTTCTCCCCCATCCTACTTAGAAAACAAACATAGGTTATGTTTGGAACCTAACTTTCAACCATAAAATATCTCAAACTTCACACAATCAAATACATCATTCTATAATATTTTTATCCAAATTTGAATTCAAAATTTCCATGTCCCATATATATAACTAACTAAATATTTTTAAATTATTACACCTATTAACAATTAAATTAATACCAATATATATCACACATATACTCACATTTATTTTTATTTATATCTTATGTTATAATTATTATATTTATAAAGTATCACATCATCCAATTATTATTATATATTTTATACATATATTCAAATAAATTATCTTATTTATCTCATTAAAATATTTTTTCAGCGTACTATTTATCTTAAGACAACCCAACCAAACATCATACCAAACAAAAACCCCTCTCCCAAACATAGCCTATTTTGAGACTTAAACCCAATGGCATATGGTGTTGAAGAAGGAAAAAACTTACAATGAAAGTTAATGTTACCATAAATGGAGGTTGAATAGGGTTGTTAAATATAAACATTTAAAAACATTTATTTGTATTGGCCCAGAAAACTGCAAAGGAAAAACTCTTATTTCCTTTACATAGACCACGACAAACAATTTTTCCCATTTCAAAATTCAAAATTCAAAGTTCCCTAGTTTATTACAAGTTTTAATTAAAGTTTTTTGTTTAGCAACATTATATAAAATTTTATCAAAAATTTCTGTTTTTATTTAAAAAAATACGATATAATTATTGTACACATTGACTTAAGTTTATTTGGACGCAAACATAACGGATTCCATCAGACCCACAAATTTATCCAATCGAATTTAAATTAATTCAACATAAAACTAGGTTGAGCAGAAAGTGTTGGGAGTCAATGGAATGATTGGCCGACCCTCGGCTCTCAATGAGAATCCAACCAACAAACAAAGAATCCCTCTTCCCCTTCTCTCTCTCTAAGGATTTTCACGGGAAAACTAACAACGCCCCCACAGCATCCATTGGGTGTCAAATTCCTCCCTCCATATCTACGGGCGCTGTATTTGCTTTTCGTCGATTATCATCCCAATCTGCATTTGTTCGGGGAATCTGCATACCCATTCAGATCAGAATCAGAAGCAAGAACCCCCTCGATTTTAACGAGACAATCACTCTCAGGAGTTGCCGAAGTACACATGCACGGACGTAATGCATGAAATGTATGTACATATACCCATTTGGGAGCGCAGTAACGTGAAAGCTATCGTGAGGTTTCGATTTTCATGTGTTTTCTTGATCGTTTCTTCAGGGTTCTTGTGGACGTGATAATTTGAGCCATTGGTCCTTTTTTTTTTCTCTCTCTGTTTTTTTTGTTTCGGTTGAGATTGAGGAAAAGGAAGGGAAATTCATGCGGAGCCTGAAGGAAAGTTTATTAGTATATGAAGAGGGAGGTGTTGGAGCTATTGATCTTGTGATTTTGCGAGTTGTAATTGATTCCTGGGCCTGTGATTCTAATTTTGTGGGTCTGATTTTCTGTTGGAAGCGTACTGGACAATGGAATCTGAGATTTCGCCCCAATCTACGAGCCTGAGAAAAAGCTCGTCGCTGGCGAAGAGATCTTTTTCGGGGACGTGTCTTTCTCTGAAGGGTAAACATGATGCTTTCGAGGAAGAAAACCAGTTAACGGTCCCGGGGTTGGTTGCACCACAAAATGCCCGCGTAGAGATTGGAAACGAATGTTTGGCGCTCCGTGAAACGGTCTGCAGCCAGCAGCAGATCATTCAGGATCTCATTTCTGAGTTGGAGGAGGAGAGGGACGCTTCGTCTTCAGCTGCCACCGAAACAATGTCGATGATTCTGAGGCTGCAGAGGGAAAAGGCGGAGATTCAGATGGAGGCTAGGCAGTTTAAGAGGTTTGTGGAGGAGAAAATGGCACACGAACGGCAGGACACTTTGGCATTGGAGGATCTGTTGTATAAGAGGGAGCAGGTCATACGGGCCCTTACGTGCGAGGTGCAGGCCTATAGACACAGGATGATGAGTTCTGGGGTTGTGGAGGCCGAAGCTGACGGAGATTGGTACACTGGCATGGCTGAAGACTTGGAACAGCTACTTGAGTTTCCTCGTGCGATGTACCCTCCTCTCAAGTGCGATTCAAGTGAATACAAGGCTTATCCAGATGGTGATGATGAAACTCCGGATATTGAGAAGTATGCATTCGGGGAAACTCCGCGTTATGGGGACCAGTTGAAGGATTTGGAGTATCGAATCAATCAATTGGAGAGAAGTCCAAGGGTCATTCAATCTGATAGTGAATTCACTGGCACAAAAAATGTGCTTGAAAAGGTGATCGTGGGTCAGTCTCCGAGAACGCCAAGGCATCTTAGGAAGTTCTCTACTGACGGCGCAAATTCACCTTTCTCCAAGGGTAGAGAAGCCCCGGATTCCGCCAGAGATTCTCCAAACTTTAAGAAGTCAGAATTTTCTTACATTCAGGAGAACTCTAGATCGAGGAAAATGGATAACAGTACATCGGAAGTTGAAGATGACGGAAGTGACAGAGTCTATACAATTGATTCTGTTTATCAGGGAGCTTCCATTACTAGTCTCATGGATACAAAAGCCTGTACTGGCACTGGTGGTGATGAATACATGGCTACTCCAAAGGAGTCGCTGCATCATTTAGATGATGGAGACCTCGAGGTCCAGAAGCTTTACGCGAGGCTACATGCTCTCGAGGCAGACAGGGAATCAATGAGGCAAGCAATTGTTTCTATGGGGACTGATAAAGCACGAATGGTATTGTTGAAGGAGATAGCTCAGAACTTGTGTAAAGATATGTCTCCGACAACGACAATGCCTGTGAGGAAGCAGTCGGTGGTTGGGAGTTTTTTCACGTCAATATTCAAGGTACTGATGATAATAAACAGAGTAATTGATTCTGTCTGGACCGAGAAACGTCATCTTTATATGCCTCTGAAATCGATCTGTATCTTCATATTGCAGCTCCGTGTTTTAGCAAGATTGCCTCTTCTATGTATTGTTTCATAGTTTTGCCATTTATTCATTGATTAGATGAATATATAGTCTCTCAGGTGAATTGATTGATATAATGGTGTGCACATCCCTCAGAATAAGGTAGAGCCTCATACGCTGTATCAATCCTATCCTTCCAGTAGGGTCTACTGTTGAAGACTAGTGAACTCTGGCATACCTTTGCTTCTTTCATCAGAGGACAAATGAAACATAGGATGGCATTGATTTGTCGTGCCAGTTATCCATGCGTTTGGATAGGCAATTGCATAGCCAAGTATCCTTCCAATTTTTCGTTAAATGTCGTTCTAGAAACAAGTGAAGCTCCTCTGTTTCTTTTTGTAAAGATGTCTTTTAGCTAAATGCGTGTTGAAATTTTCCAATAAACCAAGCCTCTCTTGAGTAGGACCTCAAGATTGCCACACAATCGTTTGCAAATTAGTGTATTGTCTAAATTATAGAAGTGAAGAAGCAGCTAGCAACTGGTTGTTCCTGTTCTCTTCTACATTTGTTTCCCATTTATGCTATTAGAGATTATGCGTTTTGACTCTCTTAAGACATGTAAATATATAACAGTTTGCCCTTCTCTTTTTGGTTTCTTAACTGAACTCGGTTCTAATCCGGCTCCTTGTAATATAACTAATTTATTGGTTATTGAAAACTCCTCAAGGTCCTAATCTCTTCGGGCCACTTTGTGAAGTTTTGAGCTCATCATTATCTAAAAATTATGCTTTGCCTTGGCTGATTCTAGTATTCTGTAAGATACATATTCTGATCTCTGCTAATAAGCTATCTGAGATAGGATTCTCCCTTCATATTAACTATGCAGTACAGCTTATATCTTAGTGTTACACTTCAAAAGAAGACTAAACTAACGTGTAAAGGGCTGAAAGGAAACTCGTTTGAAATTCCTATTCAAAATTAGCTGCTATTTTTCATCCAAGACAGCGCTATTACATAACAGCTGACAGTGCATTTTCTCTGTTCTTGTTCAGTGGATTATTTCCATTATTTTCTGGAGAAGACAAGGGGGCAGATGCAGGTGAGTGCATATCTATCAAGCTTTTTGATTGATTTTGCTTATTATCTTTCCCTGCATATATAATACTGTACTGCTCAAGGCCGTTTTCCATTGGGAAGATTATGATTATGATTATTATTATTACGCCCATTGAAATGATTTGCCTCTTTATTAGTCTGCTAGTTGCAGCCTATCACATTCGAAATTAAACGTTACCCCTAGAAATGCTGTCTTGGTGCTTAAAAAGTTTTACCTTGAAAACAGAATTTTGACCATCTCCCCACCAAATTAAGAGCTCGTCATTATTAGAAGTGCCACAATTCTCAGAGAAACTGCTTTCTAATTATGGATTATGGATGAATATGAAAATCTACAGCCTCCCATGTTTCCTAATTAGGAGGTAGAAATAAAAATGTAAGAGAGGATTAAACTTGGGGAGGAGAAAATACGTACTTATGTTGGTGAGTCAGAAAATCCTTTGGACAGTCTCTTGTTGCACATACTGCCATAGAGACACTACCTGTGCTTACAAGTTTTTCTGGTTTGTCTTAGGTACATGTTTGGTTCGTCAACAAACAATGCAGGCTTGCTGGTACTTTTAGACCGAGGTCCTAGTGTGGGACAGTGGAGATGCATATTGAATACAAACGTGTAAGACCAATGCAGAGTGCTCTGTGTCAGTCTGTGAAATCTATGTTCACAGATTTGGATATTGTGTGTGCCTTGGGATCATGCTTGGCATTACCTTTTCTCGGATTCCTTGTTTCGGTGGCATTGGGTTTTTCTGTTATCTTGTGCGGTCATTGGAGTCACTGTTGCCTTAATTTGTTGGTGTCTCCTGCAAACTTCTGTTGACCGACAATGTCGGGGATGAACGTCTTGTCATTCAAACAAGCTCATTTTCCTTTTCATTATAGAAATGGAATGCAAATTTATTCATGTTGTATCAACACTGATTGGGCTTGTCGGGATTGAGATTGGGCTTCATAAATTATTTTATTAAACGCAATCAAATGTTCAGTAATGGTTATAAGGGTTTTTTTTTTTGTCGAAATCATAATTAAATTATTCTATTCATTGGGTGTGGTAAAATAACCCCAATCAGTAGACCCATTTAATATTTTATTAAAAAGACATTTTTGCTCTTTAATTATTAATTAAATTATTTATATTACCCTCATCAAATGCATCTTATTTTTCTAGAATTTGTAATCAAGAAGGAATTGATAATCAAATAAAATTTATTCAATTAATTATTATATGAATATATTTAAGTTTTTTATTAAATTTACTTGTTTTTGACTAATGAAAATTTTTAGTTCTTGTGTGAGAATTCTTTACTACGATTATCACTAATATTTTTGTAACATTTAAAATTAAATATAATTTTGTTATATTAATAAGTGTGGAAAAGAATTAACTATAATTTATAATATTTAAATTTTTTTGAATGAATGTCAAGTAAAATTGTGTGGTAGATATTATGACATTCATGTTTAAAGGGTTGTATGTAATAAATAGAAAGGCATAATTTTTTTTCAAAAAATGGAAGTAAGAATACTCTGAGAAAATAAGAATAGTCTCACTAAACGATCTAAATTAATAAACACATCATTAAGTTATCTTATATTTTAATTTATATTAATGAACATAATATTTAATTATCTTAAAATTAATTTATTCTTCAAAATAATCCTAAAAGCTCAATCTTATCTAACAAAGTGAACAAAGCTTATTATTAAGAATTTGGGGCCAATTTGGTTAAACAATGTAAATTCACAGTATTGCCTAATAAATATTTTTATGACATTATTCTTAATTTAAAATACTAAAGACATTCAAATATAATTTCTAATTTATCATTACTTCTTTTTTCAACATTATATATCCATATATACTCTATAGAAATAATATACACCTCTTTTGGGTTATACATTGTTAAATGACTATAGTATCCTTACTTTTTTACATCTTTTCTTTTTATATACTTCTTCTGAAACTTATTTCATTCTTCTCCCGCAATTTTAGTTATTATATTCTCTCTTTTCTACTCACACAAATTTAATTTATTCTATTTTTTATTTTTACTTTTCTATTATTCTATAAATAATATAAAATTTATGTGTAAATAGCATTAATAATTTATTCATATAATTATGTACACACGTTGAGTGTGCCAATAATTACTAGTTTTAAATAATCCCAAAAAAATTATTTAAAAATTAAAGAATATTTACAATAAAAATAAAGAAAGATTATAAGAATTTGAAAAGAGAAAAAATTTTGAAAGAAAATATAAATTAAGATGGTAAGTTAAAATAAAATGATGGGAGAAGTAAAAGAATTAAAAATAAAGATAATTATATAATTTTATATTATACAACTAAAAAGACATATTAATTTAATGATATATTGTAGATTAGAAGATGATACGAAGCATCTATAAAACAAGTGTTTAACATAAATAATATATTAAACTTAGTTTTGTTATTTATTTCTATATACAATTCATTCTTTTGCAGAAAATTTGAATTTGTGTTTACTATAAATAATATATATGTGTTAAATAGTTTTATTATTTATATAGTATTATATACAACTAATTTTTTTACAAAAAAAAAATTGAATTTACTTGTTAATCAAGCATAAAACTTATTATAAATATCTTTTTAAACAACAATTTATTGTTTAGTTCAAGCCATATTATATTTTTATTTTTGTATTTTGTCTTTTTCCTTGAAATTTCATAATTATGTCCTTTTAACTTTTTAACTACTTAGCATAGTCAATTTTTTGAACGTTGGGTTGTGCACCCACTACTCTATTGTGTTTACAATGCAACAAATTCAATAAGTTACATAAAAGCTAATAAAATTTAAAATACTAAATTCTAGCCTCAGGATTCTATCATATTGCAACATTTTAAATAAAAATTGTCTTTAGTATTAAAATAATTTATATTATACTATGAAGTCATATCGTTATATTATTTATAAATCTATTTTTTGTTTAGATTTTAAATATAGTTATTTATGTCAATATTGTCTATATTTTTTCAGCTTCTCATTTGATCTTCTTGTATAAACATTAAATTTTGTAATACAATATTTTTCACTCAATGCAATAGTAATTTTTGTTTATTTGTTATATTTATTTCAAAATCTCTTCCAAAATATCTTCTGGTTTTAGTTAATTTTAATATTAAATATTTACTATCTATGTAATCCAATTGTAGTGTTCTGCATGTTATTTGTAATAATTCACGATATTTATATAAAAATATGATTGACATAAATGCATTTATTTAGTTCTTTTGTAAGCAATTTCAATTTAGCAAATATTGTGGCATTTTATTCACAAAGCTTTTATTCTTACTGTAAAGTTCATTTTTCCAATTCGTGTACCATTTAGTTTATTTTTCAAAGAAATATATTTTTTATATATTTATTTGGAATTATTCTTTATAAAGTTTCCATTTTTTATTATGATTTATGAGTTTGTATACAATTATAATATAATTTATCGTCAATCTATTCATATATAGTCATTTACCATCAAATATTGTTGTCTAATATTTAATTTTTTTAGCTTTTATTTATTCATTAATAATATTCTCATTAGATTAAATTTTGTATTTCTTTTATTTTATTTGTTAGTTTTTATCTACAATATATTAAAAGTCTTGACCTAAATATTATATTTGACAGTTGATTAAAACATTATTTATGGTACTCCCTTCAAATTATCTTTTTCATCATTTTTTCCTAGCATGACTATTTTTCTCATGTTGCAAATTTATATTTATTTTACTTTATTTGTTTAGTATGATATTCAAATTAATCTATTAATAAATTATTATGCAAATAGTATAGATTATACTTAAAATATAAGGTTTCATATCTTATTTGTTGTTATTCTGTTTCTATTCTATTATATTTTCATACCTACAATTTTTCATGTTTTTATTTGTAATTATTTTTTCAATAACTTTTCATTACATTAGTTTTTTTTTTGTTATGCATTATGAGCTTGCATACAATTATAATATGATTTATCGTCTATCTATCTTGTATTCACCACCATCAAATATTATTGTCTAATAATAAATTTTTTCTTACATTATATTTTATATGTATTTGGTAGTTTTTATTTATAATATATTAAAAGAAATGACCTAGATAATATATTGACAGTTGGTTGAAACGTTGTTTACAATGCTCTCTTCAAATTATCTTTTTCGTCTATCTTCCCTTTTTAACATGTCATTTTTTCTCATGCTGCACATTTATATTTATTTTACCATATTCTTATAATATTAAATTCAAATAACGGATTAACAATTTCTTATGCAAATAGTATATTTTATATTTACATTATAAAGTTTCATATGGTGGCTGTTATTAATCTATTTCTATTGCATTATCTTTCAAAAAATAATTTTTTTAATAAATACAATAATATACAAAGAATCATAACTTATTTAATAAATTTTATATTCATAAATTTGCCATCTATTTTTTATGAGAATAGTAATTTTTCATGCGTGCAATTTATTTAAAATTTTAACACATTGCCTTGAAATTATTGTTTGTTTTTTGCGTTTTGTTATTTGTTCTATTTGTATTAAATGTAATTAAATCTTAAACAAAAATAATTATATACATAAAACCATCACATACGTAATAGAACCGGTGGTCAAAGATTTCTTGACGCATTCAACTTTATTTATTCATTTGAAATTATTGTTCGTTGTTGTAACTTTATATATATTGATCAACTTCTCATTTAATTTATATTTATAACAAATAACAATATAATTATTTTTAGTAATCTAAGATTCTATAAATTTTCTGGATTTTACTTCGCAAATCATTATATAAGTAATTTATGTAAGTTAAAATTCTCCTAGTTTCCTACTCACAAGTGACCTATAATTACATTTTTATCTAATTCGCCTTATTTATTTAAATATAATTTTTCAGTTAAAGATATAATTGTCTTTTTATAATTAACAAAACACATACATATAGTCAATGGATGTCTTTGGTTGCCTTTCTAGAAACTTAAAACAAGCACTTGTGGGTAAAGAGTCAATTACATGACTCCTGGTTTGGTTTTGTCTTTTCTTGCTCAGTTTCCAGGCATCCGCATGCAAAGACCAATAACTTTGTCACTGAGTTCAATTGGAAGTTTATAAGAATAGCATGACAAAATGAACTGCTGTCAGCCTGGAAATTTGGGTAATTCAATGGAATGAAACGTAAGGAGAATGGAGCAAAATGCCGGTGGTGGATACCTATCTCCACTCAGCTATAATTACACCTTCCAAATTTTTCAGATTGAATACAAGTCTGATCCAGACAACACCGCCCAAGTCGAATTAGGCACAGTTAATACAAAAGGCAAGTTGGTCCGAACGCATGGAAACCTACTCGACCGGTGACAGAAAAGCTGTGTAAGAACCATCACTGTACTTCAATCCTTTTAAGAATGCAGACTGCGTTTTAAGGGAAAGACTCGTGTTTGGAATACCAAAAGATTGATCAATTTCGTTTCCCTTAGCTGGCTGAGCAGGTTGCTCCTTAGCTACATTATCTAGACCAGCATTCAAGCCAATTGATGTCGGCTCCGTTGCAAAGCTGCAAATAAACCAGGGAAAGAAAAATGTAAACAAAGAACAGCATACAGCAGGATAATGCTAGAACAATTAATAAAGAATGTTTAACTTCCACGAGGACACTGTTACTAGACGGTTTAACTAGAATCACAGCTAAACTGCCAATACACAGCAATCTTATTGGTCCCAAGCGAGGAATAAATAGTGCTCCACTTTCCAAGTGGCAGGTAGATCATAGTTTAGCCAGTAACATTCTGCTCTTGTATATGAACCGCTAAGAGGACAAAAAGAAAAGAAAGACACACTAAAGTGAAGTGAAAAACTACAGGCTGAACACAGAACGCATACAGAAAATGCCTTCTGCTGGTAAATGGGTGTACTGTACACATGAGTCTGCAATGCTATCCCCACTTTATGCATACCTCACACAGAGAACGCCAGACCCTCCAACCACAGGTAATCAAAATTAGCAGCAATATCAAATCAAGTAGCAAACTCATCGTTAACCAAGTTCCAAATAATCATTTCGGCTTCCTATTGCTTCGTGAAAGCAAATGGTTCAGACTACTAAAACAAGCATAACACTAAATCCAACTCCGAAATTTTTGGATTTCCCGTGATTTCACCAAATGTCACGAGCCTATTTTATCAGCAGAGTTCAAGCTTAAGCAAACACAAGAGACAAGGATACCTGGTTTGAAACTCGTCCCCATTAGAGCGCATGGCATTGCACATGCCAGAAATTACCCATGGCGGAATGTACGCATCCCTAATTTCAACACTATAGCAGATGCCAGCAGATGAACTTCTATTAAGTTCGCTATCCATATTAGAGTCCTTTAGATGAGAAGACACGTAATCGATCCTCCTCACCTGTTTACATCTAACCTGTACAATTAAAATGAGCAAGTACACTGGTGAGATTTGCACGGGTAACAGTGCCCTCAATTGCATTAATAGAGAATACCAATCATGTTCGTAGGAAGACAAATTCAGTGGGAATCTCTAATTTTCTTTTATTCTGCAGTTTGCCAGAACATACAATTACAGAAAAATAGGGAAATTGCTTGTTCCAAAAACAGAAGAAAGGGGGAAATGAGATGGGATGGAATATAACACATCTATCAAAGCTGAGGCACCCCAACTAATGCTAGGGCTATCCATATATTACTCAATGGTATATGGTTAGTTAGAAATTCCAAATCACAACTGATTCTAACAATTTGCAATTCGCAAATTCACTACAGCAAATTCACTATAGTTTTATCGTGTCATGGCCCATGCTATTCAATAATATTTCACTAAATAACCATAATTCAGCATGTCCAATAATTTGTATTAAATATTGTTAATACTCATTGCTACCTTGATTATACAAAATTGTTATGGGTGCTTTACCAAACCACATTCCACATACGAGCAGCCCTACCTCAGGAGCAGAAAGAGCAGCATTTTTGAAGGGAACTGGCGAATACAGCATGGGAACATCTCCACCAGTCAAAGAGGTGAAAAAAGATCTGGAAGTGAAACAAAGAAGAAATTTCTGAGAGACAATATAAAAAGAAAAGTAGAAAATTCCCATATTTCAAGATCTTTTCCTAATTTTGGCAAATAAAAGTTACGAAACAAGTAAATGCCAGATACCAACCTATAATTTAACAGAAAATCGTACAAGGCATGTACATTCTTGTTCCCATTAAACATCAATAAAGACTCGGGTGTGTTATCAACACCAGTCATGGTCTGCATAGCTCGAGTCTGCATCATTCAGTTGAATAACAAATTACAAGTTCAGTGCAGCTATAATAAGCTGAATCCAAGTTAACAAAGTATTAACCCATTCAATATACTTGAAAGGAATTAAAATCAATAGAGATCATGGAGTTGGATTAAACATTCCATCCTACTAAAGCAGAAGGCATTGGACAGGTGAGCAGCACAAGAGGTATTTCTGCTTCCATGAGACAGGATCCAAATCTCATCATGCATGAAAATTGTAGTCACTTCTGTTGGTAGCTCTCACCATAATCAGGAGTATAAGGTATATAAAGTGACTAATAATATTAAAATAGAGAACCTAATAAAATCCTCATTAGTGGATAACAAGCAATCATTTTCCACAAGATGTTAAATAGATCCTAGACCTTAAGTTCACTATTCCAAGAGATAATTACAAGACATGCATAAATTTCTAACCTGTCCGAGATTTTGTTTTTCAATTTCAGAAAGTTCAACAAGGTCTTCTGCAGTAACTTCTTCCACTTTAGAGCAGCAAAGAGGCATTGTGAAAGAAACATCCTGCAAATTGTGAACATTCAAGGAAACAAATTTGTCTAGCCAACCAACAAAGAGGATCATTTCAACATGAATAGTGTAAAAAAAACAAAAGTTGGTCACCTAGATTACCAGAAACATGGAAACAAAAGATGTGGACCAACCTAGGAACATGCAATTTATCACCCACAAGTAAATTTCTATAAAATTGTCATTTTTAAAGAAGAAAATAAGACTTACATGTTCCGTCAGAAGTGACCTTAAATTTCTTGTTGACTGAGATACATAGGCATTGCAAGAGCACTTGATTTTGTTTCCATCAGTTGCAGTGAACATGACTACAAATTGCAGGCAGCAGACTGAAAAAGTTCCCAAAAAAGGGACAGGTTAGTTTGACTGACCCTCCATGATTACACAATGAAAAATCCAAGCATTAACATAAAACATTTTTCATGTTAATAAGTTACATGGCAAAAGAACAATACCATAAAAAATTTTACAAAATTTCTTCCGCAGCATGTAGTAAAGACTTCGAAATGAATCCTCCCATGTCTGTTGTCGTTTACTTAGGAAGTCCACTTGCCCTTGATAAATGCCAACATTATTAAAATGGGGAAAAAGGAACAAGAGAGGAAAAAGACTCAACAAGAGAATCTTCACAGAAGTACCTCCTGGTGCAGAGGTCAATGCTGATATAACTTCACGGGGTAGACTAGATTGAGGGTGCACCCAAGAATGGAACATTGCAGGATTTTTTACTTGGCTTGTGGAGGAAGGTTCCAATGAGCTTTGATTTTCACGACCAACTTGTGAAAATAAACCCATACCATTTAAATTGGCACAATTTATTAACCTATGAAACCTATAAAACCACAATGAGCATATTAATGTGACATCTACTATGAGGCAGCAAAACAGACAAAATAGATAAGCACCATGGCTTGCTTCTTCAAGACATATATCCCTTTTATCATTATGAATGTAAATAGAAGAAACCCACCAAAAATTGAGAAGAAATTTTTCACCAAAAAGAACGCACAGAACACACGTGTCACAGAAAAACGAAAAGATTCCATCAATCCATAATACTGATTCCAACAGTAAATCATCATAAAACAACATGACATACGATTGCTAGGTGTCTTATAACATATCATAATAGGACTATAAGCCACAAATCTTTCACATCATAACTATAATGCTATACATATTGGGGGATAATTTTTACTATAGTTTACAACATATAGATAATGCTAGCATTTGCAACAACAAATGCATAAGTGAACTTACCAATTCACAGAGGATGAAGACAGCAACTGCATATTAGTTTTTAGAGTCAAATCTAGCGGAATCTTGTTTTCAGTTATGTGGAGTTCTGAACAAAAGCTTTGACGCACTATATTTCCTGTTTTATTAATGTACTCTGTGCCTCGGGCTGACAAAGCATGAGGTTCACATGAAACCAATCCTTTCAAAGCCTTACCCTGTTGATAAATAAAACTTAACATTTAGACATCAACATACTCCATTTCCATTCAAATAAAAAGTTAAAGCAAAAGAATACCATGTCTACAGGTGAGGAATCATTAAACTTTTCACCACCCAGGGATAACTCTCGAACACTCTTAAAAGTGTTATTAGTACATTTTTCAGTTGACCTGTTAGTTTGATTAGAAGATTCGTTGCCACCTATGGAATCCACAGTATCATCCAGACTTCAAGAACATGTAGAAAACAAATGTCTCAATTTGAAATGTGAAGATATAGTCAAATCAAGAAGGGTCACTCAGAATGAATTGTACCATGAATTTTGCACTTGATGTTTTGCATTTAAATGCATGGGAAAACTGGAACTTTCACGGCTGCCCACACACTTGCTTGGAACAGTTCCCTGTCATTTGAACGTTGTGTATCAGAAGATCTTAAAAAGCAATAGGCTGAAATTAGACTATATAGGTCACAGTATGAGACCAGAGGATTCAATAATAAGGGTGTGTGTGTGTGTGTGTGTATAAATGAAAGTACAGCAAATTCAACCTAAAAGAAGGTTTCGTAACCTTAGGATTTTCCTTTCTGGTAAGCAACCTACTGGTTTTAGTGACTGGATAATGTTCATCCATCCGTGTGAATCGTGGTGCTTTTGATGAATCAGATTTCTTGGGCACTGTTCCATTTGCTTTACTGAAGGACACAATGAATAATCACAAAGTAAATTCAAATTAATGTAAGAAAAGTGTAAGGAAAAAAATCTACCTCATGAAACCAGAAACGGAAGGAGATTCATCTACAAGCTCCAGCGGATTTTTCCGCTTCAGCAGTTCTCCCTATCAAATAAAGAAGAAACATCTAATCCATTACAAATGATATGTACTAGTGCGCCTTTGTATTCAGAAAATCATGTTAATTTTTTGGCAAACAACTTAGCATATGAAAGAACTGAGTTGACTGTTTCGATCCCAACATCCAACCCACATATTGAGGATATGCCAGAAGATTGAACCATTAAATTAAATAAGAATACCCATGCATTAAGATTTGTACTCGAGCGTAAACAAGGACGGATACATATGATGAGCGCAAACTCATTGCCCAAAATATGAAGCACGGCCTATTTCTAAATATGTTCCATCACAATAGAGTATTCTCCCAGTCAAACTTTGATTACAGGTGGAAGCTCATAAAAAACCCCTCTTTGCAAAAGAGTACATGACCCTTTAGGTTTTTTTAGACTAGTAAAGTCTAAATACTCAGACGCACGTACCTATATTCTTACGTTAAGGTTAAGGATCTTAGAATTTGGATTTGATTGACACAATGTGTATTCCACAAATATCCTCATATTCTTATTTAAAATTAATTATTCAAAGGATTAATTACTAAATTTAATACATACTTTCCTTCCCAATTCAAACCATCACTTATAACCTCTCATTTGCACCTCTTTTTCATATTTGGTGCAATTTTTCATTCCGCTATTCTAGAAGTGCAATCTTTATTGTTTGATTTTTTTTTCAATATTTATACTACAACCTTTTGATTTGCAAGATTGGATCGCATGTTTCAGAAAACTAAATTTTGCCCTAAAGCTGCTCCATGATCTCCACCTACGGAAGGAAAGAATTGTCGCTACTCAAATTCAAGTCCACAATCTAACCAAAGATTTAGATGTAAAATTTTAATAGAATCCGCCCAGGTTCAAAGTTCATAAGTTTGTTCTACTCATGTGAAAATTAGTGCAAAATTGAAAACTGGAATTATGTATTATGATATTTCACTCTAGCAACAGTAAGAAGGAATTCAATTTTCACCCTTTGACCACCAGTATGCTTCTATTTATTCAGCTCGGGAAGGAATAAAGTTGGGGGTGCTCAAAACTAATTGCTGCCACTTGCCAATATAACAATTTAATTACATACTTAAGTTCTCGCTTATTTTCTCTTCTTGATTATCCTTCTTCTTTCTTTTTTAGTTTCCTAGTAATTGAGTACTCACTTTATTCAAAACTAAACCTCCCAAATACTGGGCAGATTTTGAAGTAAATATTTTTTTATCCTCTGTGCACAACCTTAAAATATACCTGTTCATGTCTTTAAATTACACTCATAGAGCGCCATGTTATATAGAGTAATATACCCATGAAATGGAACACACACAACCAAATCACAGCATCACATCTCCATTCTCCAAAAAATGCATTTCAAGCACAGTGCCTAGATACTTTTTAAATGCCTATTTTATTAAAGTTTTGTTTCAAAGCTACTTCATGCCATTTTAAAATTTAAAAATATTAATTTATTTTTAATTATTTCATATATTTTATGTACACGCATGCATAAATATGTATTAATTTTTGTGTGTCCCAACCACTAGTATAATTATAGGTAACAGGGGAGAATCTAATGTAGGCTTTATTCAGTCATATCTAATTAAAAAATTACAGAATGAGAAGAAAATATCTTGACTTAGCTAAATTTGTACCTAAAACACCACATTGTTGCAGTTAATGAAATGTTTTATTTATATTCAACCAGCAAAGATAGTTGATGGAACATTTGTTTCTCTCAAAATCTTCTCCAGCATTTAATCTCCCAACTGAACCTGTGTTACATATCCCTTCATTGACTTCACCTAGCCCACAACTACACTCAGATAATTTTCTTTAACAGGCAGCCACTGCATCCAATAACATTTATAACAAACAATGAAGCGGATAAAAGTTAGAGGTTCCAAGATCTAGGCTTGGAAACATTACCCGTAACTCCGATGGAGTTTTCCGCTTCAAACTGGTGGTAGAAATCTTCGAATCTCCACCACCGTCATCGTCGAGGCCAAAATGAAGAGCATTAGACATGGGCAAATGAGCGGCTGTGGCAACCTTAGTCATCCTACCGCTGAGGACAACACAAAGCATAAATTTAGAGATATACACACACAGATATAGAGATAAAGAGAGAGCTCGATCAGGAGAGAAGGAAATCATAAACATTGATGATCGGAGGAAAAATACCCCAAATAAAAGCAAACCTGAACGATTGAATATTGAAAAGAAAGAAACTAGGGCTTTAAAAGCAGCCCCCTGCTCATCTGATCCTATCCCCCGAGAAGTTTCCAGTTCAGTGTTTGGACTGGCGGCGGTCGAGATGGTGACCGGAATACGCGAAGGGGGCGGGGCGGGATTTGTGAGACTGCGGCTCAATTAAATATAAACAGAGGATATGAATTTGTGTTGCATTTCGTTTTGAAATATTTAGGTTCCCTCTTCTGTGCAGAAGCCGTTAATCGCCGTTACTTACATTGACGGTCGTTGGATATGTTGGAGGCTGGGGCATTGGGCCGGGCCGACAACGTCGGCTCTCATGCGGATGTCGGATCATCTGCAGATTGAGGCTATGTTTGTTAGCTACCTGTAACACTCTTTATTTCATTAATTTCATACAACAAACATCTTAAGCCATCAAATCTACTCTTAAATTTAAATTTAAATTTAAATTTATTTTCCTTTATATATTTAATTAATTAATTATTTTTCAATCTTTATACCTATTCACAATCAAATCAAAATCTACATATATACAAACTTACTCTTATATTTATATATATTTATACTTTAAAAAATAATCATTATTTCTATGTATTATCATATTATGCAACTATTGTTATATATTTTATACATATTTACACATTTAAATTCAAATATATCATACAATTCATTAAATTAAAATATTTCTTCTAAATATACTAATTATTATAATATAACCTATCAACACATCTCCAAATAAAATCCTCTCCCAAACATAGCCTTAAAATGTATCAAAATAACGGTTATGGCTATGTTTGTTTACTAATTAAAATGGGGGAAGAAATTTTAGTTAAAAATGTGTCAAATTATGTTTGGTTTGTAAGATTTTGACTCTTATGTATATTTAATAATGATTAAGTAATGTAATTATATATAAGTTTATAAGGTAATAAAAAATAAATGTAAGTAAAAAAATTATAAAAATAAATGTTGATTGGATTGTGGATATGTATAATGATTGGTTATTTATAAAAGATGAAAGAGAAAAATTTTGAATTTAATAAAATTTTTATAGTAAGATATTTGATTTGTAAAATTTTTAAATGATGATAAATAGTTCATAAAAAGGAAACAAACTTAACCTATGTTTATTTTCATTTTTTCTACTCTAAAAATATATTACAATCATTATACACTTTAAATTTTCTTTCCATTCTCTCTTATTTTTACACATTTTTTAATAAAAGTACACATAAAAATACACATCTAAAAAAGAAAATAAACGTAACCATACTTTTAAGGGCAAGTGGCAACTCACCCCTTAATTGATTAGTTTTGGCATGTTAATCCCAATAAATAAATTGACTGCACTTTACCCCATAAATTTAATATAATTGGAGCACTTTGCCTCCAAAATGAATTTATAAAGAAATTTCACAATAAAAAGCTACCACATAATCAGTTTCATAAAATTTTTAACACATTTTCATTTTTTTTTTCGAATTTTCATATTGACAAACTTGAAATTTTCATCATTTTATTAGTATTTATATCCACTGAAGTAATTTTTTCATACACCAAATAATATTATATTAGATTAAAAATAATATTCTTTTTGTATTTTTAATAAATGATAGTGCTTGAAAAATATTATGAAAAATTTTGCTTCACTTTTAAGTGAAATTAGGGGGAAAATTAGATCTAACATCAAATGAAAATGTTTTAAAATGTAGGTGAAATTAAGGAATAAAATGGTACAATTAATATAAATTTGGCAAAGATCTATTTATTTGTAAAAACATTTATTCAGTAACATATATTACAGAGTTTAAAATGTTAGATTTCAACTTTACAATTGCATGATATTGCATTTTTTGTATATGTAATTCACAACCAATTATTCTATTTTTACACACTAAAAACTAGTATGATTTACAACAAAATTACAACTATATATTACATATTTGCAATTGATATGATAACAAAAATTATTATTTGTGGTTTTAGTGATGAAAAAATGAAAAAAGATGAAAAATGGTAAAATATTATGAGTTTCTAATAAATTTTAATTTAAATATAGTTAAGATACAATGTATTGCAACTAACATGAATTTAGGGTGTTAAATGCTGTTATATAATACTTTTATGAGGTAATGTTACCAAACTAATAAAATTTTGAAATGTGTGGTACCATCTATCTGCATTTTAAAGAAGAAATATTGAAAACCCTAAAATGTTGACAACACAAACGAAACACACACAGCCTCAGCAGCAAATCAATCAAAAATTACAAACACTGAAACAATGAAAAACGAGATGAAATATTTCCAAAACTACACACGTCTGTCTCACAAGCAACCACATGAAACATTACAAACTGTGAAAAGGGCTGACAGGCTGCAACAGTGGAAACGTACCAGAATCAACCGAAAATGATCCAACGAGGTTTCATCAAAATGTAATGGCAAACACTGAAGCTCTCCCCCAAAAGTGATCAGCAGATTTGAGAGAAATGGAGGTAAGGAAGAGAGAACCCGAGCGGGGTTGAGATTTTCTCACCCCTTTCCTGTTTCATTTTCCTATTCCACCCACATATTTATGCAGAATACGTTTTGAAACTATCATTTGGCTATCTTTTTCTCCAACTCTCCCTTCTTGTCATTCTTCAATTTAATGGCTTTTGAATATTTGTAGCAAAACCTTAAAAAGCATATATTTGAAAAGTTTTTTGTTATTTTCTGTAATATTGTTATAATTATTACAATAAGGCAGGAGAATGAATTTTCATAACTATTAAATAATTTACAATTTACTCTATAAAATTATAAATAAGTATGCAATGCCATAGATAGCAGTATCATCAAACTAACACATCTAAAAATAGAGATATATCAGATATGATATAACAGTTTTGCCACTTTCGTTTTGCCAAATTATATAATATATTAAAATAAAACAATAAATTTTACTGATAAAATATTATTGAATCAGTAAAAGAGCATATTAGTAAATAGCGATAAGGAAGAATTTAATATAATATAGAAGTTTGTGTACGATATAAGCAAACATAATGTAATGTTATAAAATATAAATATCGTAATTAATTAAGGTATGCACCAGTGCACACAAATCATGCACACTAGAAAACTTAGCGCACACACTGTGTATTTAAAATTATTTATAAATTATAAAGTGATTGTATTTTAAATAATAAAAATAATATTGTTCAAAATATAACAGTATTTAAAATAAGAAAATAAAGGAAGATGAAAAGAAATAAAAGTGAAAAGTTTGAAAAAAAAACACAAATAAATATAAATTAAAAGACAAAAAGAGATATATATGATACAAAGGACAAATAATTATATATGAGAGTAAATATGCGATTTTACACTGTGCAACTAAAAATATTTCCTAGTATGTAATCATAGCAGTAAAAATAATGAGCATCATCACAATACAATGCAGTGCAACTTCAAAACAAATAAATGAATAAAAGCATACCAATAAACCACATATTTCAATCTAACTATTCATTTATTTGCTCTTATTCCAACCCAAGGAGATTGATTTTTTCTCACTATGTTTGTACATAAGAATACAAAGAAGTGAAGCATCTTTTTACCATAGATTGTAAATTTACGTAAAAAAATTGAAGCATCCTTTTACTAGAAATATAATCTTCACTTTAAAATTTCTGTTTCACTTATCTTGCAAAATGTTTTAGCATTTATCTTATTTTGACCATAGTTTCACTTATAAACATTAATATATTAAAATTAAATTGATTAATATGCAATGAGTTGTGTACGTACACCTTATTCTATTTTTGCTTATCACCATTTTCAAATGTGTTTGTTTGCTTACTCAACAGTATTCTGCTAATAAAATTAGTTGTGCATTTTAAGTAATGTAGTATTTTATATAATGAGAGTGTTAAAGTTACTTGTAGTGCTATATAATGTTTTATATTTATTTTTAATTTATATATATATTTTAATTATTTAATAGTTATTAAAATTAATTCTCCTATTTTATTGTAATGGTTGTACTAATATTACAAAAATAATTAATTAACTTCCAAAAATATGCATTTTTGCTTTTGCTACTAATATTCAAAAGCCATTAAATCGAAGAATGGCAAGAGGAGATGGTAGGGGAAAAGGAAATAGGTAGATGGGTCATTTGGTTAATTAAGACACCACACGTAGCATAAATTTGCGAGCGAAACAGAAAAATGAAATAGGAAAGTGGAACAGAAGATCTAAAACAGTGCACAAAGAGAACATCAAGATTTAATATTGTATTGCAAAGAGGGGTGGAAACAAAAAAATAGTAAAAAGAGGTTAATATTGACGCGATCCAAGAATTCGTCGAATTTTATTTTAGTATTTATTAATTTTAGTTTTATTGGTTAATGGACTTAATTGATAAATTAGGTCATATGTGCTTTTTAGGTTAGAGTCTGATAGTTTTAGTATAAATTGTAGTTTGTTATTCAGTTGAAGGGATTTTTATAATACAGAGTATTTTCAATAAATTCAGGTTTCTTCTCAATTCTCTGAAATTGAGTCTTTCAATTTCTCGTGAGTTTTCTATCCCAAATCGAGTAATTCCGAATTAGTTCGAGTGATTCGTAACGTATCAATCAGCAATCGGTGTGCTGATTGTGGCCGTTTCTAATCGGGTTCAATCCAATCCTACCACGTTGGGTCGGCGTTCTTCGTCCGGTTCGCGTCCCTAGAGTTATCGGATTCGAGTCCGATTACACCGTCCTATCCGACGCGATCGTTGATCACGTCAAATATTTTTCAATGTTTGATTGCATCTAGTGAAAATAATACGAAGGGTAAAAATTTAAAATAGAAATAGTGGACGAAGCACACTTGTTGCGTGTGTGAAAATTAAAAACTATATACATTACACTTATATATGGAAGAACAAAAGATAACTGAGTATTAAAATTTGAAAAATATTTATATCTGAATACACTTTATATGAAGGGCAATTCCATAAAATAAGAGGAAATCAATTCTTAAACAAAACATCAATAAAGATGACTTGAAAAATAAAGTTGCTTCAAATTGAACACAAATATAAAACTAAAAATGAAGGGCAAGCTCAAATATTGAATCAATTTGTAATGATGATTCAAACTAAGTGTACACAGTTTTCACACAAAATTAACGGGCGTAACAATAAAAATAAATTAACATTCTATAAACTTCTTACAAAACACTTCGTTCACAACACTTTCATAAAATTTTGGCACACTTTTGATACTATTCACGAACCGTTCATTTTCCACAATTATTTCTCCCGTTTATTGCACTCCATCAAATCACAATGCTATAAATTATTTACACGTATAGAGTAAAAGAAACATAAGATTGTGCTTATTTTCCAATTCTCAATGTCAATTATTGAAATTCACTTACACCCCTCACCTCCCCAACCCACCATCACAACCCACAAAGAGATCCAAATCCAATCTTTCCATAAAATCAAGTATCTCCTTTATCATCACTTTTTTTTTCCCTTGCTGATAACACATAGTTTTACTGGCATAATCTCACGAATGTGCCAGATTAACACAAAAATGAAAGAAGACTTATTCTCATAGCTACTTGCAGCAGGTTCAGTTTTGATACCTTTTCTGGGTTCTGAGAAAGCAATATGAGTAAACCTTTGTATTAGCTCAACAATAAATTCATCAACTTGAATGGGCGTATCCAAATACAATTCAACCAAGAAAGAAAGAAATTAGCATGGTATCATGTACTAATTTTGAGAATTATCTTACCGAAGAGCTAATATGTATAATGATTGATGTGCAGTCGAAGGTTGGATGGCACTCGTATGACCATCTATTCTAAGTGGGAGATTACTGGGAAATGGACTTCGTGTGTGTGTGTGTGTATTTGGTGGACACATTCAAGTTTGTGGGAGCGCATGCATAGCGTCATCTATTGCATATTTAATCATTATGGTATAGACATAGGTTGATTTAAGGTGATCAAATTAGAATATACTGCGAATATGCTCGGTCATACACCATAAAGTGTAAGAGATTAATTTTATTTGTGTGAAATTCCACGAGCTCAATTATTAATAGTTGTTGGTTCAACTTGATATTAAGGCCTATGGGGTTTTATTGTAAATAAAGAGAATTGGTCCCTGTCCTGCATAAGCACAATTAATCAGAAAACATTTGGCCTAGGTTTCATTTAGAAGGTCACCATCGCCTTAGGGTTTGCATGATAAGTTAGAAGGCCAATAATTTTGGATTCAAGTATTGCAAATTATATAAACACGTGTACAATTATTTCTGTTCGTTTTCCACGAAATTTCTAGTCGATTATTTAGAGCATGGGGTATTTATTTTATAAATTTCATTGTATTGATGTCTAATATAAAATAAGCAAAATAAAATGAAAAATAAATATAAAAGAGTGCATAAGTTACGTTTGTGTACTCAAAATTGATGCAAACAACATAAAAGATAGTAAACCAAAAAGGTTATAGCAAATTTAAAGACGGGCGTGTGAAAGATTATGGTATTGTTGAAGGCTGAGAAGAGCTGTAACAAATTTGTGAGTGTCAAAATATAAAAACTCTCAAAGGTTTTCTTTTTACATTGACAATGTTTATCTTGGCATATCAGTTTTGTAAAAGCTAGTAGAACATCTATAAATTTTCTCTTAGTCCATCTTCACTTATTTGGATGTGAAGCAAAAAAAAAAAATTGTATGAAGTAATTAATGATTGACAATTATGTTTAGTAAATTCGACTATTTAAAAAGATTATATTTGTTTTTCAATTTTAACCTTGATATGCAAATAATTTAATTAACCACATAATGTTGAAATAATCTTTTAAATGATATATAAAAGCCATGACATGTAATTTTTTTTTATCACAGCTCTTATAATTTTATGTCATATCTTTATCATATCAAAGGTATCAAAAATAATAGAATAATTTGAATAAAATAATTTATTCCATTATTGTTTAAATTAAACATAGCCTAAAGAGTGTTCCAAATGATTTGTGACACGTTATTCCAAACTATCCATTACTTAACTAGTAATCAGAGTGCAACCAACGTTCGCGCAAAAACTTCAAAAAATTTATTCCAACTAAATCAAATTAAATAATAATAATAATAATGGATGATGATGGCTGCCAAGCTCGTGTCCCATTCTCTTATTCCCCTTCGAAAAAGGTGTTGCTTCACATTTAAAATTGATTTGGGTTCCCTTACTTCAAATAACAGGAAAAAAAAAAAAGAACTTTTACTATAAAAGAAAATAAAATTTAGTAATTGCAAAAGGGAGAGAAAAAAGGAAACAAAAATAAATCTCAATCATAGCTCACATGCCCATGATCAGTCTTTTAACTCGCAATCTTCCACTCTCGTTGCCATTGCAAATAATAGTTTTATTGAAATAAATAAATAAAATAAATTGCTAGAAAATAAAAAAAGAAAAAAAGAAAAAAGGAAAGAAAAGGTTTACCCATTTCATATTGAAAAATTTGATGCCAAATTCGACAACAAAAAAAAAGGAACCTTAAAAACCTAATCATAAATCAACATAATCCACAAGTTATAGTGGAAGAAATTAAATTGAATAGAAAATTAAGATACAATTATAAAATAAGAATTTGATTGAGTTCCACACTACTAAAAAGTTTGCCACGAGAGAATTGATTGCTTTGAGTTAGCAAATCTCCCATGCACTTCATTTTTCCTTTCTTAATTGAAAAGTTGCATTTAATAAATAAAAAGAGCAAATAAAGACTGCAATAAACACTCATGAAAAACTAAATATAAATTAAAACTAAAAGCAGATTGAAGGTTTATTTGGAGTTATGGCGTAATTTGCAATTAGATTTTAATATCAAACTAAACTCTTCATTGTATTTTTGTAAATTAATTTCATGACTAAAAGTAGTTATTATAATAGCTTCAAACATTCAAATATAATAACTAGTAAAAGTTACACGCTGTATGCAAATGTAACTTTTAAATTATTGTAGTTTGATTAATATAAATAAAATTAAAAGTGTAAGAAATATTTAAAAAAAAAAGAAAGATCAAAAGAATTAGAAAAGAGAGGAAAATTATGAGAATATATAAACTAAAAATGCAAGTTAATAGAAAAGATAGAAAAAATGATAGAAGAAGTAAAATACTTTAAAGTAAAGGTAATTATATAATTTTATGTTATGCAAAAAAAAAAGTCTTATTAACATTAATTTGGGTTCATTTCTAAAACCTCATTAATTAACTAAGAACAATAAATAATAAAAGTAATGATTTATCAAAAATAATAAGAGTGGTTTGTAATTTGTATTTTTTGCAGTTAGGAGAGGCTATTATTTATAAAATACACTAGCCACTGTATCTTGCCATCACCAATGTATATAAAATTTAAAACTCACTAATTTGCCAACCCACTGTCAAATAGTATCAAATCACCAATGTGTATAAAATTTAAAACTCACCAACTTGCCAACCTATGGTCAAATAGTATCAATTCAACCGATCTATTTGATGTGAAAAAAATTTATAATCTGGTACATTTTAAACTTTTTTTAATCAATCTATATTGGTTTGGAAAGAATTTTTATTATTAAACTACCCGAATCTGACTGTCTACACCTCTACCTCTAAACCTGAATTAGTTCTTTTGATTATATTATTGTTTATAATATATAATATTTTCTATTTGTTATATGTTTTTATTTGAACCATCGATACTGTACTACTAAGACCGATTGATGTATAGTAACTAACTTTAATAATCAATTAATAATCTACCGAAACACCCATCCCCTTTATTTGTTCTTCTATTTATATAGATTAATAATTAAATATATATATATATATATTCTCTTGAATATTATTTAATTTATTCATTTTATTATAATTTATCTTTCATCAATTTCTTATTTTTTTCTATTGATTTATATCAATTTTCAACTAAATTCAAAATTTAGATTTTTTTTTACTGTCAACTTTATTAAAAATGTAATTAATATATTTTAAAGTATAATTCATGAGATTATATATGCTTATTTTAATTATACACACATATGGAGAGTACAATTTTATAAATTGTTTAACTTAGTATGAAAATGTTGGTATAATTTTACTCGGTTTTCCAAAGCATATTGATCAACATTCCCATTTGATTTTCATAAAATTCACTTTTTTTATTTTATCTATCAAATTTTTATTGATTATTATTTTTATTTTTCATGTTTCACCGTCTTTCTGACTTCAATTTATTATTGGTTAAAATAACACACTTTTTATGAGTATGCATAATCATGAAAAAATTATGAAAATTTCAAAATTATAAACAGAAATAAAATTATTATATGTTTATGATTCTGATAGTTAAATAAAATTATTTAAAAATAAGTTAATAATTTTTTATAAAATAGAGAGGGGAACTAATAGAGTTTAAAGAGATATAAAACAAGATAACAAATAAAATTGTTTAAGAGTACAGGAAAATGAGAATACATAGGTAAGGTAGAGAACATTTTAGTCAATTAATAATTGATCACTAACTTAGCAGCTATCCAACCCACTCTCGATATATAATATGGTACAATGTAGTAGGCTTCCTTCCACTATCTTTCTTTTAATTTTGATTTTCATTATTTTTTTCAAAATTTTATTTTTCTTGAACTTTTTATATTCTTTTTTAAAAATATTACAAATTTTATATTTATAAATTACATATTTTATTTATTTATATAATTATGAACATGTGCACTTTTTAGGTGGTGCATGCGTTATATGTGAATGTATAAGTAGTTATACTTTTAATATTATTCATGCATTGCATATTAATTTATTTAAACCAAAATGTAAAATTTCATTTTTCATCTTGTAACTATATAATTTATAAACTTACCTAAGCTTTGTATAAATCAGTCCTACAAAAAATTATATATACCTTCCTTGAAGAAAAATATACATAATTTTCCATATTTGATGGATTAATTTGTACAAGGCCTAAATTTTAAGAAAAGATACTTTATTTTTCTCTAAAATAAATGATTATTTAAGAAGAATTTATAATGCTCAGCCCTGACATTTGAGTTTTGTACAGAACAATCCTTCAAATATAAAAAATTAGATATAACTCCTTTCAAGAGGAGGCATATATAATTTATTGAGGGGTTAATCTACTCATCAAATAGATTTAAATATTAGTTAGATATCTAATTGAGGGAAAGTTTATGTAATTTTTCATATTTGAATGATTGATTTGTGCAAAGCCAAACGTTATGCGAAATTTTCTTAATTATAAGCTAATGTAAGCCTAAAATTCAATTTTGTAAAATACAAAGGCGATGTGATACGCATCCATGCATGCATTGCATGAATGGACTCGGGGGATGGCGCAAAAAACATATGATCATATGCGCAATTAATCGGAATTTTAGCGGCCCAATCCCTTCACTCACCCCCACGCCGTCTCTGCGCGCGCAGCCTGGTTGTGGATGATCGCCTATCCGCCTGCATTTCTGCGTGAAGGAAACATGCAGAATCCTATCGATTGAATGCGTTGATCCGTTTACGTTATCCCCCAAGTTGACTCGCCCACTTTTCTGACCTTCATCGTCTCTCCTCTGATCATTAATTAGATCTCTCTTCCTTCTACGTGTTTTATCACCCTTTATGCTAACACGCGTAAGTTTGATGAATGAATTTATTATAACTGATTGATCTTCTGCTGTTTCCGAGTTCTTAATAGTTCACGTTGTTATTCATCCAAAGATTCAAATATTTATGGCGTCTTGCTTCAATTAAGGTTTAGTTCTTCAAAAGATTGCGTCTTCAACCTTTTCGGGGGACGAATTTAGGGGGGTCTTCTACAGCAATTGTGTGTTGACACCATCCTTGAAGATTGAAGCTTTTTTTTTCCTTTTTCTGTTGTGAATGAGATCAAAAGAGGTATATCTTAATGGTGGAATTCAAGAGGAGTAGGGAATTTCAGAGATTACAAAGCGTTTGATGGGGAACACATGTGTAGGCCCTAAGTCGGGGAGCACTGGCTTCTTTCAATCTGTAACGGCGGCCGTCTGGAAACCGCGGCAGCCAGGGACTCTCCCTGTCCCAAATCAAGAGCAAGAAGCCAGCACTAGCAACACAACTAAGGATAGCAATAATGATAATGAGAGCTCTGTAAATTCAGATAGTAAAGCCTCTGGTTCGACTCACTCTGATGTGCAAAACACACCGCCTACACCGATAAAAATTGCGGGCGATGCTGCCAAACCGACGGAACCAGAAAATCCTGTGAAGGAGAAAGCAGACAATGGCAGTAATATCGATGTTAATGATGCCAATAGTAACAGGCCAACAGAAGAGGCAAAACAGAACAAGCCTAATAATTTTAAGAGATGTGCAAGTGTAGGACTACTAGTAGAGTCAGTTTTACAGAGGAAGACAGAAAATTTGAAGGAGAAATATACAATAGGGAAGAAGTTAGGACAAGGACAATTCGGGACCACATTTTTATGTCTGGACAAGGCCACCAACATGGAGTTTGCCTGCAAAACAATTGCCAAGAGGAAGTTGACAACTGAGGAGGATGTGGAGGATGCTAGAAGAGAAATCCAGATAATGCATCACCTGGCCGGGCACCCCAATGTTATATCTATTGTAGGAGCTTATGAAGATGCTGTCGCCGTTCATGTTGTGATGGAGCTCTGTGCAGGTGGGGAACTATTTGATAGAATCATACAAAGGGGGCATTACACAGAGAGAAAGGCTGCTGAGCTTGCAAGGGTGATAGTTGATGTCACAGAAGCTTGTCATTCCTTGGGAGTTATGCATAGAGACTTGAAACCAGAGAATTTCCTGTTTGTGGATGATCAGGAGGAGTCGCCACTTAAGACCATCGATTTTGGGCTCTCAGTTTTCTTTAGGCCAGGTACTCATCTACGAAGCTCTATCTTTAGTTTTTATGTAATTTACATTTCAGTAAGATTAATTCTGATTTTCTAATACTGAATTGCAACTATCTAGACTCATAGGGACAAATTTCATTGTGATTGAAGTTGAAATAGGAAGACTTTTCAAATACTTCCCTGACGTAAGTATAATGTCATGTAAAGAAAGGAAAGAATTGGCAACAGAGGGATATGCCATTCATTAGATTGTCCATTATCTTTATTGCGACATCCCACAGGCATTTATCTTGCTGGGAACATATACCATTGGGCCTAAAATTGGATTCATGTTGAATACTATTATTCACACTATAAAATTGTGGTAGAATTTTGGGTTTAGATGAAGCCGTAGTTATCTCCACGACACTCTGGGAGTTGTCGGGAACGAATCTGTGCAATGCAGTTTTACATGCAACACAAGTCATATGATTTTGCATTACTCGAGATATCTGTAACAAGTGTCTGTATTGAATTTCTGTTCTTCATCTTAGTCTTTTGAAGGCGTGTGATGCATGTGTCTTGAGTATCTAAATTTATTTGATTACAAGTACATTAAGTATTGTTGGAAGTGCGGCGAGCTCTATTACAAACTTTAATTGAACTTTATTGGGTCAAGTATCTATTTTATATACAAGTCACTTTTTTCTTTTTTTTACCAACGTGGGATGCCACTTTTTCTAACTCATATTTATTTCCAACAAGTATCAATCTCACAAAAATTCGAGATCGGGCATGGAGCTATTCTGCTTAAGCTACTGTCATTTTGATGATCATTTTACTGATTGGAGATATAACTGGAATCCATTTATCACAAACATGCAACAAAAATTTTCCACTTATATATAACCAGAATTTCCTTTGTCAGTTTTAGGTTGAATTTCACAAACAAGATACAACTGGTTTCTGTTCATCATATTTTACTGTTTTAAGAACTTTTTTAAACAGATAACATTTATCTTGTCTGTTAATGCCTCAATGTTAACTCAGAGTCATGCACGCCGTTTCTAACTAGTTCGGAGGCCATAATACTGACTGGAAAATTACTTATGTTTCATTCATTCTTTATTTATGCGTGATCAAGTACTGATATTTTACCTTCTCAGGCGAAACATTTAGTGATGTGGTTGGTAGCCCTTATTACGTTGCCCCAGAGGTACTAAAGAAACATTACGGACCAGAATGTGATGTCTGGAGTGCTGGAGTTATCATTTATATTTTGCTAAGTGGAGTTCCACCGTTTTGGGATGGTAAGCCTTTTATCGATCACATCTGCTCTCTTGCTTGGCTGTACTATGCATCATCTTGCTGTTAGATCTGACTTTCTTATATGCCAATGCATGTTTTGGATCAGAAACGGAACAGGGTATTTTCGAACAGGTTTTGAAAGGAGAACTCGACTTTGTATCTGAACCTTGGCCCAGTATATCTGATAGCGCAAAAGATCTTGTCAGAAGAATGCTCGTACGTGACCCCCAAAAGCGGCTCACTGCTCATCAAGTTCTTTGTGAGTAATACACATGGATAGCTCGATATTGTAGGTCTTAAGAAGTCAATCATATCTTGCCATTCTCTTAATCAGTGCAGTAATGGTAAGTGGGAAACGGTGCTGCAGACTGGTACACTCATGTCCGTCGTCATACTATTATGCTTCTGAGTTCTTTTTAAGAGAAATATTGCATGAATAATCCGTAAGAGGTTCGATATAGCATATAAGGATATGTGAATCCGTACTGTTATGGATGGGTATGACCAGTTCGAGCTCTAAACAGAGCAAATGTGCAGGCATATGCAATGTATCCAGACTATTTCATTGAAACTGTGGTGTGTTTGTGCAGGCCACCCATGGGTACGGGTCGATGGTGTAGCTCCAGATAAGCCTCTTGATTCTGCTGTCCTAACTCGTCTGAAGCAATTTTCCGCCATGAACAAACTCAAGAAGATCGCAATCAGAGTAGGTTCCTCACAGTCTTCTGCTTTCATAAATTCCCACTCGAAACTGAATCGCAGATACTTCACTGGTAATCAGTTTGTTTTAAATTCGTTCAAATAGATCATTTACTTCATCTCACAGTTCTTAATTTACCTGATATGGAGAATGTGCTTCATACAGTTTACGTTTATTATGATGCTCGAGTATTTTAATCAAATAAACTAACAGGGCCATGTAAAGATAGAAGTACCGTCGAATCACACAGTGCATCCAATAAAAATAGAAATTTAGTTATTGGACACGACATGTTCATTGATTTGAAAGTTAGAAAGAGTAAAAAGCCCCTCCATTGACCAATAACGACTTAATCTGCAATTTTTTTGGTGGATATGGGTTTTGATTTTTAAGAAGATTTCACATACAACGTTATTGAAATGTATGTTACAGGAAAGAAGAGGAAGATAATTATATTGTTTTATGTTCATTGTCTTTGACCAGCCATAATAAGATATTTCTTGCTACATAGCTGACAAAACGTTTCTCTTATCCATAGGTCATCGCAGAAAATCTTTCTGAGGAAGAGATTGCCGGACTAAAGGAAATGTTCAAAATGATAGATGTGGATAATAGTGGGCATATTACCCTGGAAGAACTCAAAAATGGTTTAGAAAGAGTTGGTGCCAATCTCAAAGATTCAGAGATAGAGGGCCTGATGCAAGCTGTAAGTGCAGAACACTGCTTTTCCCTATCGGTTAGATATATCAGAACCACATATCATATATTTTCCTTCATGTGGTAATTCCAATAGACGTGAGAATGAGTAAAGTTCCCTTTCATCCTCTTTTACACCACTCAACTCCTAATCTGTGTGGACTATTATTCTGCCCTGAATTCTCATGAATTTTCCGAAGTGATAACGCTTACAGAATTTTCACCTTGTACACTACTGTAGTGGTACCACACGCACTAGCACCTGTCACATATAGTATCTACATGTTGAAGCAAATGGCCAACTAATTGGTGGAAATGAACAAATTCTCCTTAAGGATTGTTTTCCCCTCTATATGGCATTGGGGTTGGTTCTTCATTGGTCACTGCAGTCATTCCCTAAACTATGTTTTGACGAGTGATTGCATGGATGCATTATTTCTTGATACCAGAAGCTAGCAACGGACTCAACGAGGGATGATAAAAAAAACCTAAGAAAGCTTGTAGTTTAGGTCATACGTAACACCTTCGCCATCTTCAAAAATTAATTGAGATTTGATGCAAATTACATAACACAGTTCTTGAAAACCGGAAGTTTTCAGCAAATATAAACTATACGTTTGACTTTGACTTTGACTTTGAGTTAGCAATGGAATTTTGTAACTTCCATTTATAGTGTGGCGTCATCTTCATCTCTATGGTATATTTTCGATCATGTACTTTTCTTCTCAAATATCTGGCTTCCTTCTATATAAACTGCTTTGCTTTTATTTCCCTGATAACTCAGGCTGATGTAGACAACAGTGGAACCATAGACTACGGGGAGTTTTTGGCTGCAATGCTGCATCTAAACAAAGTCCAGAGAGAAGATCATATGTTCACAGCTTTTTCATATTTTGATAAAGACGGTAGCGGATACATCACGAAGGATGAGCTTCAACAGGCCTGCGAGCAATTTGGTCTAGGAGATGTTCACCTTGATGACATCATCCGTGAAGTTGATAAGGATAATGTAAATTCTCTCGGTTAAATCTTTGAGCAAGTGCCTACTTGTTCTACATGCTAGATGACAATAACTGAAAATCTTATTAATTTTCTTCTTTCAGGATGGCCTAATCGATTACGGTGAATTCGTCGCCATGATGCAAGACACCGGCTTTGGAAGTAAGGGACTGCAGAACAGTATAAGCATGGGACTAAATGGTGCTTTCAGGCCTGGTAATCCTTGATCCTGTCATGCCCCCGACTGGTGTAAATTTTCTTATCAGTGGAGTGAAAAAGATATGTGTGCAATTTGTTGTAGAGATTAATTAGTGAGGATGTCTCAGCTGGACAGTGAGGTTTTCCATCCTTTGGGTATGTGCTTTTGATGTTTTTGTTCTTTCTTGGGTTGTCTTTTGGTTTCTGAAGGTATTGTCCATTTTGAGTATTGGTAGTGAGCTGTAGTTCCATATTGACTCGGGTGAACTCATTCACTTACGACCATTCATAGTCCTAGTGAGATTACCTGTTTACTTCTGTCATTGAGAGCCAACATATTATTAAGGCTAAGTCAACTTTTCTAACATTATCTTGTATTGAGATGTGGCTAACCAATAAGTAGGACTAAGTTTGAGTCGAGTTGAGCTCAGTAGTAGGATTCTGGAGTTCGAATCGACAATAGAAATTGGAGCTCAAGCTCGAGCTCAAGGATGAAAAGAAAACTCAAGCTCGAGCTTGTGTAGCTCGAATAGTCCAGTTGAGCTCAGTAGCAACATTGTCGAGCTCGAATCGACAATAGAAATTGGAGCTCAAAGATGAAAAGAAAACTCAAGCTCGAGCTCGTGTAACTCGAACCCAGAATTCGAGCTTCACAAGCTCAAGTAGTCGAGCTCAAATATCAGGAAAAAAAAAAGTTGTAAATTGTAATGATATTGTGTTGAACTCATAAGCTCTATGATTAATTTGTGTATAGTGTATGCCATTAGGTTACATTGTGATTTTATGAATATTTATTATCAAAATATTTACATATATAAATTTTTAGATTGTAGAATCAAATTAATTTATCAAAAGTCATTACTTGAGCTAAATTGTCATTAATCATTGCTTGAGTTAAATTGTCTTTATTGCTACTTCATATAGTTGATTCTTGTAGACATGCAAGCAACATTTCTAATTTAATCTTTTTTCTTCAAGGAATAGCTATACTAGTATTGCATATTCTAATTTCTAAGAAAACTTTGATAAAGCTTGATAGGATAATTTGTTATATATGAACAAAGACCAAGAACAATAATTTCCCAATTGTGGCTACAAAGACTTGGAACAATCATTTCGTAAATTTGACATTATACAAAAACCTGGAACAATAATTTCCCTATTGGCAAATTTAACATCATACAAAGACTTGGAATAATAATTTCCCTATTGTGGTAAATTTGACATCCTACAAAAAAATGAAACAATAATTTCCCAATTGTGGCAACTTTGACATCATATAAAGACCTGGAATAATAATTTCCTAATCGTGGCAAATTTGACATTATACAAAAACCTAGAACAATAATTTTCCAATTGTGGCAAATTTGACATCATAACACCATTCACATCATACAAATGGTTAAATGCCACAGCAACAATAAAGAAGCCACATTATGTTGTCTATTTTACGCACAAGTGGCCAACATAACAATAAGTCTTCCAATAAAGATAATGAAAGTTTCCGCAGATATCTCCCAAAATAACATAAGTTCTCCCAATTCCAAATAACAAAAGTTACATGAACAAAAATAAACTTCCAATAATGGAACCATCTTCCAACAAATAATCAACTTCTGAGATTGATGGCGATGAGCTTATTTAAATTACAGGTCTTTTGACTGAGTATGGAGAACTGCAACTAAAAAAAATTAAAGAAAAATTAAAAATTGAAGGTGATGCATTAGTATATAAACTAAAGGTACAAACCACATACAAAAGAAGAAATCAACTATAATAATTAATTTATTAGATCATAAAAAACATATCCAACATAGTTTAACAAGTATGCTCTTCTATTTCATTCAAGATTGTTCATAAAACAAACCATGGAAAGAAACATGAAACATCAATACTAAATACTTGCATAAACAAATTTCATGGATTTGGATTTGGAAGCATATATTCATGGGGAGTTTTTTCTTTGTACGAATATATACAAACAAATGTAGTAACAATTAACACACAACATAATTTATAATGGTAATGTATAGACTATAGATTCATAATAAAATTAAAAGGATAAAGCTTACTTTCATTTTCTTTTTCACTCTATATAAATGTCTACACTAATCATCTGCACACAAAAGTATTTGAACAGTGTCAGGAGTTAGTGAAGCTCGATAAGTATCGATCACCCTTATACCAGCATTGAAGGTAGATTTAGATGCTATGGTGATTATAGGAACAGCCAATATATCTACAGCCAAATGAGACAATACCAGGTATAAGGTCTGACTCTTCATCTACCAATCTAAACAATCAAATGTCTCTAGATCAAATGATGGTTGCTCATGAGATTTTTCAAGATATTCTATCAAGTCAAACCTCTAGGGCTCACTGGTGCTACATCTAGGAAACTCCCACTCCTTTAGTTTATCCTAAATATTTGGTGTTGAGCTCACACTACTATTTTCATTACTATGGTTATGAGATAGACAAGAACTTGATGTTGAAACCTCACCACTTGCAGGCGTAGACAATTTCACATATTTTTCATAAAGATCGAAGATGACCTTGCGTACCCCTGTTAAATGCACATGTGCCTCAAATTTAGGATACATATTGAAAAATACAAACTGTACCATTTTCATTTTCTATCTCAAATCTAAGATGGTTGCAATGCATATCAACAAGTTGCACTCTTTCCAATATTTATCAAGTTTAAGCTTTATTTTGGCCACCATTCTTCTAATAAACTCATCCTCATTATTAACTTGAGCATCCAAGACCAATCTCACATTAAGAACCTTTGAGAGGAATAAATTACTAGTCAAATAATCACTCTCTTAAATAACATGTGTGGTATTCCAAAATATAGCTAAAATGGTATAGACCTTTTCAACTTTATCCCAATCTTCTTTAGTCGGACATATGTCATAATTAGAATCTCGCTCCGCATATTATGCAAAGACTTTTTAAAACTTTAAGGCACAACTCTTCATCTTGTAAGTTGAATTCTACCTAGTTCGACAATTATGAATCAACTTTTTTCTTAGAACACCACATTGTTAAGCAATTTCAGCAGACACTAAGAACCTCTCATCAGTGCGACAAATATAGTCTACACTGTCCCTAATATATTCACAAATATCTGCAATCTCACTTAGCCCAGCTTGAATCATGAGGTTTAGCACATGGGCACAACAATGAACATAAAACAACTTTCCCTCAACCAACAACTTTTTTGCTCTCCTAAACTCAATTTTTAAGCGATTCACAGCAACATTATTTTTCAAGGCATCATCAACAGAAATAAAGTAAATCTTTTGTTCAATGCCCCATTCCTTTGCACACTTGAATATGGAAAAAGTTATGTCAACTCCTCGCCTAGGTGGTAACATCTGAACAAAGTTGAGAACCCTTTTTTGAAGCTTCCACTTTGCATTAATTCAATGTCCAGTGACAACCACAAATTCAATTTTTTGGTTTTTCGACTTCTACATGTCAGTTGTGAGACTCTCCTTGTTGACTTTATTCAATAGAATCTTTACTTTCTTCTTTTCCATGTCATAAACACGCTCACAACTAACTTTACTGTGAATCGAGAAATTGGCTTATACTCAGGTGCAGCTTCCTTCATCATAAGGTTGAATCCCTTTTCTTCCAACATAGAAAATGGATGCTCATGCATCAAAATCCAATGAGCAGCACATTACCTCACATTCTCTTGTTTAGTTTTCCCTTATGTAGTGCTAGAACATTTGTTGAATTGGAACACTGAGGTTGAAAGTTGATTATTGATTGCTTCGCTCCCCTCATAAGCTTTGCTTTTCTAACCTTACACGTCTTGAGATGCCTTAGCATGTTTGATGTTTGCTTTGTTTTAGTTTAAGATAATTTAGCCCCACAATGTTTGCATCTTGCAAATAAGTCTCTATTCTCTATGATCTCCTCGAAACGTTTCTATACTCCAGATGTCTTGTCTCTTTTTGACACATGGAATTCAGGTTTCGGATCAAGTTCTGTACCAACATCTTCTTCTTCTTGCTGCTTATCCACATCCATATCCCCAGACTCAGTTGGTAATGTATCTTCATCTTCAAATTCATCTCTACTTTCAAAAGCACCAACATTTAACTCTGACACACTGCAACTCATAAATGTAGGACTTGATGAATCTACAGTAGGTGCACATGACTCACCATGGAACTCTTGTGGATTGGAACTAGAAGGCATGCCTATAATATAGAAAAACAACAATTTTGTTAATTTTCTATCCTCATGTTAGAATTCAAACAAAGTAATTAAAGTGTGGGTAATTAAAATAAGAAAAGTAGGTACATGTGATCACTAAATCATAACTATAAAAGCATGCTATTGTCTTCAAATATAAAAACTTGAATATAAAAATTTGGGGAGACTGAAATATAAAATGTATAGAGAACAACAACAGAAGTTCTAACCTTCAATTTTTTGTGAGCCATGATTACCATTGCCTTTCATAACTTGAGCAACACAAATGAAGTGATTTAAAGTTTAAACTTTGAATAATCTGAAATAACAACCAGAAACAGGGAAGCAAAAGTCAGCATTGCACTTTTACTAATGCATGCATAGGTTCTTTGTGGCAAATGCATTGATAGGTTCTCACCCCTTATCCATTGCAGGAAGCATATATTGTGCATATAAAATCATACAACATTTTATTATAGCACTTAAATAAAAAAGATCACACATTTCAATCAGCAAAACAACTGATAAATCTATATGATGGATTCTCTGCATGTGAAATTGATACAATTAATAAACAGATGCATAAGTATTTCCATATACTAAAAAGCATCAGCACTGCAATTAACGTAAAGTTTAAAAGTTCTGTAATCTGTATGCTATTCCTACAGAGTATCATCATTATTTCCAAATCCCAACTAAAACAATGCAAACATAATTCCAAATATCCAACTAAAAAGGAAACTTCCATTCTTTTCAAACCTAAAGTAAGAAAACTCTAAGCCTAAACCTAATTCAATTCCCTAACACATCTCAATGAGTCCCCCACTCTTCAGTCTTCATCCACACATATCAAAATTCTCACGAATCACAACCCCACAAACTCTAATCAAGATTAAATCAAGCACAATAAATAAATTAGAATTGAAATTGTGCTTTAACTATGTCTACCAACAATAGAATTCAATAAATAGGCAAGAAGTTACTTGAGTACTCGATGGTGAATTTTCGACTGGCTTGGTGGAATTAGTTTTAATCTTCTCAGCGGGTGACACGCCGACAACAAAGGAAGGCGCTAGGCCGAAGCGACACCAGCTCTAGACTTGAGATACTATGTCGTTGAGGGGTGAGGGAGAAGGTTGGCAGGCATTGGGTAGATGCAAGAAAATTTTTCCGAGGATGAGTGACAAGTGGGCGGAGTGATTAGATGAGTGAAAAATTCTGTCGAGGAAGAGTCAAATATAGAAGAAAAGAGGAGTCACATGCGCTAAATGGAAAATGTCTAAAATGCCACAATTAAGAAATAATAATTACAGAAATTCCATCGATCTCGAGTTACTCAAAACTCATCGAATCGACATAAAGATTACTCAAGCTCAAACTGTTATATGACTCGAGCTTGAGCTCAATAATACTTGAGCTCGAGCCAAGTTTTGAGTCGAGTAGCCCAACTCAAGCCTACCGCTAGATGAGAGTGGCAGCTTGAGTTCTCCTCCTTGTTACTTGTTTAATTCTATCACTGAGAGCCGACATATGGTTAAGGCTCAGCTAACTCTAGGAACCGACATGTGGTTAAGACTAAGTCAACTCTTCTAACATTATCTTGTATTGAGATGTGGCTAACCAAGCACCTTTTCTCTTTAATATAATCATAATTTTTATTTTTTGGAAACTTGTGGAAGACAAGATATTAAATCTAAAATTCTATAACATTTAGTTTTGGAAGCTGATAAGTTCCCTCAAATTTGTTGCCAAATATCTGTGGTTATATTTATTTTGTAATTATACACTTTTTAAAAATACATACTTAATTATTATCATTTATGATTTATTATTTATTATTTATTTTTATACAATTTTCGAGACAACAATTCTTAAAAACATATTCAAATATTTAAAAACAAACAAAGGCTCATAGTCTTAATTCTTAAAAACATATTCAAATATTTAAAAACAAACAAAGCCTCATAGTCTTATCTTTGCTGGGCGGTGCCGTTTCTACTGTTCCAGCCTCGACGTCTCTATTGAACAAACTAGTTGAGATTAATTAGGCCGTGTTTGATAGGCAAAGTGGATGGATGACAAACCTGTGGATGCGGTGCACGTACGCAATCAATGTTCACGTAACGCACTCCTTTAATCTGTTGTTTCGATTATATAACGGATAGAAGTGAATTCGTCCAATGTCACTGTCTGATTACGCTGTCCCATGTAACAGCTAACAATCCAATCAATGAATTGGCATCCGTCACGCTCGACTCCTCACTACCAGACACTTTTTTTCCTTTTTAATTTTCTCCCTTTCCTCGTACCAGTACACGTATGTCTGCAGGGATCTATGGGATAAGCACTCTCTGGCTCCTGATAAGGTATGATCTTTTGTGCAAATTGTGATGCAATTAATTTACTTTTGTTCTTCTTATATCATAAGATTTCTGACTGATACGAAAATCGGACGTTGAACATCACTGATTTTTATTACTCCCATTTTTTCCTCTCACTTACTCCGCCCCCTCCCCACGCCCCGTTCACGTTTTTCTCATCTTAATAATATACTTTTCTAGACTCATAGGCACGTGTATTGGTATTGATCGTCGATATCAATCTCTGCTTTCAGCTTGAAATTTTCAAGAATAGAATTAAATATTATCGTATTTTCATTTTAGTTTCCTTCCACCTCAACGATGTGATACTGTAATAATTCCTTTAATAATTTAGTAACCCAAAAACTGCTGGAAAAATTGAAATAATAACATGGGAAAAATTTAAATTCATTGCTGCTAGAAAAATCATCCCATATGAAATGTGTGTGTGCGCGCACGCAAGAGAGAGAGAGAGACAGAGAGATGCATGAGTTTTATAATCTTATCCACAAATACAAATGAGAATAATGAGAACAAATCTAATGGGAAATTAATGAAGTAAGAAAACGTAACTTTCTGCATCGTTGGAGCAAGAGGAGGACTGTAAGGGTCCAAAATTGATAAGTAAATTGTTGTCGCCGGAGATCTGTGATACTACCATCCACGTGGATGCTCTAAATCCTCAGATAATCGATTCCTGGTGCCATCAGTCTTCCCCACCGTACCTTTTCTTCATTTTTCTCATTTTTCCATGGGTAACGTTGTATGCATATCTAACCAATTTATTCATTTGAAATGGATGTTTTGATGATTAATGATATTTAGTGAGAATTATGTTAAAATAAGTGGTATGTTTCGAAGGATAATTTAATTGGATAGATAATGTTATTTATTTGAATTTTTTATTTATAAAGTTATAAAATATATATAATAATGATTGTGTGATATGATAATACACAAGAATAATAATTAGTTAATCGAGTATATATATATATATATATATAAATGTGATAATACGTGTGTGTATAAGAATTGATTTAGTTTTGAATAGGCGTAATGATTGGAAAATAATTAATTATATACGTAAGAAATGGACAATTCAAATTTGAATTTGAAATTAAATTTTTGTTGAGTAATATGTTTTGTAGTATAAAATTTGGCGAGTTGTATTAGGTTGAAAGTAGCTTCCAAACATAGCCAAAATACTCGAGGGTCGTTATTAGTGGGATTAATTGACTTCGGTTACTTGTTTATATAATTAGACAATATAGGAATGCATATCCTAGCGAGAAGAAGCCTGTTAACAAACGCGAGGTTTCAAGAGTCAAGACACTGGTGGTTGTGATTAGCAACATATTCCAACCACTTTTGCAAGAAAGAAACAACTTTTCCAACACTGGCTAGCTATGAACTAGTTGTTATTACCACCATATATATGTAGTGTTCCTACAAAGTAGATGATTTTATGATTACGACATCACTAATGTTCGTTGGTGAAAACACATAACTTTTTTCTCTGTGAAGATAATGCAACATTACACTTTTATAGCCTATTTCATCACAACTCTTAACACTAAACCTGCCACACTCTTGACCTAGATGTGGCCATGGTTAATGTTAAACATGTACGTTAATTATATGGATAGATCAAGGAACTAACTAGCAGAAAGTGAGGGGCATAATTTATTAGAAATCCACTCCATATAAAAAGAAATAATTATATACGTATTCCCCTATATGCTTATTACTCCAAATTTTCTTCAAATAAAATTCAAGAAATGCTTACGAAGTAGTAATGTAATTAACTGTGATGCAAAAATACGATTAATTTGCAAGAAAAATTGTGTGCTGTTTTGCAAGAGGTGAAGCAAATTTAGATAAGCATACCAAGAAAAAAAATACGCAGCATTCCAGAATTCCAAAGGGGTTGCATGACGAATAGGAGTGACCCAAAATGATGCCCTGTCGAGGAGGTAACCAAAGACAAAAAATTGGCCTCAGAGTTGTCCCATTGTCTGTGCGTATCGTGGTGTCAATCGCCTTCCACGCCATAAATTTCAAGAGGGCCATGCTAACTGCCTTACAACGCGGATAAGAGCCATTTAATGATTAAAGCTGCTTCATCAATATTATCACAGTTACACACCAAACCCTAATTACTGTGATGAGACTTCTGACGAGTTTCCAAGAGAAAAGGAATACAGATATGTCCCAACACGTGTGCGGTGGAAGAGGTGATTCGGTCCCGGTGGAGATGCCTTTTATTCACCCTTTGTTTTTTCAAAATAATAATAAGGGGTTGAATGCTTAACTCAAGCCTACACTGAACTATTAATTGAGCATGGCCTCAGAAGTTCACTTAATTCAATCATAGTGGTCTGGAGTATTATATATTAAAAGAGCCCAGCCTTGACAATTTTTAAGATTTTGAAAAAATAAATGCTTGCTATGTCAGAAAGAAAATAAATAAATGCTCGAAATTAAAGTATATAAATCTCCGAAAACTAGGCGTTTAATGGACATTCCAATATCATTATCCACATGTAGCTATCAAATTTTAAATGGAAACTAAAAACGTTTTTCTAATATTTGTAAGCTTTTGCCTTTATGAAAAACCACCGCTTCAAATGCTTGCAATGTTAGTTTTCATTTTTATCATAAAAAATTAGGCACTATAATTGTTGTATTTTTTTAAATTTTGTCTTTATCTCTCTTACTTTTACATAATTTTTTTAAAAAATATAGTTAAAAACACACGTTCAAGAATAAAAGCAAAAGCATTTTGAAGTTTCAATTGTCTTTAGAGAGCTATGTTTTAGAATACAGAAGAAAAATTAATTTTATAAAACAAAAATATATTTCATGATGTTCCACATGAAAAAATGAATTCGAAAAAATGGTGGGATATAAAAACACTATATTTTAAACATGAGGGAAAAAAACTTATTCATGTGCAAATAAATTGAACTTATGAGGTTGAATTGTGTTGCCTTCTCTGTAATTATCAAACGTTGAGGGGTACTCGTGCAATTTAAGGATTCCCTTCACAGCTGGCCACTGCACCTTATATATTCACCAGAACTCATCATAGTCACAAGTGTTAATCCCCTCGACAACGAAATTGATCCTCAACGTTCTTTTCTCATAAACTCTTTCGTCCAAATAATCAACTGGTTATTGTATTATAATCAGTAGTGATGGAGAATGCCAACGCCACAACAGGTCCGGTAAGGACTAAGTCCGACCAGCTGGTGGAGTTAATGGGGGCGGCACTGGCTGCAATCAGGTCCCCCGGCGAGGCGGCGGAGAGCAGCGGCAAACATTCCCGCAAGCCCAGCCGGCAGCTGGCGGCTGCCTCACCGGGACGAAGCAGCGGCAGTACTGGGAAGAACGCTCACATTCGCAAGTCAAGAAGCGCACAGATGAAATTCGACCCGGAGGATCTGAGCAGCGGCGCTGCCTTAAGCAGAGCCTCCAGCGCTAGTTTGGGCTTCTCCTTCTCCTTCACCGGCTTCACCGCGCCGCCGGACGAGATTGAGGATTCGAATCCATTTAGTGACGACGATGCCGGTAACTAACTCCCCTGATTCAGTGTTCTTTTCCGTCGTTATCACCACTGCTCATCTCATCCCCTTCTCTTTTCCTCTATGTCAAGAATTTGAATCTTCTACTATTTATATGATTTTGCATATCATCATAATTATAAGCTACTCTATTCCAAAAACTTTTCAAATATGAACTTGTTTTAAGCACACACTTAAAACTTCATAAATGCCATACATTATGAGATTAAAAAATAAATTCATCAACGTAAGTGTGTGTTTAATGTCCTAGTCAAAGAAACAACTGTGTACTTCGGAGGGTACTTTGGCCAATGTTGGTCCATCTTGGGGTTCCATCCTGGGGTTCCCTCCTGTAAAAGCAAGCTGTCTTCATCGCCAGTGGGCACAGTACTTAAGAGACAACACTCAAAGTTCCAGTACCACATACGTACATATATAGATACACCTTTTCGTTCCTTTCAGTCAAAAGAGTTGATAAGCTTAAGGTTGTAGGTTGGAACATGAAACCACGAAAGGCTCCAGTTTATGGCTTTACGCATCTATCAGTAATAATTCAACACCTAAACCGGTCGGCAGCTGTGCTCGCAACTGTCTCCTACTCACGTTAAAGTTTAAACAAGAGTATTCCCCCTTTTTTAATCCATGAAATCTTATGCCTGTTGTTACTGTGTATTATTTTTTGTGATGTTGCAATTTTATGACCTGCATCGCTAAAAAAATTTGAATAGGGACAGATAATAAAAATAAAATAGAAGATTTGTTTTTTTTAATAATATTTTTTTATAAAAAATAGAAAAGAAACTATCAGGCAATGATGAGAGAGAAAAAAATTAAATATAAGTGAAGAAAAATTGCCAATTTTCAAATTGAATTTGTAAATTATGCCTTCATTATAGCTACTTACTTTATAGGTTCCTTTCAAAACGTACCAAATGCGCTTATACCAGCTAGGTAATGTCACAATGTCAAGTGAAAAAGTAAAAAATAACTAAATATTAAAATTGTGACATATTTGTATTTGGTGTAATATTAATATCTACAAGACTCTGCTCTATATATATTAAGGGAATGAAGACATTGATAGAAGCAAAATCATATTGTAATAATAAAAGTAAATTTTTAAAAAGTTTAAATGCAATAGAAATTATGTAAAATGAGGGGATAAAAAATTAGAAAATAAATAATAAGAATTACCATAAATCTATTTTGTTGCAGAAATAAAAAGTAGAGAATGGAGGAAAGTAAAAAACAAATAAAAGGTGAAACTTAGAAGACTAAATTAAATGATGAAGGTTTTAAGGGTACACGCTTAATATATAGTATGGATAGATTAAAAATAATAATATAAATTTAAATTTAAAAACTAAGTAGTCTCGAAATTTTAATAATATATTTAGTATAAATAAGACATTTAGTCTTAAAAATGTCACATGTGTTTCTATACATATACATATACACGGGTACGTATATATATTTCAAATTACTTTCACAAAAATGCCATTGCGATATCTTTGTTAAGTTGAATTTGGGATCAACAAGAACAAAATATATTAAACTTAAATTAAAAATGTCACTTCATGAAATAATTTTAATTGAACACAACATATTAATGTCTATTTAATTAGAATTAGCATTAAAGTAAATAATATAGACTAATGTTTATTTGTTTAATTGGACTCTTAGTTTCCACAAGTAAGGAGTTCATTTTCTGCAAAAGTTTATAATTAACATATTGGAAGATAGAAGACTCAAGTTAAATATGCATTATTAAATATTTAAGCATCAATTTGAATTAAATTCATATTGTATATATATTTGAACTATACCTATAAATGTATACATACGTGAACGAGCAATGATTATAATTTCAGAGCCTGGCAATTAAAGTTTAAAAAATCGCATCGACAAGCATATTAATTATATTAGGAAAAACATTTATATTTTTTGTTGTCTCATGAAAAAGTATAGCATGCGCCTCTTATCTTTGTGGTATTATATCACAAATTTAAACTACTAACTAAACATACCTAATGATTTTAATTTCAAATTGTAGTCTTGGTTCACATTCATGTATTTGAGATGAACAAATTTTCAGTCATCTGATACAAAGCTCACGAAACAGTTAACTTAAAGATCAAAATTAAATCATTAAAAAATTAAGGGTTAAATACTTAAAGTCTTCGGTCATGCCCAATGATTAACAGGGGAGGTTAGAGCTAATTATACGTAATTAGTCCCCATTTTCCATCTATTTAATAAAAAATCAGAGGCATCACAACAAAATAACAGACTAAAAAATCTATCATATCTATACTATATACTAAGTTAATAAGAATTTGTGGTTGAATGATGTAAAATTACACGATTGCCCTCATTAATTTTTTTTTTTTTAATTTCTTTAATCATTTTCTTTTAACTACTCGTTTTTATTTACATCTTCTCTCAAGCGTTTTTCTCATTTCAAATTCTTTTAATGTTTCTTTATTTTTTTTGTTGAAAATATTTTTGTACTTTTAGTTTTTTAAATAAATTCATTTACATCACTTATTTATAAACAGATTTGCACACACACGTAGGGTGTGCTTGTTTTACTATTTAGGTAATGCCGTCAATATTCTCATAGGACATGCATGAAATGAAATGGAGGATGTATGAATTCCCTATGATCACATGGAACATACAGAGACTACATGACGAACTGCCTTCAAGTTTTAGCAGTATGTATTGGTCTGGTTCTTCGTTATATAATGTTGTACCTATGCTAGCAGCCGAAGATCTTGAGGCGGGCATCCGTAAGAAGAAACTTGAGACAGAACCCACTTTGCCAATCTACCTCAAGGTAAATACGACAAATTAACTTAAACTCTATGCATTAGGCTTTTTATACAGCTTGTTCATGTGCATTACAAGACATGTGAACCCGATGCCAAGCCCGTGTTCCGTCCTCGTACGTGGGCCTTAATAATTGATTCGGTATCGTGTATTTGGACAGCAAGTGATGAAGATTCTGTAGAGAACGAAGCACAACTCACTGAACATGGCTATTATATTGTGTCAGGTTCAGTCTTGTAAGGAATCTCATTTTACATGGCATTTTTGTGCAAGACTTGCCTTAAGACCAACAAATTAAACTAACGAGAAACAAATAGGATCAAGACTTAACTTGGAGCCAAATGAAGATATATAGTTCAACTTCAGTCAATATTACCAACCGTTAGATCCGCCGAACAGTCTTAATTAGTACTACCATCTTGAATATGGGCAATCAAGTATGAAATGCCGTGTGGAGCACATATTAGAACGAGTAGTGTGGCAGAGGTCTCTGTTAATATTCTTTCGCGTTACAGGCGGCTCTGTAAATAGCAGCAGTTTTCGTTGTTCGTCTCCTGACTAAATCATTTTTCTCATAACTATCTGTGCAGTTCACTGGTGTGACATACAAAGTAGTCCTGAGAAGCATGACATCAGCAGTGGACAAGGACATTTTAAATGGAATTACAGGTTCTGTTGATCCTGGAGAAGTCCTAGCACTGATGGGACCATCAGGAAGTGGAAAGACCACACTACTGAGTCTGCTAGGAGGAAGAGTAAGAGAACCGGCTCACGGTGGCTCCATAACTTATAATGACCAACCATATTCAAAGTCCCTAAAAAGCAGGTAGCACAGAGGGTACATACACTTACAAATCCCTGTTGAAAACCGAATTGCGTCATATTTGGTTAGCATGATACGAAAATAGAACATAGTTTAGTTATTCTTCTGAAATTTTATCAGATCCAATTTGACAATAGCGACTAATGCATTAGTATGTCATGAAACATCTGACAGGATGGGATTTGTGACGCAAGATGATGTACTACTTCCTCACCTAACGGTGAAAGAAACTCTGACATATGCAGCTCGATTACGGCTCCCAAGAACCTTGACAAAAGAGGAAAAGTATCAAAGAGCCACAGATGTTATATATGAGCTGGGATTAGAGAGGTAACTGTATCTCTGCTGGGCTACTTCTGCTACTTTACGTTAAAGAGTTTCAATAGATGAAAAATGATTTCAGCCAATGCAGCACTGCAGTTTTTTATACATGGCTGATCCTTCAGGAGTATTATGTTCCAGGTGCCAGGACACCATGATTGGTGGCTCCTACGTTCGGGGAGTTTCAGGTGGAGAGAGGAAGCGTGTGTGTATTGGTAACGAGATAATAATCAATCCCTCCATCTTGCTCCTCGATGAACCAACCTCCGGCCTGGATTCTACAACTGCTTTAAGGATTGTTGAGACATTACACGACATAGCGGAGGTACACATATTCAAGCCTCAAACTTCTGTATCAGTTTTGAAGTATGAGAACCACACTTGAACATAAATTGTTTCTATTAAATCTCCAAGCCGATGGTGTTCTGTATATGTAGCAGACTTTGATTCCTCAGGCTTATTGCTACTTCTGTTCTCTGTAGCTGGACTGATTTAGGAACGTATCTGTTCTTTCTTAGGTTTTATTCTTTGGGAGGCTGAAGACTGGCCTACATAGAGATGAAGGGTCTATTGTCTCCCTTCCTCAGTTCAGCAGAAACCCAAAAGGACACTTCGTTATTATTAATTCATCTTTAGTCCATTCCGGACCTTCCTGTTATTTTAATCAGGTTTTGGATTTGGCTCATTTTGAAACAGATCAATGTTTTAAGGAATATGCTGGTGGTCATCATGAAAGAAATAACAAATTCTGATTCTTCAGTCTACTAGTAGAGCCCCTAGCTTTTCTGAACTATGTGAGGTTTACTAATAAGGTGGTTCTAAATTTACTGTGTTGCTTACAGGTCACGTTGAAGAACATTAAATGCCATATTGTCTCAATATAGATTAAGTATTCAGGCAATTAATGTTTCTGAGGCACACCTGGTTTTTTAATTAGTCCAAAATGTATGGCAGGCTGGCAAAACGGTGATCTCCACAATTCACCAACCATCCAGCAGACTGTTCCTTAAATTTGACAAGTTGATTCTTCTTGGCAAAGGGAGTTTGCTTTATTTTGGCAAGGCATCAGAAGCAATGGTTTACTTTTCATCCGTAGGATGTTCCCCTCAAATAGCAATGAACCCTGCAGAGTTCATGCTTGACCTTGCTAATGGAAATGTAACAGACATCTCTGTGCCCTCAGAACTGCAGGATGGGCAGCAAGTCGAAAACTCTGACGAAGAAACAAAGAGCGGAAAGCCACCTCCAGCAGTTGTGCATGAGGTAAACTACATTACACGAGTGAAATTATGCCAGACGACAATTAAAGTTTTAAGAGAAGCTTCTATTACATTTTCGGTGATATCATTTTACTTGCCTGGTAATATGTAATCATTTTAAAGCAGTATCTCGTGGAGGCTTGTGAGACACGACTTGCAGAAAATGAAAAGAGAAGTATGAACCAAATACCCATTGATGAAGAAATGAAGTCCCAAGTATGTGCTACCAATAGGGAATGGGGAGCAAGTTGGTGTGAACAATATTCCATATTATTTGGAAGAGGGCTTAAAGAACGCCGCCATGACTATTTTAGCTGGTTGAGGATCACTCAAATTCTTGCAACTGCAACTATTTTAGGATTGCTATGGTGGCAATCTGGTGGCAATGACCCCAAAGTACTGCAAGATCAGGTATAAAATTTGCTACTTTCACATTATGAATCCTTCAACTGATTAATCTAAAACATCACAACGTACAAATAAACTGCATCTAGGCCTATATAGACAGCTTTTCAAGTAAGAACGAAGGGGTCTTCAATATGATATAGCCAAAGCCTCACTCACATCCATCTTATACACTAGTAAAAAAACGTCTGGAATATTTCCAAGATGCTATGAATCAACAACAGAGTCTACATTAATGAAGACTGATCGCAGGCGGGGTTGCTGTTCTTCATTGCTGTGTTCTGGGGTTTTTTCCCCGTCTTCACAGCCATCTTTACATTTCCCCAAGAAAGAGCCATACTGAGCAAGGAAAGAGCAGCTGATATGTATAGGTTAAGCGCATATTTCACGGCCAGAAATACGAGCGATCTTCCACTCGACCTGACTCTGCCAGTGCTCTTCCTTGTAGTTGTATACTTCATGGCAGGCTTAAGGATGAATGTTGGTTCCTTTTTCCTCACTGTGGTGACAGTTTTTCTCTGCATTATAGCTGCTCAGGTTGAGCCCTATTTCCAACTATATATATATATAAGATCTCATTAATTCCGTTCTTGCAGCTTGATTTATACATGCAATGACAGGGACTTGGGCTAGCAATCGGAGCCACCCTGATGGATTTGAAGAGAGCAACAACTCTGGCCTCTGTCATGGTAATGGCCTTCATGTTGGCTGGGGGATATTTTGTGAAGGTAACCGAAGTGAATTTTCTTTATTCTCTATGATCAAAATTGAAAAAGTATATATAGATACTAACAGTCCTAGAGAAGAGCTTCTCGAGAATTTCTCCATGGCTTCTGGAAATATAAAGGCACAAGAATTAATTTATACATGATTGCTGATTCTGCAGAATGTCCCAAAGTTCATATCATGGCTTCGTTATATCTCCTTCAACTATCACACCTACAAACTTCTGCTGAAAGTGCAGTATGAACACATAAGTCACACGATTAATGGGGTTAGAACAGACAGTGGCTATAAGGAAGTGGCAGCGCTGGCCGCCATGGTGATTGGCTACAGGCTAGTGGCATACCTGTCTTTGCGGACGATGAAGCTCCAGCCAGGAGCTTAAATGTGAAAAATGCTCAGACTTCGCTTTCAAGGTTTTCAAAGCTTTTAGATATTGAAACTTTTTGCTCTCCGGGAGTTTTGATCCATAATTAATTTGGCCAAGACTGGCAAAAAGGTTATTACATGTATTAAGATAAATGTTTTTTTCATGGTTTTATGGAAAATTATGTTCGCAGCAAGCTCATTTTCATTCTTTATCTGAGATTTTTCTGCCATAAGTAATAAGTTCACCATCCGATTGGGAACCATATCCCCATCAACCACACGTTAGTTTTCTATGTCAATGTCTGGGAAGAAATAATATTCTCTCTTAATTCTGTTTCAAGACCGGCTTGATATTCGTCTCTTTCCAACTCGAGTTCTTTTCGCTTCGAGAGAGCCCTTAGGGGCAAAAAGGTCATCTTAACAAAAACCCTTGAAATTTTTTTTTAAAAAGAATTTTTAATATAAAGATTACTACTGCTTTTACAAATAAAGAAAAACTCCAAAGTCTTCCATGGAGTAAGTTGTGAAAACATGAAAAATGAAGAACTGATATTACTTCCATGGGGTTCTGGTGGAATTTTCCAATTAATCTGCGTATTCAAGGGATCGGACAAAGAATTAGCGAGCCCTATACAAAACACGAGTGCAGATTTACTTCATCGATGTTCTTTTTTCATATTAAACTTCTGGCCAAGAATGTGCACGTTTACTTCATCATCAGCCCTTTTCAAGCTTCTGGTCAAGAATGTCTTCTGGTTGTACAACCCAACGACTGAGGGACGAACGTAAGGCTAAATGGAATGGGGCCTCGCCGAAGTCGACGTCGTGGGCTGCTATATGCTGCACAAATGATTTGGGCCTCCCAATTAAAGCCCAGAAATAAATTCAGGCCCAGCGGAGTGAGGCCAGTTTGGAATATGCGCATCGCATCTCTACGATGTATTTTATTATATTTTTTTGTTGCATGCATTTACTGGATTACATTCATCATCAGATATAGGATTTCATTCAATTCATATTATTAAAAAATAAAATAAAATCAAAAGATATGATACTTTCTGTTTTCTGTAGTTGGCAGTTGTAAATAGTAAAATTGAATTATTTTATGCCGCAAGTTCTCAAAAGTCAACGCCACCGAAATTGGATCTAATTTATTTCTGTCGTCCGCCAAATTCAAAAATCATGCGTAACTGCCAGCAAAATTGAAAGGCCCGCAATCCAAGCAACGGTTACATGCCACCATCTCTCACAACTGCCATTCCTAGGCCTTAACATGCCCATTTCTCCACTTCACTTCACTCGCTTGCTGGACCGTCCACCCTTTACCCCCACTACTACTCCTCAGGTATATCACACCCTGCTTGATCTCTCCTCCTAAGTGTATATATACGTTGTTATGTTTGTTAGAAAGGTGTACGCATGCATGTGGAATTGATTCTTTGTATCATAGAGCGTGATTTTGATGAGTGGAATTTTGTTATTGGGTTTGCTTTGTGAACCGAGAATCAGATGCGTTGTCGCATAGGGTTATCTACTTCGTGCGTGTTTAGTTTTAGACGACTTACTTTTGGAGCTGAATGTTAAGTACGGTAGCTCGCCCTCGCGAAAAATTTGTCTCCGACTCAAGTATGGATTTTTTTATTTAGTTGTATAATCTGTTATGGTTTTTTTCGTTCGAGGGTTATAAATTTACTAGTTAATAACTAAGATTGATATGCGTGATATTTTTCCTCGCTTGCAGCGTATTTTTTTTTAATGGCAAAAATCGTATTTTTTTTCTGTGACATAATTGATTTGATAGTATGTCTTATTTTGCAAATATAAAACCTTCATTAGTGATTCAGAAATGTGCTATAATGAAATCTACGTGGGAGTTTTCTTATCTCAACTTGTTTGCCCCCAAAATGCGATTCATTCTAATCATAAAGTGATGTATAATCTATCTCCCCCAAAACCAATCAGGAGCTATGAAGATCGATTATCAGTTAATTTCTAGTTCTGAGGATAGAATACCGTGTAATGTCCTTGTTGATCAGTCCTTGTTCGTCAAGTTGTTGCTAATTGAACGGTTGCAGAAGATACGATAAAACGTGGTCAAGGGGTGAAGCCTATTAAAAATTTTCAAAGGCGCTGCTGATCATATTGTTGTGGATTTATGCATATATAAATCAGCATTTATGGGTATATGAATCAGCATGAATGGATCAAGTGATGCTGCAGCCTAGCCGATGATTGAATTTGGATTTAGGGTCATGCACTCCATATATTAGTTCTTTTTGCAAAGTTGTCTACAATAACAGTAACAGAGTGGAGTATTTGTATTATTGCCTTCATTTTTGTTCTATTATCAGAGGTCTCATTTTGGATCTGGGAGTTTTGCAGACAATGCATAAATTTTAGATCATACTGTTCGTTTTCACAATTCTATATGGGGCCTTCAAGCGTAAAGCGCATGGCCTAAATTTAAACTGCTTCAACATTTGTCCTTTTCTGTTTCAGTGTAGCACTCTATGCTAAATGTACTATAATTTACTCTGTGTTCTTATTGTGGCTTGTGACCAAGGGGCCACATCAAAATACAGATGTTTGTGGACTTCCTCTTACTTTGCAAGTTGACGAAAACATGCTAAGAATGATTGCTTACGAAACTAGTGAGAAGTAATGCACTGGAATCTTTTGCATTTTAACTGTCTATCAGCATGACTATTTGTTTTCACAGAGAATTACATCTTAGAAAAACAATGGATCGTCTTGCTAGGAATGCCCACCTAATGATTGTCTCAGATCTTGATCATACAATGGTGAGTGATGATTATTCTTGCTGTCCAGTTTATATGTGATTTTACTAATGAGACTCTGATGCAGGTTGACCATCAGGATCACGAGAATCTCTCTCTGCTTAGATTCAATGCATTGTGGGAAGCAAATTACCGTAACAATTCATTGTTAGTTTTCTCAACTGGAAGGTCACCCACATTATACAAGGAATTAAGGAAAGAGAAGCCCATGCTGACCCCAGATATCACAATAATGTCAGTTGGAACTGAAATAACTTATGGTAACTCAATGGTACCTGATGAAGGTTGGGTTGAAATTTTAAACCAGAAATGGGACAGGGATATAGTGATTGAAGAGACATGCAAGTTTACTGAACTCTCTCTTCAGGTATATTCACAGAAGTAGCTTGAGGCTTGAATATACTCCTGTTAGACAAGCAACTACTATACCATTCACTAAACTTAGCACATATTGTGAGGGTATTTTTTATGTGTCATAATTAGATCTGTCCTTTGCAAGATTCTAAGATTACTTTTGGAATCATGCAGTCTGATACAGAACAACGACCACACAAAATAAGCTTTTATGTTCCGAAAGACAAAGCACAAGACATTATGAACTGTCTTTCAACACGTTTGAAGGAACGGGGGGTAAACATCTTTCCAAGTGCAGTACAACTGTGTCAAGCTTGCATCTATGGAAAAACTAGCCGTTTCTTTTAAGTGCACGTAAGATTGTGTTTTTATCTTCAACATTACTCTTTGTCTCCTGACTTGTAGCTTGTCCTTTTTGATGTTTTAGTTGAATGCCAAAATAATATATAGTGGAGGAATGGACTTGGATATTTTGCCCCAAGGTGCTGGCAAAGGTCAAGCACTTGCTTATCTGCATAAAAAATTCAAGGCTGAGGGTAAATTACCTAAAAACACACTTGTTTGTGGTGACTCTGGAAATGATGCTGAACTATTTAGTATACCAGATGTACATGGTGTCATGGTCAGTGTTTAACCTTACCTCATGAAATAATTTTGTACCCTCCTTTAATTGATGCTTTCTTTTTAGGTTGGGAAGTTTCTGATATGTTTTATGGAACTTTTCAGGTCAGTAATGCTCAGGAAGAATTATTGCAGTGGCATGCTGCAAATGGAAAGAATAATCCTAAAACAATACATGCAACTGAGAGATGTGCAGCAGGTATAATACAAGCCATTGGTCACTTTAACCTGGGTCCTAGTACATCTCCCAGAGATGTAATGGATGTATCTGACTCAAAGATGGAGAACTTTGATCCTGCTTACGAAGTTGTGAAATTTTACTTGTTTTATGAGAGGTGGAGATGCGCTGAAATTTTAAATTCTGAGCTTTATCTGGCAAATCTGAAAGCGGTTTGTGTATGTCTGATTTCACTTTTGAATATTCAGTTTCTTGTTAAAGCACAAGCATTGGCACATGCCATGACATTTCTGTCAAATTTCTGTTGATAGATCTGAATTCACTGGATATCATTTACTATTCATGTAGCTCAAGGTGAGAAATATTCATCCAATATTGTCATTAAGGGTTACTAAGCCTTTTGACATGGGACAATTGTTGTCTGTGTTCTTGGCCTGAATAAGTAGGTTCATAATAGATGGCCATATCAAAAACTTATAAATCAGCAAATACTTAATTAACGTACTAGTTCCCGTGATATACTTTCTTTTGATTATTTTTTGTCAACAAGTGACTGAATTAATGCTTGAACTCTGGGCTTCTGGCAGAAATTTATTTTAACACATGTCTAATTGGTGGAGATGTTCTGGCTTGTCATATTGGGAAAAAATCCATTGGCTGTTAGATAAGTCAAAAATTCTGGTACTATTGATATTTTATGCAATCTTTCTTTCCATTGGTCATTAAGTTCTGCCACGGAATGGACAATTCTTAATAGACCTGAAATTAATCTCAGCATCTTGTTAATTTGAACTTCTTACAGATTTATGTTAGATAAACATATTTCCAGGTTGTCTGTATTTAACAATCAAGTAACTTTTCTTTGATTCTCGTCCTTCAAGATCCAGTGACTGTGGTGGTGTTCACACTTCTGGATTCAAACTATGTGTTGCATTTGCAGAGTAGATCTGGAATCTTTGTACATCCATCTGGAAGCGAGCAGCTACTTTGTGACTCTGTAAGTTTACTGAGAACATTTTATGCGGACAAACAAGGGAAACAGTTCCGTGTTTGGGTAGATCAGGTTTTATATTCACAGATTGGTTCAGACTCGTGGCTGGTGAAGTTTAAAAAATGGGAGCAATCAGGTGAGCTTATACTCCTATTTGTTCTAAATCATCAATCCTTCATAAAGATTCTTAGCCTTGCTTTCATAATTAATTCAGTTGCCATACTCCAAGCACTGAGTCATCTCTTGATTCATCTCTATTACTTTGATTTATGGTCTTAATTGATGCAAGCTCAAAGGCTGACTTCAAAATATAGATCAAATGGAAGTTTAATTATGTTTGATGTGCCCAGTTGGCTGGTTGGATGTTGGAACTGGGGAAGTAGTATGGATCTGATTGCCTCATCAGTGAGGAACTTAAGGCTTGTGGGTTTTATTGAAACTGCAGGTGTGGTCGATAAAGAAAGCAAAGGTTTACTATCAGGAACCAAAAGCTTAAAACAAGTATTGAAAAGAATTAATTGTTGTACCCATCAAATACGATTGCAACTTTACTCCTTGGACAAGTGTTACATGTTGTTGCCCCCAGTAGTGCTAATCATGCGAGTGTGTGTTATTATTTGAACTGTATAAGCCTTAGAGAGCCAATTTTGGACTTCTGGTAGAGGACCAGACTGATCTGGAAAAATCACAAACCATAAACATGTAATCTCTGGGAAATTTATGGTATTCTTACTGGAGAGGCATTACCAGGGAATGATGCAGCATCTTTTTGGGTATATCATTCAATTATTCAGTGGCCTTGTTTGTCTCTATTTCTCCATTCTGTAATGCTGGAAGTTTCAGACTTACAAGTGAAAGAAGATGCTGTCCTTTTTAAGGCCTTATAGAATAAAAGAATTATAAATCCACCACAATTACTAAAAATGTAGTATAAAATGAAATGTTAAGAGTTTGAAATTCATTATCATCCAAACAAGTTCAATGGATTTATTATTATTAACTTGAAAACTACTCCTCATTTTCAATTCAAATGCCCCCTAAATTAATACCGGTTATGTTTCCATCTTCCTTCATAGGGCTGAAAGTTTGTGGTCACTTGCAGGTGAAGAGCTGCAATGTTGCCTGACTACTGCTGTGTTAAGTTCAAAAGTAGGTCTCTTTCTATTTATATCCAAGCTTTCTTCCCCTCTATGGTGTTGTATTTGTAACATATAGTAAATTTGGTCACAGGATGTGAGCGTTGCAGAAGGGCTCACTTGGGTGCATGTCCATCAGACATGGCTGGATGGAGCAGGTCCAAACAGTAACACCACCTGGTTATTTTAGTTTGTTTCCCTGCTCTGCCATCTCGTTTTTCCCTGCCGAATAAATGTAAAATGCCACTTTGTAGCTTAGCAGTACTGTTTTTGCTCGTCTCTCCTACTTATTGATAGCTCACATCAACTTTCAAACCATATGAATATGACTTTCGACTAAATATACTTTCCAATTTCTTTCAAGCAGTTTGTCATAGGCCAAAGTTGCATTCTCTGTTTCATATTGCTAAGTTTAGACAAACAATGCCAAAGTTTCAATTATTTTTTGAAATATACAATTGGTATTAAAATTGAAAAATAAATTATTTTATTTGTAATTCAAGGGGCCAAACTAGGTAGTTTAATAGTCTGAGTTGAGTTGATGAATGAAATGAATCTCACTTTCTTGTGTAGCAGATGAGAGAGTGCTTACCCGTTTATACAAACAAGTTACAACTTATTTCCGTAATACATGGACCTGGGTAATGTTGAGCATATTTTAATTAAAGCAAAATATCCTATGTGATACATCCAAATCATATGGGATAATGAGGATAAATCCTAAATTTATTCAAGTTATTTGCTGCTATAACACCCCCCTCCCCCCCTCCCCACCCCCAATCCAGCAGAGTGGAGCACCTTGCGGACTTGAAGTTTGCCTTTGAGAAAGTTAAAACATTGAATGGATGATGGTTTGGTCAACCCGTTTGCAAGTTGACCTTTTGTACGGCATAGCAAATTGTCTAGCAGAAGGCATCTCAAAAATGAAGTGAAAACCGATTTTACCATGCATCATGGGAGCACGAAACAAAAGGCTGGCTAGTGGATGAACAAATGGCCCTAATGTTATCACACCACAAAGTGGATGCTAAAGACAATGGAAACTGAAGCTAATGGAGAAGGGATTGCATTTATTAGTGTATGTAGCAACATTTGCTAAGGCCTTGTATTTAGATTATGTGGAAGATCGCCCAACCATCTTTTGTTTCTTAGAGGTTTGAGATATCAAGTTTGGTCCTAAGTAGACTACAAATTCGCTTGTGGACCTTCAATCAATAGAACACATTGCTTAATCTAAGTGAAAAAACACCTGAAGTGATGAGAAGATGTGTTTTGGAAAAACAATCCTTCAGCAGCAATGAATTTGAGATAACGCACAATTCAGTTAACAATCATCCTATGAGCCACCATAGGAGCATGCATATATTAGCAAACTTTGTTTAATGCAAATGCAATATTTGGGCGTGTAAGCATGAGGCTGTGGAGAACCGACAATTTGTTTATATAATGTTCATCTTTTAGAGTGAACTCCAACTTTAGCAACAAGTTATTGGTAGTCAAAAGTGTTTGAATCGGCTTTCAATCAATCATTTTGACTTTCTGTAAAATTTCTTAAATGTATCAATGTCGAGATAAATGTAGGCTTGTGCTACAAAATTTATTTTCAATACCTAACAAAAATGCAATGATCCCAAATCTATAATTGGAAATTCTCATCCGATCTTGCTAATGAGATCATCGATAAGACTGGAAGAGCTCCTATTGATCACAACACTGTCTACACATATCAAAATATAAATTATTGCATTATGGTTAGAAAATATAAATAATGAATTATCAGCACAAGAAACTAAAAAACCCAATGAAAGCGAAAAAAAAAAAACACATAAATGATGAAACCATGCATGTGGCACTTGTTTTAAATCGTAATTTGATTTATGTAGCTTATAGATAGTGAGGACAATAAGGATTTTCAAAATTGAGATATTGTGACATATAGACGTCTCCACCAAAGCCCAAATCTTGTTTGCTAACATTGTGTTTATTTTATTTTGCTTAGCATCTCTACAATCCTTAACATGATTCACTGAAACAAGTAGTAATAGCTATAAGTTTAATAGTGTTGAGTTTCACTGGATTTTGAAAAACAAAAATGCAATTTTTCATAAAACCATACAAAACATAGCGGAAATGAATAAATCTCAAGCCCAATACTTTTTTCAATCTGTAACACATACAAATCATTCATAGGAGACATGAATGAATTTTACCTTGTTGTGCTTCCAAAATTTCTACTTTGTGATCTCGCAACTGTAAGATTTGAGTTGTGGCCTTTAGTTGTTCATATGAACAAGTAAAGGCAAAATTCTATTTTTCCTCACAGAACTTTTTCGTGTAAAATAGGGAGAACAAAATAAGAGAATAGAAGACAACAAGGCTAGAAAAATTCTCTCTTTTTCTTAGGGAGGTGGGTGGTCAAGCTTATTACTCTCAGGGATTGAATGGTTTCCAACCTCATTAATAACGTAAGATTTTTCCAACTCTATTGTCATTAATTTTGCTAGCATTTGAAGCTCAATTGTATGGATTGTGTAAGACATTGCGTAAATTTGAATACTTTATAGGTTGCTAAACTCTTTTCTAAGACCTTGTGCTTGTATTTGGTGATTAATGGATGCATGACATTATGATTAATTGTTTTCGTTTTGTTATTTGCAACTGGTGAATTAAATTGCGATTGAAGGACTTACTCAACCCTTTAATTAATCTGTGGCTATCTGGGGAATAATAAGAGTGAAATTTACATGCTAGATTTCCAATTGTAAATGTTAATTTTATGGGAATAATGGAAGCAGAACCATAAAATTAGTGTAGACAAACATTGTTAAACATATAATTAATTCTCAATTCAATTAAGTTGGGAACACACTTGATTTGGAATTGAAATTTTAGGAGAGTTTGTGAGGATATCTTAAATACATTAGAATTAGTAATTTATAACAAGATAATTAAATTAAAAATTGATATAATTCATTTTACATTGAGAACCAATACAACACAAGGGACTAGACTCTTCACCACTAGAATCTTGTTATTTCTATTATTTTCCTTCTTCTCAAGTTATTTTTTTTTCTCATCTCCTTTATCATCATTTTAGGACAACCTAACTAATAGACACTTAGTTATATCTATACACACATATACGCCCTCTTTGTGTATTCAAAATTCATGCTCACAAAGTACTATCTTTATATCTTTATAATTTTGGTGCGGGATGACATCCTTTAATTATGGTGTCTGAGAGGTGTACTGATCCTATGTGTGTTACTGAGGTGCTCGATCCATCTAGAAACCTAACAAACAATCTTGTAATAGGCTTAAATGAACTGAATAGGTTGAGTGTATGGCACATGTGATTAGTTGCACCAGTGTCTACAATCTAAGTGCAAGACTCAAGTGATGATGTGCTGTTAGAGTTCAGAGGCTTATCAGATATTAGGTTAAAGGTTGAGTGAGTGTTTATACCTAAAAAGTTTGAGTATGGTTGTAGCTGGTTGTTTGTGGTAGATTAGCGTGGATTCTTGTCATGTTAATCATGTGAAGTCCCTTCCATGGAGTTGACACTCTCTTGTGAGCTCAACATAGCCAGCAAACTATTGATTTGCTCTTGAGACAAACTCACTCCTTTCTCGTCTCCTCTCACCCTAGCACTTTCAACATCCCCATGAGCTACTTGATTTGCTGATGCTTGATTCCCTTTTCCTTTATTTTTACTAAACTTAAAATCAAGGGGAAAATCAACCAGTCTGTAACATTTTTCCATGAGATGTCCCTTCTTCTCACAATATGAGCAAGTCACATTTGATCTCCTCTCCTTTCTTCTAGAAGATGTAGTCATCCCTAATGCTTCATTCCATTCTGATGTGAAGTTGCGATTCCCCTTTGACCTTCCTTTACCATGATGGCATTGTTTGCCTCATCAAGTAAGGAAAAGGCCTTTGCATCAGAAGTTGTGATCTACTCTCCACAAAGGTTTCATTTAAACCATTTAGGAATTTATAGACTTTATCCTTATCCTGTTAATTGACATATCTTTGAAAACAATCTAAGTTGCATATTCTACATACCCAAATGTGGTGGTGACTTGTAATGCCTTAATTCCTCTCATATCTTTATCAAGTCTGTGTAATAGGAATCAATTGATCTTGAACCCTGACTGATGTTGCATAGATCATTATGTAGCTTGTACACTCTACTATCATGCGGTTTTAAGAATCTCCAGTGAAGAACATTCTAAATTTGATAAGCATTCTTCACATAGAATATGCTTGATGCTAGTTGAGGATTCATGAGCCTCAATAGCCATGAAACAATAAGATCATTGCAATACATCCAGGCTGCATGCGTAACATATCCTACATTAAGCTCTAGTTTACTTCCATCTGCAAAGCCTAATTTGTTTTTGATTGATAAAGCAAGGGTGAATGACCTACTCCAGGTCAAGTAGTACGTTCCATCAAGCTCTGGTGTGATCACAACTCTTGAGTGATTGTCTGCAAGATGAATGTAGAAGGAAGAGCTTGGATCATCTATTGCATAACTAAAGGTTGGTTAATTGATAGAATTTCTTGATCCTAAAGCCATAATCTTGATCAAGAATGAGAGAACCCCTTCTCAAGATCATCTCGATGACTTTGGTACCTTTTTAAATCTCATGGAAACCATTGAAATACATTATGCAATCACCAACTATGTTTGTTTCATTCAAAGAAAAGGAAACAAAATTTGAAAGAGGGAACTGATTTCACAGCTAGCTTGTTGATTGATGAATGAGTCAGTTGTTCTATCTATTCATATATGGCTTTCTATAAGTACGTATAAGAAGTTAACTGCTAACTACAATTGCTAAGATCAACTCCTAACCTGCCTTTCTACCAAAACAATTAAACTAACTTGAGTAACTGTTTCATCCACCTGGCTTGTTATTGACTTGGGTTTTCTGTCATTAGCTCAAATTCCCACTTGCTGTGTTGTTGTCAGCAATTTCTTCATTTTGACAGATTAGACAGGTTGTGTGCAATGTATTTGTAATTGTGTTGAAGAAGGTTGTGTTGTTTCTTGAAATTGAATTAAGGAGATATATGAATCCTCCATTTTCCCACCAACGTTTTTTTTTTTTTGGTTTTTGTTCCTGGTAAGTGATTGTGTCATACGGGTCGGATTTGTATTTGGTTTGAGGTTTTTTTTCCATGTAATGACATGTCAAGACCCATGAACTATATAATAGATTTTTACTTTGAGTAGAAGATTAACTACTTCATCAAAGAGCATATATTCTCAACCTTTTTTTCCCCTCATTTCTTGTTCTTGTCCTCCAATCTACTTATTGATCTTTGTGTTGCACGCTATTGATAATTTTATTGTAATCGTGCGTCTTTGACTTAGTTTCCCTGGAATGAATTTATAATTTTATTATATAAGGCTATCGATGCTTTGTTCCTAAATTCTAGATTATTCATCATTATTTAAAAATTTTACAAACCAAATATCTTACCATACAAATTTTATTTAAATTCTAATTTGAAATTCTCTCTCTTATATTTTATAACTAACTAATAATTTTACAATCATTATAACTATTAACAATTAAATTAACACTTATTCTTATAATTTTTCTATGCATACTCATGTTTTATTATCCTATAAATCTATATAGTCTCTCGTCATTCAATTATTATTAAACATTAAATATATATAAAAATAATTTTTCTATTCACTCAAATTTTACAAACCAAATATAATTTTCATTTTCATGTCCATTCAAATCACCCACAATTTCCTTTCCAATCCTAATTAGGAACAAACATAGCCTTTACTTTTTTTTGGGTTTGGGGGTGGCGGAGGACGTACGACTTTAGTTATTACAACTAAACCATATGCAATAGTCGTGTAAATATATATGATTTCTGGATTGGGGAGACAAAAATCTTCCCTTCGGTAGTTTGTGTATCAGTGTGTCGTAGGAAATGGACAGAATAATTGGAAACAATAGAAAGTTGTGATTTGATGGTAACGTTTCAAACCTAGCATTTTATTCACTGCAAGCGGACTCATACCAAAATCTTTTACCTAATTTTATTGTGCATGTAGTTTTTTATGATAATTGAAAAAGGCAATAACTTTAGAATGCACTGTCAAATTATGCTACTAAGTAATTGTTTGCATTGATAGAATATTAATGAGAAACAATTTTTAATTTTATTTATTTTCAATTGTCTACCAAAGTTAAAAGTATATAAAAATAATTTTGTTTCTCAATATATTGAATTATAAGTTATCTTCACATCCTCCCCCGCCTTTCCACCCGCACACCTATCGGATATGATATTTCCTAATTTTGGACCATTAGTTAACAATATTTGTGAATTTTGTAGTTCGTATTTTATTTTATGCTTGCGTGAAATTATTTATAATACAAACCATTAAAGCACATTTGATTCTTGTGCAATTAAAAAATTATTGATAAATAAAAGAAATACTGAAACTTGAAGAAGCAAAAATTCATAGAACATAGATAGTTGTTGCATTATCTACTCACATTTGCTGTAATTGAAATTCTAATGATTTACATATTTTCCTGTTAGGTATCAGTGAAAATGATAATATTTGTTGAATTTGATTTATTTAATATTTTTACACTTGAACATTTGTTCCTCATACAAAAAGGTAAAATGAAAAAATAAGCGAAGAAGTTACATTTCTGATGCTCTACACATTTTCAATCTATAGTGAAGCAGTGCCGCTATCCTTTTTCTCTATTTCTTTTTTCTTTTTTCCCTTTTTTTTGGCTAAATACTATCATCCTTTCGGAACATAAGAAAAAAACACATGGATTAATCATGGAAACAATTCCGTAAGTTTAGGTAAGAGGACAACACCCTATGAATATTGATCAGTAAAACAACTTAGAGCATTCATATTTAGTGCATTAATAGTTTCAATCCCACATATGTGGATATATATATATATGCAAAATAGTTATCATATCATGCACTTGAGAAAATGGCTACCACATATGTTCAACGATACACACACACACACACTCAGGTGCAACTTCTTTTGTTAGGTGCAACTTCTTTCGTCATAAGGTTGAATCCCTCTTCTTCTAACATAGAAAATGGATGCTCGTGCATCTAAATCCAATTAGCGTAGTGCTAGAACATTTGTTGAACTGGAACTTTGAGGTTGAAAGTTGATTGTTAATTGATTCACTCCCCTCCTAAACTGTGCTTTTCTCACCCTACACGTCTTGAGATGCCTCAGCATGCTTGATGTTCGTTTTGTTTTGGTTCCAGATAATTTAGCCCCACAATATTTACATATTGCAAACAAGTCTCCATTATCTATGATCTCCTCGAAATATTTCTAGACTCTAGATGTCTTGCCTCTTTTTGGCACATGGAATTCAGGTTCGGGATCAAGTTCTTTATCAATATTTTCTTCTTCTTGCTGTTCATCTACATCCATATCCCCAGACTCAGTTGGTAATGTATCTTCGTCTCTAAATTTATTTCTACTTTTAGAAGCACCAACATTTAACTCTGGTACACTGTTGCTCATAAATGCAGGATTTGATGAATCTACAGTAGGTGCACATGACTCACCATGCAACTTTTGTGGATTAGAACTAGAAGGCATGCTTGTAATGTAGAAAACAACAATTTTTGTTAATTTTCTATCCTGACTTCATAATGCAAACAATATAATTAAAGTATGAGTAATTAAAATAAGAAAATCATATAAATGTGATCACTAAATCAACTATAAAAGCATGCCACTGTCTTCACATATGAAAACTTGAATATAAAAATTTGGGGAGATTGAAATCTAAAATGTATAGAGAATAGTAACAAAAGTTCTAACCTTCAATTCTTTGTGAGTCACGATTACCATCACTTTCCATAACTTGAGCAACATAAGTGAAGTGATTTAAATTTTAAAGTTTAAACTTTGAATAATTTGAAATGACAACCAAAAACAGGGAAGCAAAATTCAGCATTGCACTCTTGCTAATGCATGCATAGGTTCTTACCCCTTAGCCATTGCAAGGAGCATACATTGTGCATATACAATCATACAACATTTTATCCATATAAAGGGTCCATGATGTGCAAGTTCTTATCCATATAAAGGGAACATGATAATTAATTTTATCCAGCCACGCCTAATCTCTTATATTTAAGGGAAAAATGAATTCATCTTTTCAAAAAAAAAAAAAAACAAAAAACACATGTATGCATTAAATAGATTAATCTAAAAAAGGAATGCACAAAAAAAACTTGCTCGTTTGAATATCAAGAAAATAGAATTTGTTTACCAGCCAAATATAGGAGAGATCCTTCAACTACCTAATGCTGTGCCTCCTGTCTTGTTGTACTAATTCTTTCACCAACTTTCTCTCTTGCAAATATAACCTATAAAAGACCACAGATCTTTTAGAGCAATATCCTGTAAAGTTGATCTTCCTTCATGAATGAATCAACAAAACTAACCTACAAAAGACCACAGATCTTCCTTCACCAATGAATCAACTGATCTTTAATACCTTTGTTCTACACTTCAGATATGTCACAACAAACGAAGTTGAATGAAGTTGAAACGGATCTTGGTTTCACATTGTGATTTCAAATACATCATAGCAAAAGCAATCAAAACAAAAAATAGATTATACAGAAGGAAAAGATATGTTCCAACTAAAATATATACATAATCAATACTGTTCAAGAGGCATATAGGCAAGATTGCATACGTATGTGTTCCCATAAAAATAAATAGGCAAGATTGAAAGAACTTACCCAAGCACTCGATGGTGAAATTTCAATTGGCTTGGAGTTGCAAACGCACAGTGGAATAAGCTTCAATCTTCTCAACAGGCGTTGACAACAAAAAAAGGCAGAGGCAGAAGGTCGAAGCTGCGTTGGCACTGGGCTTGAGATGCTATGTCATTGAGGGGTGAGGGAGATTGGGAGAAGGTCGACGACTTGATGGGCACTGGACAGATGCTATTTTGTTGAGGGGTGAGAGAGAAGGTTGGCGACTCGGCAGGCACTGGGCAGATGCTATGTCATTGTGGGGTGAGGGAGAAGGTCAGGGCTTGGTGGGAACTGGGTAGAAGCTCTGTCGTTGAGGGATGAGAGGCTGAGTGAGGGCTTTAATTTCATTACCAGAAGAACTCCTGAAGAGAAGAGGAGTTAGATTAGCGAAATGGGAAATGTCCAAAATGCCACAACTAAGAAGCAATCATTACAAAACTGTCATCAATCTCGAGTTACTTGAAACCCATCAAGTCGACACAGAGATAACTTGAGCTCGACTCATTATGTGTCTCGAGTAGCTTAAGATCGGCTCGAGTTCAATAATGCTCAAGCTCGAACCAAGTTTTGAGTCGAGCTACTCGACGAGTCGAGTTGAGTTGCTCGACTTAGGCCCACCCCTAGTCCACGCATGTCTTTGATTTTAGATTAAAAACTCATTATGTCACTAATTATTTCAGAGTCATTCAATAACTATACTAGAGATTTACGAAAAAACCAATTTCAACTTTCATGATGGATTGAGGGTAAAGCTAATGAGTAGGTTGTAGCATAAGAGAAAAAGTAAAGAAAAGAAAAGAAGTGGAAGAGTCTTATTGTTGATAACGTTGTCAAGAATTTGAATATTTTGAAGAAGTCTAGAAGGTATCATCGTCTAATGGATGGAGAAAATAGGTTTGAGGTTCAAGATGGAAAATTTTAGTGCATACTAGACTAGTGTGTGAGCTCATGTGGTTGTAAAGCTTAGGACATTAGTAGAGTGTCTTTTGGCCATGCTTCTATTGCCATTGCATGTAAAAGGTTACCATTGGTTTATTTTTGTGACATTATTTTCTTTACAGAAAAGTATATCATATACTCACTTTATGATCCTATTACCAATCCTTCATTATAACCAATGAATTTGGGTGTGAGGTGTAAAGACTTGAAGCCTCCCAGGAATAAGAGGCTTTCTAAAGACAGAAAGTGTAGGATTAGGGATCTAGCAAAAGTGCCAATGGTTAGGAGATCTTCTTCTGTTAGATGCAAGAAGTATTGACAACTTGGGCATATTGTGAAGACTTGCTCAAATAATCTTGAGAGAATAGTTCACAGTGCCTCATTCCTTACTTTGTTGTCAATTGTGATAATTTTTTTCATTTAAATTAATCGTTATTCGTTCCTTACACTAGTTGCAACTTTTGACATTTGTTTTGTCCATCTTATATTAAAGGACGATGGAGACAAGAGCATTTTATCAAATACTAGGTGAAGGAGGGGCAAAACTAAGGTATGAATTACTTTGTTACGTCACGCGTTGGGACTTTGTGTATGACTAGATGCTTATGTGGCACAAACTAAAAAGTGAAAATAGTTTTGAAATATCCTGCTAAAATTTGGAAGCTTGTAATTCAAAGAATTTTAATAATGCAAAGGTCAAAGAATCTTGAAATATCTGGAAAGATGAAGACTTTGACCATTTCATAATTATTGGAGTCCAAAAGTAGGTGGGAATTTCTCCAAAAATAGTCAGGACTAAATTTGATTAGATTATATCTTCAAAAGATAAGGAAAGATATGAGGAACAAAAAAATAGGAGACCATCAATTTCAAAAGGAAAGTCATCCCACTGAATAAGGAAATAGCCGCCAAGAACTTTAAAATCAGTGTGCTGACTAGATAGAACCTTCATCATGATCTTAACAAAAAATTTGGAGATATTTTGAGGTTGATTTACTTAGATTTTATTGAGACAAATTCAAGCATAAATAGAGTAGAGTCTAGGATGGTTAGGGTGTGCCTTCCTTGAGAAATTTGTGAACTTAGAGTGAGAAAACACCACATTCACACATATGCTATATTTGTATTGATTTTTTATAAGTTTTTGTAAGTTGAACACTTCAAATCAATGTGTAAGTTGGGGTCAAAGGAGTTCTAACTTGTCACTTCAACAAAGGAAAATGTGAGAGTATTCCAACTAGTTAAATCAAGTGTAGACTTGATTTAGAGGAAATATTAGGAGGGCACGGGACTTGTTCTTATTTGGATGCTTTTACAATCACTTTGACTAGTGGATTATTAGAACTAGGTCAGTGCTTAGCAAATTTAGGGGATGGTCATCAAATTGCATAAATATATTGTGTGTCATCGTATTTACTTTTACTTTTAGTTTTTTGGGCGTATGGTGATGTTACAATATTGGGGTAAAAATTGTCTAATGGAATTGAAACATCACCGAGTTAAATTTAACTTGAAATTACAACTCCTAGTCTAACTTAACCTATAAGTGGCATCAGAGACGTGTTACCCCTTTTGGACTTGGCCGCAAAGAAGGTGAAGTGCTAAACTGGAGGTTTGACCATGAGTGTGAATGAAGGTACTTTAGTCACATAGCCCCTATTGCTCGATAGAACTAATTGCCCATACTAGAAAGCTTGGATGAGGGCTTTCATCAAGTCTCATGACGAGAAGGCCTGGAGTTTCATCGCTGATCATTGGAGTGCACCTATGAAAAAAGTAGAAGGCATGGACACTAACAAGGATGCTAATGACTAGATGGCTAAAGATGAGAAGATAGTCCTTAGAAACTCGAAGGCGATCAGCACCATATTCATTGGAGTCGATGAGGAGTAGTTTAAATTGATCTCTACTTGTGAAATAATGAAAGAAGTTTGGGAAATTCTATAAAATATTCATGGAGGTATGAGCATTGTGCATATTTCTAAACTCTAATTGCTCAATTTATAATCTGCAAAATTAAGGATGTGTGAGCATAAGACAATTGCCATCTTCAACTAGAAATGACATAGCTAACCAAACATACCAACTTGAAAAGAGGAGTTTAGAAGCAAAGCTAGTTTAGAAGACATTGCATTCATTCCTAGAACATTTTTTTGTGAAAGTGGTGGCCATTAAGGAGGCTAGAGATGTAGAGAAGATGAGACTTGATGAATTGATGGACGTGCTACACATGTTTGAGATGAATATGGTTCAAACCAAAAAAGAAAAGGAGATGGCACTAAAAAATAGAACAAAACAACATAGAGGAAAGAACTCTAGCTTCATTGATGAGGCTCTTAGTGGCCAAGAAACTAAAGAAGATTATAAGAAAAGATCGAAGAGGCCCCTCCAATCTTAGTGGCATTTCTACGAAAAAAACTATTGGAGCACGCGGCAACAAAAACCTTAAGAGGGATTTTAAAAATGATTTTTGAAAGAAAGGTGTTCGATGCCATGAGTGTGGCGACTATGGGCATATTTTTGTGGCTTGTGCAAACACCTTGAAGAAATAAGAAAAATCGATGGCCTCAAGCTATAGTGAGGATGATTTAGAAGAATTTGAAAAGGATGAACCAACAAGAAATCATGTTGCCTTCACTGGTGTTTGAATAAGAATCGAGATTGTTAGTGCTAATGCTGCGATTCTAGACATACAACTTGATTGTAGTAGTGACAACAACACAGAATTAACTCATGAAGAAATTGTGTCTGCATACAAGATGATGTATGATAAAATTATATCCCTTTAGAATGAAGTTAAGGCATTGAGGGTTAGAATGGAGGCTCTCCAAAAAGAGGAATAACTAAATGTAGAGATCACCATGGTGTTAAAAGCAACACTAGAATGCTATTATAGAATTCAAACAAGCTAAGGAGACCTCAGAAAAGTTAAACAAAGGAAAGATGATACTTTATGATCTATGGACCATGGGTAAGACTCCAAAAGATTATTTTAGTCTTAGTTTCGTTAGTTAACTAGGCACCAGCCAGTCAGTCCCTTAGGAGATTAATTTCGTAAAAGAATTTGTAAAGGCTACTGTACTTGATGTTCTAATACCAAGGTAAAAGGGCAGAAAAGGTATAAAAGGACTCTGACAACATAGAACAATCTGTGATTATTGTCTTAAATCTGGTCATAATTTCACTAAATGCTTTATTCTTTGAAGGATTTTATAGAGGTCTGAGACGTTGGTCCCAAATTTAAGAAGAGAACTAGAAGATGATACAAGAGGGTGTTGGTCAGAAAGTCAAATTTAGGTTGTCGCACTATAGAAACTACAACATAGGGGTGCTCTAGCACCCCTAAATCTTTAAAAAATATAGTTTAAGTTATGGGACTATAGACAAGTTGGATCCAAAAAATCACAAAAGCTTTTCTGGAAGATTTGCCACTATTAGAAAGAAAAAAAAAGCAAATTAATAAGAAAAAGAGCTTTGAATTCTAATTAGATTTCAAGAATAATGAATGGTACATGTGGACTCCATGATGCATGTGCAAAAGCGTAAAAGTAAAAGATAGTGGCGTAGGCATGAAACTTGCTTGCACGAACCATGAAGATTAACCTAATGTAATGATCGTTGGTGAACTCTAGCGAAGAAGACAATCACAACTAACATGCTTTGTTAATTGACACGCTATGAATCAACTAAGAACACACTTGGAATAATTCGACTTGAACTTCACGAGAAATTAATGTGCTTTAGTTCATAGAAGAAAGAAGTAGTGTATTTAATATCAATAATCTAAAGTAATGTTGTTACTAACATAATCAAGCTTTATTTATAATGTTAAGGAGCTTAGAAACCTTAAAACTTGTATGGAAATTAACTAAAATAAAAAAATAACATAAAAGGAAGTTTCTAACTATAATCTAGCTTTGTGACGTTCGCGTGCTTGATCTGGATGTTGACCACACACCTCTGCATCATAAAAACAGTGTGTCAAACCGTCCTAATGTTTATGATCGTGCCCTACATGATCAAGCATGACTCTAGCGATCGTAACCATAGAATGTCATGGTGTTCAAGAATTTCAGTTGCACCTTGCATGATAGAGCATGACTTGTCTGATCGCAAATTTAGAGAGTCCATTTAGGTCCACTATCAATTGTGTGTGCTTCGGCCAAATCCATTGGTTTTGTAATTGATTGACTAGTTGTTGGTTTTGATCTAGAGGCTCTGTAAGGCTTGTTTTAAGTTCTTTGCATCAAGTTCACCCACAAAATCTCTTCCCTTTTCTTGAGCTCCACCAAACATCCACAAGCCTCTCAAAATTCTTTCACTAGCGTTGTCATTGCCTTCTTAAGCTTCTTAGCTTAGCCCTAGTCAGTGGACCTCTGTTATCCTTGGGTAATCAATATCAATCCTGATGCTAGCGCCATTCCTTTATCTTTGAAAAAGGAATTAGCCTCAATTCCAAGCATCATTTATCCCCTACATTAGAAGGACTTAAATCAAAGACATTGAATGTTACATTAATTCCTTGTAGTAGTTCTTTACAGTCCGACTGACTACCTTGCACCAATGTCTGCAGTCGTCTATATACATCCCTGTGGTAATGACTTGGCACAAACTTCTTTATCATTAACACCTTTAACTCTTACTAGGTCTTAATAGGATGTTCATCATTTCTCTTAGGACTAATGTATACTTGGTCCCACCATAGGATAGTATAGTCTATAAATTTTATCATTACTAGCTTTACCTTTTGAGCTTTAGAATACTTGTGGTAGTTAAACACTAACTCCACCTGTCGTTCCCACTCCAAATATGCATCAGGGTTGGACTTGCCTGCAATGTCGGTATATTCAATCGACACTCTTCAGCACCTGATTATCCTCATCTCACTTGAGCCTATGCGGTCTTCTCATATTGCCAAAATTATCAAATTTGTTAGAATAATCAAAGTCCTCCTCACAACATATGTTCCCCTACGAGGTTGATGCGTAGCTGGTCCTCTCCTCGGCATTGACTCTTCTTGAGGCGATGGGCTACCCTGTGTAGATGCCTGTGATGCTTATATATTATCTAAACACTGGTTAATGCTAGCCAGCATGTCTGTAAGTTACTCCAACCTAAAGACATTATCTCCCATAGCCGATTCTCCTGACATCCTATAGGTACGTGTAACTTAAAGAGAAATAGGTAAGTGATGTGTGTGGATTATTGTCCTCTCACATCATAAAATGTATTCACTGTACTTTTAGCTCTCGCTCGTGAATCACATACGTTCACTCAAAAGATACATTTACCAAGTTAATTTCTTGTGGCTGCCTCGCAAAATCCCAAGAAGTTCTTAGCAATTCGAGTAGCATAAGCCCTAAGTACATGTAAGTGTGTGAAAAGGTGACAATTTATGGTTGTGGGATTAATCCAGACACAATTGGATCAACTTGGAATGGAAAAGTAGGCCAATGGATCTATCTGGACACATGGAGATCGATCCTGGTTGAAAGAACATGGTGCGATCAATCTTAGAGCAAAAGGGATCAATTTGGAACAAAACAGCCTCGTAATCGACCTGGAAAATGAGCGCGATTGATCTCGCGTCTGAAACTCATGAACTTAACCAAAGTAACACCTATAAATTTGCTCAAATTTAATTTCTTTTAAGTCCCCAACGTTCTCCAAGTGATAAAGAACAAGTTGGGCTATGAATTCAAGCAAAGATCACAACTTTTGCAATGTTCAATTTTTTTTCTTTTTCTCTTTTTTTTCTCAATGTAAACTCTGTCTTTTTTTTTTCTTTCACTTTTTTTTTGGCTTTTCAGAAAAAAAAACTCCCATAAAAAAATGTAAATCAAACAAGCAATGATATTTTTTTTTACTATAGAAGAAGAACACGGACAATAGGATATGAAGAACAAGAAGAACAGAGAGCAATGAAATGACAAGACACAAACTAAATTGTTGCTTGGATAAGAACTTGAAATATCCTACTCTGATACCAACTGGTGTGTGTGCGGAAGCGTAAAATTAAAAGATAGTGGCGTAGGCCTAAACCTAATGAAACTTGTTTGTATGAACTGTGAAGAATGGCCCAAACTAATGATATTCAGTGAACTATAGTGAAGAAGATGACCATAACTAACAAACTTTATTAGTTGATATGCCATGAATCAACCAAGAACACACTTGGAATAATTCGATTTGGACTTCACGAGAAATTAATGCACTCAAACTCAAGAAAGAAATGAAGTAGTGTATTCAATATCAATAATCCAAAGTAATGTTGTTAAGAATATAACAAGGTTCTATTTATAATGTTAAGAATCCTAGGAATCCTAAAACTCGTATGACAATTAATTAAAACTTTTATAATCTAACTCTGTGACGTCTGCGTGCCCAATTCAAATGTTGCTCCCATGTCACTGGATCATAAAAATAATGTGTCAAATTGCCCTAATGTTTATGATTGTGCCTTGCCTAATCGAGAGTGACTCCAGTGACTGTAATTGTAGAATATCACGGTGTTCAGAATTTTTGATCATGCCCTACGTGATCAAGCATGATTGATCTAATTGCAAGTATAGAGAGTCCATTTTCAGTCCATTGTCAATCACGTGTGCTCCAGCTTTATCCTTCAGCTTTGCAATTAATTAGCTAGTTGTTGGGCTTGATTTAGAGGGTGCTCCAAGGCTAGTTTTGAGTTCTCTTTGCATCAAGTTCACCTACTGGAGTTCTTCTCCATTCTTGAGCTCCTCCAAACATATAAAAGCCTTTCAAAACTTCTTCACGAGTGTTGTCATTGCTTTTTAAAGCTTTTTAGCCTTAGCCCTAGCCCTCATCAATGAACCTATGGTTATCCTTGGGTACTTGATATCAGCCTTAACACTCGCATCACCCCTTCAACAATAAAATAGTCAAAACAGTCACATTGAACGTTGTGATGTTGATGTACTTCTAGAACACTTTAATTCCAACATTTGGACTTGAAGGACCTCACTAATGTAACCAGTATTGAAGTTCAAACAAAAAAGGGGAGTATGCTTGGAAAGACAGTCAAAAGTGAATATACACCGAAAGTTAGTGAGAGTACTAACATGGAACATGACAGCACCTTCGATGTTGCAACATGGTTACTACATGTGCGCATATAGACAAAAGAGACCGAAGGAGATATAAGGCTTGGAGAAGAAGCTAGCTTTAAGCCTAGCCTAAAGACTAGACTGTGAAGCCCAATATTAGAAAAAAAGGAGTAAAAGACTTTGGAGGGAGATTTCCTAGATACCTATGCAAACACTTTACCATAATTACTTTGATTTTTAGAAATCTTATTTTCTTCTTCTTTAAGGGCTTTAAACCCTTCGTATCTCTAATTTAATTGCTATTATCTGATATCCCTTAATTAATTTCTCTTGTTTGTCATGTTTTTGGTTGACGGACTTTATCATGAAGAAGAAAACTAACTAAGGTCAGGCTACCCATAGGAGTACTAGAAGAAATGTAGCACCACCGTCAACTTTACCATAGCAGACTTCAACTCTCTTGAACACTATTCTTGAAAGAGGCCTAGTGCCACCAAAATCTCTACTCAGCAATTCTCTATCACTGGATATGGTAACACATGGGTCCAAATGGTGATGAGGAGTTTTGGTGCTTGAAAGCTTTGAAGTTCCTTAAGAAAGTACCCAACTAGAGGAGAAGATGATGAAAAGAAGTAATTTCCAAATTTAAAGTGAAATTCCATTAGTATAAGTTAGTGGAGTTCTAATTGTAGATCAAAACCTTTTACTCTAACACCTGAATTGTTGTGATCCAGAAAGTGCCCTTTGTGAACTCACCAATAGAAGGTTGGGAACAACCCTAAATTCATGCTTCCAGTAGCTGAAAGAAAAGGAAGAAAAAGAAATCAACATAACAGAAGCCCAAAACTTGTAGTACTTCACTAAAGTCAATCTTGAAAGGTTAGAAATTTAATACAATAGAACTTTGGCTATTGAAAAAAAATAGACATAGTGCAGTATAAAGATACTAGTTTCATGGATGTTTTGAAAGAATTGGGGCTACTTACTATTGTGACTTGTTTGGATGCATATTTCCCAAACTTGGTACCAAAAATTTGTAGCAACATGTCTAAAGAGATTTAAAGAGATTGGTGATTCAAAATCCCATGGCACTGCAATGTGTTATGTTCATCTATGAAAAAATTATTAGACTCTCACCCACCTAAATTAACTTGGTATTGGATACCAAAAGTGTGAACTAAGAGGAACACATTCCAAAGATTTTAAAGCTGATTATGTTGAGGTAGCAGAAGTCCTAATGGCAAACAGTGCATGGTTGATCCACTTGAGAAAAATGGATGACTTGGTTGGAATTGTACTTTAAGAGATTGCCTTGATTTATTCATACAAAACTTGAGGCTAGCATTCTTCAGTTTGAAGTTGTATTTAGAGGTAAAAATATGCAAATTTGAAAATTGCAAATGTAGAAGCATAATCTTGATCAACGTATTCTCTCACTACATACAATTGCTGCGACATTTCCCTCTAACTTCATTGGTGATGGATCAACTGCTGTTTGTTCATCTTCCTCCTGATGATGTAGTAGTTACCTCCCTCTTTCTTAGTTGGCCTTTGAGATTATACGTTACAAAAGAAGATTACATATTTAAGGGGATACATAGATGAGAATTTGTTGGAGTTCTTGAGAATGAATTAAGCATTATTGATGAACAAGTTAGTGGGAAAGCCTAAGTTGAGGAGTACTTTCTAGATTTTTGGTTGCTTGGCTTAGGGAGAGTTACTTGGATACTTGGATGACTGGTAGGTGGTATTTGTTGTTAATTTTATATGTTTTTCTACAATTGCAACTTAATTTTTTCCTGCATTCTTTTTTGCATTGAAATATTATATGTTGTGGTGCTGATGTCTCAACTCCAGGGCAAATTTGCTAAAAATTATCCTTATGGAGAAATTTTTATCTTACTATATTCTATCCACCGTGGCTAAATTTGGAGTTCTTGTTGCTATTATTATATTGATTCTCCAACTCGAGAAGCTGATAAAAGTCTATAGTGTAATTTGGTGGTCACTACCAATTCCTTTGTAAGTTATGGATACCTTACTTTAAAGTTTGACTACTGTTTAAAAGTAATCTACTAGTGATGTTCCAACATTAGCATGAGATATGCAAATGCTTAGGATATGGCTTTGATAGTTGGACCTTACAGTTACTCATACATATTACAATTCTCCAATATTCTTGGCCTTCTTTTGCATCTTGTATCACAAAGGGGGCGATAAAATGCAAGCCCATGACAGTGAAGAGATGTCTATATATGATATTAGACTAATGGTGTTCTAAGATGATGTAGTCGAACGTTAGGTTGTAATCGCAACTTCAAGGGGATATGACTTCATTGAAGAATGTCTTGATGTTCCAATGATGGCTGGGATATATTCATTTGTCAAGAATAGTAGTTTTATGGTTGTACCATACAATGCCAAAGGGAGAGATTGTTTTCATTATGTATGAGTTGACACTTATGTGGCAAAAGGAAAAAAGTGGAAAATATTGTTGACATTTCTTGAAAAAAATTAAAGATCATAATTCAAGTATTTCCATAATCTAAAGGCCGACGAAACTTGAAATACATGGGAAGATAAAGACTCCGACCATTCCATAATTATTGGAGTCCAAAAATAGATAGGAATCTCTCCAAAAATAGTCAAGACTAAATTTGATCATATTATATCTTCAGAAGATAAGAAAAGATATAAGGAGCTAAAAAATTGGAGAGGATCAATTTCAAAAGGAAAGTCAACCTACTAAGTAAGGAAATAGTTGCCTGGAACTCTAACACAGTGTGCTGGATAGAATCTTCATCATAATCTTAACTGAAAATTTGGAGATATTTTGAGGCTGATCTACTCAAATTTTATGGAGACAAATTCAAGTATAAATAGAGTAGAGTCTAGGATGATTAGGGTATGCCTTTCTTAAGAGATTTATGAGCTCAGAGTGAGCAAGCACCTGCATTCACACATATGCTATATTTGTATTGTGTTTTTACAAGTCCATGTACGTTAAACACTTTATGCCAACGTGTAAGTTGGCGTCAAAGGGGTTTTAACTTATAACTTCACTAAGGGAGAGTTTGAGAGTGCACCAACTACTTAAAATCAAATGTAAACTTGATTTAGATGAAGTGTTAGGAGGGTAAGGGATTTATTCTTGTTTGGATCTTTTATAATCACTTTAATTAGTGGATTACATGATTTGGGCGAATGCCTTAGCCTCGTAGACGTAGAAGGTGGTCTTCGAATTGCATAAACATGTTGCGTGTCCTTATGTTTATTTTTATTTTTTGTTCTATGTGTGTGGTGGCATTACATTAGGTTAAAAATTGTCCATTGAAATCAAAACGTCGCTGGGTTAAATTTAATTTGAAATTACAACTCTTAATTTAACTTAACCTCCAACACGCTTTGGTTGTAATTTGTGAAATTGCTTTTTGTTAATTTTAATCATTATTCACTTTGTTCCTTCCATTAATTGTAATTTGTGACATTGCTTTTGTCCATCTTATATAATAGGACAATGGAGACAAAAGCATGCCTTCAAATACACTAGATGAAGGGAAAGGCAAAAATAAGCTATGAATCAATTACTTCGTTTGTTTGTTTTGATGTTTTTCATATCTTCTAGTAATACTAACTAGTAGGCACTCACTTTCGATGTATTGATGATAAGGACATCAAAGCATCAGGAGATCATCTCTTGGCCAATTGGAGTCTTGTTTACAATTTATTAGGAAAATTAAATGCTTGAATGAAGAATAGTAATATTTGATTCCTTTAAATTTTAATAAGTTGTTTTGAACCAAATTGGTCCAAGTGGAGCAAGCCTAACTTAAGGATTAGTCAATGAGTTTGAGAAAGTTGAAAATCTAGGTTAGATTTTAGCTGTTTTGGAAAATTAAGCATAAGATTTTCATACAAAATCTGATTGAGATGATTCAAGTCTCATTAAAAAGCTCAGATAAAATTCTATAACATTCATGTTTTAAGTTTTATGAGATTCAACAAGCATCACAAGAAATTGCACGTAAAATTACTAGATAGATTTTATACGCAAGAAACAACACCTTCCTTAATCATTCTTTATTCTTGTCTAATTTTATCTCCTTTTACATCAAGTTCTTGTAGACTTATTTGTAACGTTACGGTTCCTTGTGGGGGGGGGGGGTGTATTTGGCATCAGGTTGGAGTGAAGAAAATGCCTACAAATAGGTCACCCTTTTACATGAATTAAAGCATCCATGTATCAATAAAATTTGTATTTTTGGCTCCTAATCTTGAGTGTTATATCTTTTTTGAGAATTCTTGAGAAATTCAAAGAAACTCTTTAAGTGTTCATTCTTGCATATCAATCAAAGCTAAGGTGGCTTGATTATGGCCACCTTGCCGAGTTCTTCAATTCAAGCTTTAAGCTTTGGATTGTGATTGTTAATGAATGTTCTTAGTTAGTTTGGGATTGTTGTGTTAAGCCTTCCCCTAAATCATTTAATTCCTTGAATCTTTAAAATGATTTTTGGGCAAATTTCTATGACTCCCTCTGGAATTTTATCAATCGACGTTAGAACTACCTATATTGAACCTTCTATTTTGGTGGTTGGGTTCAAGGGATTCAATGTATTGTCCTACATTCTGCATTCTTTCTCTTCTCTCTTTAATTTTTTTTTTTTTTAACTTTTGTACTTTATATCTATCTCATATGGTTCCTTCTCTCCCCTTTGTTCCTTTCTGTGTGTTTGATGGAGGAAGAGGAGAAGGACATGCCAACCAAAATATTAGATATAAATGAAAAAGTGCTCGAGAGCTAAGGTTTGAGTTCATTAAATTTTTTGTTAAAATTGCATTCAAACTCTTCTCTTCCATTCCTACCTCAATATCAATCCCAATGCCTCAAAATCATTCACATCTAATTCATGTTCGTCTTTTTTTAATTGATCTTCACACCCATTTATGTTTATTTTGAAAAACCCGAAACCCTAATTAAAAGATATATTTAATTAGAGTTAATAAATTGCAGAATCCTAATTATTTATTTATAATTAGATTACCAACCCAAAAATCCTAATTAATGTTTGTTAAATTGTTTTTCTTTTTTACTATTTTGAAAAGTAGACTTGGCCCATATGACTGGGCGCGTCTTTCATCAGACCGGACATATTTCTGCAAGCAATGTTGATTTTGATACGTGCATTTATTGAACAAATCAAAGTAAATGCGGACCTCCATCAGTGACTAAGATAAGCCAATGATTCACTTGAATAAATTACTTTATTTTATTTGAATTAGTTATATTTTTCTAATAAACAACTCAAGATAAATTAAAAATCTAATACAAAATAAGTTAAGATGCGCATTTAATAAATAATCCAATTTACTATGTACAATAAGACGATGATTCAAATTAATCTTTTCCAACTTTATTCTATCAACAATAAGTTAATGACACAAGATAGGAATTATATACCAGTTTTAATTCTAAGCAACTTATTTGCATTTCTTAATGTATAACTGATTATATCAATTACTATGGCTAGTCAATTTAAAAAATAATTAAGATATTGAACAATGAACCAATGCTATTGAAAGATCACATAGATGTGACCAACTAAAAACCCGGTTAGTTGTTGAGAAAGTGGATGTTGAATTGAAAGAGAGACTAAATAAATCTAACCCTAATAAAATACTTCACAATGTTTAAACGAATCTGTTACTACTCGTTATGCATAATATAATTCCTCTTGTTAGATGGTGATCTAACCACTTCTTTTTTGGAGAAATTTTTTGACCACCTTTTCACATTAATTTTACTGTGTGTGTGCGTGTTTATTTAAGAGAAAGCAAATAGTGTTGAGGTTAATTACTAAAATTAAACATTGATACCTATAAAATATATTTTTTCACGTTGATGTCATTAATTCCTATCAATCTACTTATCAAAAAGAATAATTTATAAGTCGAAAAAAAGGTCACTGTAGTAAATAAAACTTAAAAGGGAGTCTTTGTATTTATTTTAAATGTCAGGAAAGAACATTTTAATTCTCCAATATATATATATATATATATTGTAAATTGTATGCAAAGAGAAATTATAAGGAAAACAATTATAATGCACTAGGGCATTAACGTGGAGGTAAAGGTGCAAGCCCACAAATGTGTAATCAGATAACACCGAAAGAAAAGGTTGGTTCTGACTAATAGGTGAAATAAAGAAAGGAACCAAAATTAAATTGTGAGCAATGTCAGTCATTCTTTATTATTTTCCCAGCCGCCAAACTTTGCCTCAATTCCTTCTCCATTACACTTAAACTTCCGCGAAATGCAACAACCCCTTTGCTCCCGCTCCTCATTACAATCTACAAATCCTGGATATGGCTTTTCTCCTAGTTTTCCACCTCCAAACAATAATCTTTCATGCGTAGTTAAGAAGGAAGAAGCGAGGGTATTATATTTCATAATAGTAACAGAAGCAGGTCAGCAGTGAAAAATAATGGACAACTCTCTAAAAATGGGTTTCATGGCAGTTTTAGCAGTTTCAGGAAGCGTAGTTTTCCTTGCCATGCTGGCTCACAACCGCCTTCACTCCGATTTCTTCACAAAACTGGAATTTCAGGTCATAAATTCAGAAGGTACATGCCTTTCTTCTTTACCTTAATCGTTAAATTCTGTCGACAAAAATCCCTTTTTTTTTTTTTTAAATTCTGGTAATTAATTATTCTCCACGAAACTTTACTTTTAGGGGCCATGAAAGATGAGCCGCCAAAGAAGGTGAGGTCCGCCGACGACGCGGCGCAGCCACCGAAAGCTTGTGGAAAGAAGAAGCATCTGTCAAGGCCGGGCGGTGGTGAAGGGTTGGAGGCTTTGCCTAAAAATTGGCAAGTGATGTACAAAGGTATTCTACAATGTAGGAACCTCAGAGGATACATTAATTGACTGCTTTCCACAATGTGATTAAGATTATGTGTGTCCTCGTGACTGACTTTTTCGTTTTTTTTTTTTTTACTAGACTGGCTGTTGATATTGATGATGTATAAGACTGCCCATTTCATACTCATGGAAAAAATACATCACGATTACACATAGTCTAGAATGTAGAAAATCGTGGCTGCAAATAGAGGCTAAATAAGTTTCAAAGAAAAGAAAGAAGAAATTTCAAGAAATTTTATGAAAGAAAAAGTGGACTAGAAATTTAATTACATCCACCCCATAAGATACCTTACACTGGTGGGTGTACAACAAATCCTTCACATAATTATTCACCACATCAACTGTAACAAGCGTCACATCAAGAGAAATTCTCTAAGGTCCCATTTGGATGGATTGATTTAGATTTGAAGAAAAGATGTAAAGAGATGATTTGAAATGACTCTACAGTAAGAAGAATTACAAATCTATTGATTTTATTAAAATTATTGTTAAAAATGAGAATTTAAGGATTTAAAATATTTTGTCATCCAAACGAATTAAATAATTTATTATTATGCATTTAAATCCATTATCTCAAATTCTTCAATCCAAATTGGCCATAAAATCATTCTAATAATTTTACAAGAGATATGTACACTAACGAGTAGAAATCTGCACTCTAATGGAGGATATCACAATATAATTTTTATATTAAAACACTTTTGCAACACTTAGAAAATCTCTTAACTACATGAAATTCTTCAATGGCAATGACTTGTGAACAAATCAGCAACTTGATTGTTAGTATTGCAATATTCTACCTTGATTTCTCTTTTTCCAACTAGTTCTTTGGTAAAGTGACGGTGTGCCTCAATGTGCCTGGTTCTATTGTGATGAATAGGATTTCTTATCATTGCAATTATTGATTGGTTATCTTAATAGATGGTTGTAGCCTCAGTTTCTTTGTTTTTGTAACCAAACTGCTTCACATGCAATGTAGTGACAACCATATATTTAGCTTCTGAAGATGACAAAGGATTTGATGGTTGTTTTTTTGAGTTCCATGATATAGCTCCACTTCACATAGTAAACACATATCCAGTTGTGCTCCTTCGATCTTCAATGCTGCCACCTTAATCATTATCTAAAAAACAAAACAATTTAAAATTGTTAGTGTTTATACCATAATGAGCTTGTTCCCTTCAAAGTGCTTGGGGATGAGTCTGTTACGAAAGAATGGTGAATGATTTCTCCCATTGGCAATTTATCTCAAAATTAATTTGGTAGCTCCAATGCGTAGTTTGCTTAGGCTTTGTACAAATTTAGACAAGCACAAATCTAGACAAGAGGCTAGTTGCTTGCAAAATATTGGGTCTACTATTTGTGACATACAATACACTTCTAATCAAACATCGACAGAGTTGACTATCAATCTTTTCCTCTTCAACATCCAAACAAAACTTTTAGTTGGTGCACATAGGAGTAATTATAGGATTGCAATTTTCTAAGTTGAACCTCTTGAGAAGATCATTCTATACTTTTGTTGAGAAACAACAATTTCTTTAGTGCACTATTTAATTTCCGGCACAAAGAAGAAATTCATCATACCTAAATTGGTCATTTCAAACTCATTTATCATTAGCTTTTTAAACTCATTCAATAACATTTCATTGTTACTGTATAAATGAAATCATCAACATAAAGAGATATAATGAGAATATCATATGTACTCTGGTTTTTACATACAAATTTGGCTCACTGAAACTTCTTCGAAAGCCATTATTGTTAAATGACCATCAATTCTACCATACCAGGCTTGTGGCACTTGTTTTTAACCATAAGGGGTTTTGATGAAAACTCCTTATGAGATATGATAGGGTACAAAGCCCAATGTGGCATATTTTCATACGTTTGGAAGTAAGTCCTATATTTTACAAGATCAAAAAAAATCTAGAAAGTTTTCTAGTAGGCGTGATCAAGGATTCTTCATTGGATACCCTAATACAAGTAAAGAATATAAAGTTTATAACTTTAGAACCATGAGTGTTATGGAGACAATAAACATTGTTTTGGATGATGGAAGCACAATTTTTGAAGAATTTGTGAACTAAGAGTAATATAACGAGGATGATGATTTTAGCATCAATATTTAAAATGATCAATTTTTTGACAACACTAGACAGAGTGTGAAGTAGAATGCTACAACATTAGATATAAAATTTGTAAAATGTGAGCAGAGTCTACCTTAGACCACAAATCTTCTTGAAGAATTTACAAAAATCATCATGTGTATATTATTTTTAGTGATCTAAACGATGAAAGGAGGACAAGAGACATGTGTAAGGTAAATTATCATGATTTAGTTAGTTATTCTTGTTTTGTTTCTATAGTTGAGCTAAAGAATGCAGAAGAAGCATTCAAATATGACATGGGTGATGGCTATGTAAGAGGAGCTCAATCAATTCCATAAGAATGATGTATAGACCCTTGTTGAAAGATTACATGCTGCAAACGTGATTGGCACCAAGTGGATCTTCAAGAACAAAACGACTAAAAATGGTGAAATCACACGAAATAGAGCAAGATATGTAGTATAAAAGTATAGTTAAGTTGAAGGGATTAATTTTGAAAAGGCATTTACACGAATAGATCACCTTGAAGTCATATGACTACTTTTAGCTATGACATGTTCTCTAAATTTCAAAAGTGTTTCAAATTGATGTTAAAAGTGCATTTTAAAATGAATTGTTGAAAGAAGTCTATATTGAGCAACTTAAGGGGTTTATTGATCTTCAACACCAAATTGTGTGTATAAGATGATGAAAGCCCTATATATTGTGAAGTAAGCATCATGTGTTTGGAACGAAAGGTTGACAACATTTCTTATTAAAGAAGGCCATACATGAGGGGGAGGGGATAAAACATTATTTGTACAAAGTCACAACAATGACGTACTTGTTACATAGGTATATGTTGATGCCATAGTGTTTAGATCAACTTTTTGGCTTAAATATGCAAAATGAATTTGAGATGAGTATAAAAGGTGAGTTGAAATATTTTATGGCACTCCAAGTAAAGTAGATGGATAATAAAATTTCTCTTTCACAAACTAAATATATGAAGAATCTAGTTAAGTTTAAACTAGAAGATTTGAGAAATGTTGTAACTCCATTAACATCATCAAAACTTAATTAAGATGAAAAAAAAATTCCTATAGATGTAAGTCTTTATAGAAGTATGGTTGGGAGTTTGCTATATTTAATAACTAGTAGACTTTGATATGTGCTTTAGTGTGGGTTTGTGTATTGGGCATCATGTCGTACTTAAGGAAATTTACCTTATAGCTGTAAAAGGGATCATCTATTATATAAATAATACAACTGAGCTATGATTATAGTATTCAAAGAATCCTTATGTTTCACTGATTGGTTACAGTGACACTAGGCTAGAAACATGGATGATAACAAAAACACTACTAGTGGTTGTTTCTTTGTTGGCAACAATTTAGTTTAGTAGTGTAGTAAAAAGCAAAATTCTATTGCATTTTCAACTATAGAGGCTGATTTTACTGCACTTGGAGTGTGACACAAATTTTAATAGATTATGGGGTAAAAGTTGAAGAGTTAGTGGTGTTATGTGACAATAAGAGTGAAATAAAGCAGTCCAAAAATCTTGTACAACACTTGTGTACTATAAATATTGATATTTGATATATTTTATTTCTTAGTTAGTTAAGAAAAAGAAGATTGTTATCGACTACGTTGCAACGGGCATACATCTGGCAGATATATTTACTAAGGGCTTTAATGCTACATGGTTTGAAAACTTTATGTGAGAACTAGGCCTATGTCTAGTGTATTAATTTTCTGACACAATAGCATTAGAAAGAGGAAGGGTGTCAGACATACTGTGATAGAGGTATATTTCTCAACATTTTAGCCCTTAATTCTCTCTTTCCCCAATCAAATTGATTTTCTTATTCTGTTGTAACCGTCACTTAACACCTATATAATTACGATTCTTCTATAAAACTAAAATCACTCTTACTTGAAAAATACCCTCATCTTCTCCCTTCAAAGCCCAATTGTAGTTGGTAACAGTCTAAAAACCTTAAATGGCTTGTGGTTGTGAAAGAAAAACAAGAACTTTAAGAAAAGCCTCCACATCTACCACACAATCTAAGGAAACTAGCTCTGAAATTCTAAAATCAACAGAGGATGTTGAACAACAAAAAGAAGCAGTTGAAGCCCAACCTCTTCAAATCATTTACCTAACTGTTGAAGTACAAGATATGAGAGAGGAGGGAAGGCCATAAAGACAAAAGGAGAAAATGGAAAAGAAAAGATCACCAAAGAAAAAGCTAGGGAAGTTCCCCTAAAATAGGTAGAACAAAAATTCGAAAGCAATGTCCATTGAAGTTACTTCAAAGAAGTGTAAGACATCAAGGGAAGGTGTTCAACCAAAATTAAGTTAGAGGCCTATCCTTATAACTAGGGCAAAATGGGTAAAAATAGTTGTTGAATCTCCCATAAAGAAACAAAGAGACGAATTTGACCTAAGAAAGCCTCTTTTAGAGAAGTTCTACTAAAAGACACCGAACAAATGTTATGGTTGTATCAAAACTTGCTACTTCGCTATGAAAAAGTGGTTGTGCCAAAATCATTTCCCCATATGGAATTTCTCGAATTTTTAAATGACATTGGTTTGTTCATGGCTATTACATACTTTAAAGTACTTTATCCAGATTTAGTTTATGAGTCTTACTCCAATTTGATGAGAAAAGTTATGAATGTTAATTCATGTTAGTACAAAAAAGGTATATCTACGAGGCAAACTTGTGAAGTTCTCTTCCAATGTTACCAACAAATTATTTAAGTGGCATGTTCATGACTTTAATTCTATTTACCCTACTGAGAATCTTATTGACTACAATGAGATAGCTCATGTATTGACTGGATACGAATGGGAGAAGTGGCTTGAAGGATTTGTGTTGCAATTATCATCTTTGTCCCATAGGTGTTTTCTACATATGAGATTGGTACTGCAAATTTGTCGCCTAGAGGCAACGCAATGTTGGTTACTTTTACCATGGCAACTTCGCTTTACAAGCTAGGAAATAAATAGGAATTTAATATTAGTTTTTTGATCTTTCAAGTTATTATGAACCATGCAGAAATAAATAGGAATTTAATCTTGCCTACAGGAATTGTTGATGTTCTAAACTATAGGAAGAAGCTTGAAAAGATAGGTAAGGTTGATGATCTAAACCCTATCGCTACAATGGAATAGATTGCCTACCCTGCTAGATTAGAAAGAAGGATTCAAAAAGTCATTAATAACCTAGCCAATGTGGCGAGACACTTAGATGAATAGATCTCCTTGTTGCAAACATAGTGCAAGAATGTTGAGTTGCAAGTTACCAACATAAAGGCAATGTTGTGGACTATGACTGAGATTACACTAGAGGAAGATGAGCCTTCCTTTTTAGTTTCAGATGAAGCTGGACACTTTGGTATATAATCGCATTCTTGGAGACCCCTATTATAGTTGCTTACCCTTTGACAAATTTGTGTCATAAAAGGGAAGATAAGAAATTCAAAGGGTGAGGGGTAGGTGAGGCAAACTTTATTGATTTTTGATGCTAAATCTAATTTTATAATGGTGGATTACTATGTTTTCTTGCTTGCATAATTGCTAATTGCTGTTGGTGATGTCGAAGTAGTGCTAAAGATGCTATTTTATGAAGATGTTCTAATGCCTACTCAGAACATATGTTTACTTTTTTCTTTTATCATTAAGGTTGTAATCATTTGGCTAATTAGTTCATAGCCATAATAGTATGTAAAACTTTTATAATTGATGCTTAAACAATGAAATCAACCAAACGAGTATGAATGAAAGATGTTAAAAATGTCTTGATGATTGATTGTCCAAAACAAGTTAGAAAAATATAGTTGTGCCACAATGTGCTTAAGAAAGAGATTGTTGATTATAATGTTGGCATATTGTGAACAACAATTGATTTAACTAAATTTTCCTAATTTTTTGGACGCTACAAGTTGAAGTGTTTAATGAATGAACTTGATAATATTGGACAAAGTGTTTGAGTTGATGCAAATAGGCTAGGAGAGCAGTTGGAGATATCCCTTAATGCCTGGAGATTATTTGGATAAGAATTGTGAAAAGTCCAAACTGATCTATTCCAATGTTCTTTCTCGGTTGGTGATAAACATGCAACATTGGAGAGATATTTACCGCACTTTTAGTTGCATGGATGATGATCCACAAGAGGCAAATTTAGCCTAGAAATTGAATCTTCCACTATATAGAAAGGATATTGGAGCCATGAAGAAGTATAAAGAATTGAAAGAGGCAAGAGAGATTCTAAGCTTATACGTCTGAGTTAGAGTTACTAGGTCTTTTGGGCTTGAACTTAATTAATAATGTTTGCGTGAATGAGTAAAGTGTTTAGTCAAAATCTCTCAAAAGTAATTCAACACCATAAAATGGTGAGTCTAGAAAGGTGTTTAGGTTACATATAATCAAATTTATTGTTGTGCTTGTGTTTTAAATAAGTTGAGAACTTTGAGATTGGGTTAGTGATTTAGGTGAGAGTTTTGGCCCGTTAACACAATACCTTTTGAGCTTAGTAGAAAGATTTTATATAGGGAAGGTGTTGCAAACATAGGAGACATTACTCTGAGTTATGTTGACAACTTTGGTACCTTACACTTTACCTTGCTGGTTTTTCACATGTTTGCATAAGTATCCCCAATCTTATTACAACATTGTGGTTGTGTTGAAAGCTTTGACCTAACGTACAATTTGTTCATGTTTTTTTATATGTATTTTTAGTGTATTTTTTTTCAAAAATCATGTAAAAATAAAAGAGAGAGCAAGAGAGAGAAAATTTAAAAATTTAAATAATTGAATTATGTGTTTTGCAGTGTAAAGATTATTTCTAGAGAATATAGGTCAAGAAGCTAGAACTAAAGTGCCTTATAGCCCATATATCACTTCATACCAATGCATGTGACAACCGGTACTTCAACAGTGAGCATTCTTGACACATGACTAAGAATAAGAAGTTTCTATCTAATTATAAAATATGTTCTACAATAACATTAGTGAGGGACAAAAGAGTCAAGAATTCTAGAATTTCTAAACATGGATTTGGCTGGAGCAATTGACATTGTCAGTGTAGAACAGAAAAAATGTAATTTTATATGCATCGATGATTACTCAAAATATATATGAATTGTTTTTCTTAAGAATAAATATGATGCCTTTGAAATCTTCAAAAAGTTGTACACTAGAGCAGTAATAGGAAAGATCCATGTTGAAAAGATTGTGAAGATATTATTTAACCATGACAAGGAGTTTGGGTATCAATGTTTTGCAAAATTATGTGATTTATTTGGAATAGCACATGAGTTCACTTCCCCTGAGATTGTGTAGCGAAATATGATTGTGGAAAGGAAGAACTAAACGTAGCAAAAAATGACTAGAGTTATACTAAATGAAAAAGGGATAAACTTCAGATATTGGACATATGTTGTTAATCAATACCACACGTTTTATCATCCATTAGGTCAATCTCCATCAAAGATGAAAAGTCACCCTTTGGGATCCAAAAGGTAAGAAAGCAAATGTGTCACATATTCCAATAGAGCTTAGAAAGTGTATAATAAGAGGACCAATACTGTGATCGAGTTAATCAATTTGATAGTTGATGTTGATCCTTAATAGTCCTCAATAGCCAAATCTAACAAAAGGGAACTAGACAAAGATGTCATTGAATAGAATACTGGAGTAGGCTCAAATGTTCTACAAATTGCTCAAAAAAATTATATAATAGCTAGTGAAGATTCTGTAGATGAAACTAAAATTCATGAATGTTGAACCAAAGTTAACTAGAATCACCATCCAAAAGTAATTATTGGCAATCTTACTAATGAGAGGAGGAATACTTCAAGGATCAACTAAATGGAGTTAACTGAATATGCTTTACTTATTTCATTGAACATAAAAATGTAAAAGAAGTTTGAAATGATGTATTATGTCTGAATGTTGGTGCAAGGCCAGATGGAGAGAATGTCATTGAAACAAAGTGGGTTTTCAAAAACAAAACTAACAAATGTGGCAACATCATTTGGAACAAGGTGAGACTTATGACATATGGTTGCGCACAAATGGAAGGAATTGACTTTGACAAAAAGTTATTTAAATTGTACGACCATTAATTTGTTGGGAAAAACTAAATGTATGGGTTCATATGTGAAATTATTGTGTGTGGAGGTTGTCAATAGAGTTCCAATTAAAGTGATCTTATAAGTTTTAACAATTTTGGCTTTGATGTTTCTAATTGAGTATGGACTTTAAATGTGTAGAGACCAATTATTATTTCTACTTTAAGTGTGTAGTAATGGGTTTGTTAACTCATATATATGCAATCATGGTTACCTAATCATACGTAACTTCAAGTTCATTGATATCCTATCATTAGAAAGAGAACAGAGAGAACATGTTGGTTTAGAAAACCAACTATGAGAACTCACAATCTTTTCAAAGTTCTTTTGAGAACATTCAGAATCAATTCAGATATATTCATCCTCATAATATTCAGGTCCTCTCAAATTCAATAATCGTGATCTAAATTCAACAATCATGGATTCAGATTAGCTTATGTGTTTACTTTTATGTCTCAATGATTGAACATCATGATTTCGGACTATTGAACAATTGGTTAAATTCCAAAAAGTGGTATAGAGTCACGCCATGTGAAAATCATTGAGTTGCAAAAGGTATTCATGAAGCTTTAGAATTTATATGAATTTAGGATTAGAATTTTGTTATTGAATTGGATCTTGATAACCTCTGTATGTTTTGAATGATTTTATATATATTTATATTGATCTTTAATGTTGTATGGTTGAGATTTATAAGTTTTTTATGAATAAGGACTTATTTTCAAGTTTAGGATCATATTGTTGTCGAAGAAGATGGTTTGATGCTCTTGCGATGTAGCAGGACATGAGCATTGAGCACCCTAATGCTATTGTGATGCAGTCGAATCATGACTGGATGAGCACTTAGGGCTTTGATGTTTTTTCAATATAGCTACATTACCACCAAATAAGAACTTGGCACCCTAATGCTCTCACGATGTCGTCGCATAAGGATTGCACAAGGACTTGACACTTTGATGCTCATGTCATATGGTTGTATAAGGACCGCATGAGCATTGGAGGAAAGAATTCATCTTAATTATTATTATTCATGTCCACTAATTTGAATTTGAATATTGATTTTATAAAATAAGTTCATTGAAGTAGTATCCTACCAAGGTAGGCTCTCCTGAGGAAATTATTTGTTTTGTGGCATTGAAAAGGTTGTGTAATTCATGCAAAAATTTAACCGGCACAAAGGAAGGTAGCATTTATCCAAATTGCTTATGCATACAGTGGTAATGAGCATGTAGTGATTATTGGTGTGACATGTGTACAATAAATCTATACAAAGATGAATTGTAGGTTGATATGTGTTATTGTTAATGTTTGATTATTGTGCTAAGGCACCACTTACAATTTAACATTGTCATCCAATGTTGAAATGTTAATGTTATGCATGTATCTTAGGCTCTACCAATATTTAAATTCATATTTGAATAATATGGTTATAATGTAAGCATATTATCTAGGTTATTTAGTTCTTTGTCTAATGTTTGGCTCTATTGTTAATATCTCGCTTAGTATTTATTTCAACATTATGCTAAATGGAACTAGTCTCAGGTCATGACAAGAGGATTTGTGATTTTTCTTAAAGTCATGGACTTAGACTTTTGAGTTAAGGGTTGATCGCTGACATCTCTTACTGATAAGAGTACCTTGGATAAAAGAGAGATGGAAAGTAGGAAAGATTGAATTGCATATGCCTAATGATCATGAAACATATCATTTCACAAGCTTTTTTGGGTGCTACATTGCAAAAGGTTTCACAAGCTTTTTTGGGTGCTACATTGCAAAAGGTTTCCTTCAAAACCTTGAGAAGAGGTTTAGCAACAATGAAAAGGCTTAAACAGGTATATTTTTAGTGAATTTCATTTCTCTGAGGTATGAAGGAAAATTAGGGAGTACATTATGAAAATGTCTCACATTACTTATAAGCTTAAGGTGCTTAAGTTCATTATGCCTCAAGACTTGTTAGGGCATTTGGGTTTAGTATCTTCTGACACAATTCAATCAATTCAAAGTGAGTTATAATTGAATTATGATGAGATAGAATGTGCTCATTTGGCATATACCTTAAAAGACAAAAGGAATAATAAAAGAACTAAGGACAAAGAAGCTGCAAGTGGCACGTAACAAAAGAAACAATATAGGGAACAAAAGAAAGATGCTTGTTTCTTTTGTTAAGCAATAGACCATAAAAAGAAGCAGTGTACCAATTATCACACTCAGCATACAAGGAAAGGAGTGCATCTTATTTTTGTTTGTTTTATGGTTAATTTAACTTCAGTCCCTAGGCACACTTGGTGGATAGATTCCATTGCAACAATTTACATCAGTATGGCCATGCAAGGTTGCCTAAGTTGTTAGAAGCTCAATGATGGTGAAAGATGCATCTACATTGGCGGCAACAAGATGGTAGAAATTGAAACAAAACGAAAGTTTAGATCATGATTAATGATTGATTATTATTTGGATTCAACTGAGACTTTTACTGTACCATCATTTAGACAAAATCTAATTTATAATTCTAAATTAGACATATTTGGTTATTTTTGTTAATTTAGAAAAAGATAATACAATCTCTTTCAAAATTCAAAATTAGTTGAAACTCATTCTTTATCCGGATATGATAATTTATGTTCACTTTATATTATTATCTCCTTTAATAAAACATTTCATGCTGATTCATGGGGAACTAAACATAAATTAATTAACAAGAATTCAACTTCATTATGGCACAAAAAGTTAGGTCATATCTTTAGGAGTATAGACTTGTGTCCGATGGTATTCTCAATCCCTAAACTTTGCGGATCTTGACACGTGCATCAATTGCATTATGGGGGAAATAGACATCTATAAAGAGATTAGGAGCTAAACAATTATTAGAAATCTTAGAACTTGCACATAGAAATATCTGTGGGCAATTTTTTACTCCTTAATGGTCAACGGTATTTTATAACATGCATAGATGACTATTCAATATACGACAACCTTTATGTTATTCATGAAAAAATCACAATTCTTAGACGTGTTCAAAAAATTATAAAGCTAAAGTTGAAAATCAACAAGGCAAAAGGATCAAACTTTTCATATCTCATTGTGGTGATGAATACTATGATAGACACAATAAATCAGGCGAACAACATCTAAGACTATTTGCTAAATTTCTAGGGGAATGTGGTATCATCACACAGTACACCATGCCTGGTTCTTTTGACATTAATGGTGTTGTTGAAAGACAAAATAGATGCTTAAAGATATGCTAAGAGGTATGATTAGTCATTTTGTCTCACTACAATTACTTTGGGGAGAAGCATTAAAGGTTACAACATAGTAGACTTCTTACGAAAGTGCTTGAAAAGACCCCTTATGAGATTTGGATAGGTAGAAAGCCTATTTTGAAAATTTTATACATTTGGAGATGTCTGGCTTAGGCAAGGCTATATTGGCCACATGAAAATAAATTGAACTCAAGGACTATTAGTTGTTGTTTTGTCGGATACTTTAAAAGATTTAAGGGGTATAAATTTTATGGTCCCACTTTAAGGTCAATATTTGAGACAAAAATGCTAAATTCTTTGAGGATTTTAAATTTCTAAAGTGGGGAGGGGGGGGGCATAAATGACATTGCATTTGAGGAGGAATTCATTGTCTTGAAATTACTTTTGAGAATGTTCAGGACGAATTTATGATACCTGACATTACTTATGAATCAACTTTGGATCTAGACAATGTCATAAGTAGTCCCGCTATCTAAGAGGATAAACCTTACAATTTCAAGAATCAATGTCATTAAGAAGGCCTTTTAGAATGAGAAAAAGTGCAATGTTGAATGACTACACCATATTTCTCCTTGAACATGAGTTCAACATTAGAGTGGTAGAGGATGATCTAATCCACCTTTGTCAAGCCATGGAGAACTCTAATTCTCAAAATTGGATTGATGCAATAAATGAAGAGATGGAGTCCTTAAAGACAATGAAGCATGGAATCCTATCCCATTGCCTAAAGGTGTAAAACCTATTAATTGCATATGGAAAGACATGATTTAACATAAACACATAAGAGACTTAACAACACATGGAAAAAAGGCATCAATTATAAAGAGGCTCTCTCTCCAATTTAATAAAAAAATTCTTTTAGGATTATAATGGCGCTATTGGCTCATTTCAATCTTGAGTTGCATCAGATGGATGTAAGGACTGTGTCTTTCAAGTGTGACATCGATGAAACAATTTGTATAGCACAATTGAAAAACTTTGTATTGGGAGATGCTAAGAAAATAGTTTGCAAATTAAAGAAATTTATCTTTTGACTCAAGCATCCTGTCAATAATATTACAAATCACATCAACTTTTTCTCTCAATTGGTTTTGAGATGAGCATGGTGGATGATTATATATATTACAAGTTTACTGGAAGTAAATTTATATTTCTAATCACATATACTACTTAGTGTTGGTGAAATATGTAGGGATGACAAGTAGCAGAGCAACCACTGGCAATCGCACCATAGGAGTACAAATGGGGTGGGGTTGGGGTGATGAGGGTGTGGGGGTGAGGGGGTTCCCCTACTTTAAATGAGACTAGGGACCTCCCCTACCCCTAATCCCTACATTTGTATATATTTGAATATGTGTATTTACATTATTCTAATCTATATTATATTTTTTTGGGAATGAGTTGTAAAATATGGAATTCTATTTAATTAATCTCATTTTACATTCTTTTATTTTTGAAAATTTCTTTTTTCTTTTCTTTTAATTATTTTTTTTGTATTTTTCTCAAATTCTCTCTTTACAAATTCTTTTCAAAATTTCCTTATTTTAATACTTTGAATATTAAATAATTTTATTTTTATTATTTAAAATACTATAACTTTATAATTTTTGAATAACTTTACACATACAGAGAGTGTGCAACACTTATTTATTAATTAGAATGAATTGCAAACTAACATTTAGTTATGTTTAATGTTTACTAATTAAAATTTTATATTATTTTATTTGTGATTAATTTGAAAAATAGCTAATTAAAATTATTGTTTAATCTTGATAATACAAAAAAAATTTTGCTCGAATATTTTAATATTTTTTATATTGACCACAAAAGTTGTTTCTCATATTTATTATTTTTCAAAATTATTCATTATCTTGAGCTTTTAATAGTTTACATAGACACGAGTAACATCAAATTTTTATCTTTTAAAAATTGATTTTTAAAATAAAACCAAATATTAGTTCTGACTTGGTACTGCAATTCTAAGTGTTATTGTAAACGTATTTTTTAAGAACACTAATGCACACAAGCTAAATATAAATAAAATGAACATAACCAATTGGTAACGTAGTTTGGAGTCGACATCTTACGTCTACGGAGCACTTACCTAGGTAAAAAGTTTCACTATGTCAAATTTTACAAGAATACACTCAAATTTCAAGAGAAGCACTTTATTTGACCAAATCCCTTTGGTCTTAACTCTTTCACACACTTACTCCCTTTACCTAAGTGTTCACATGACCATCCTCTCTGGTCCTAATTAACTTGACAAGGACGTGTTTACACTTTTTCCTCACTTACCTATTTTTTTCCCACTCAATTTGATATATACAATGATCTTCATTATATAAGGGACAAAGTTCTCGCTCTATTCACTCTCCAAGTGAAGTTCCAAAGGTTTAAGTCATCCAATGAAGCCTCTAAACCTTAAACCCATTAATGTTTTATGGATTCCATCAAATTTAGACAAGAATCTGTAAGAAATTCGCAACAGATTTGAACTACATCATTTCTTGCCAGGTCTTTGCATCCTAGTATTCCAAGACCAGTATTTACTTTCCCTCTAAGCAATATATACTTTCTATCTTTAAGCAGATATGACAATAAACACCAAGATCACATAGTTTTCCATCTTTAAACTTATAAACCAAATTGATTCCATGCCATACATGGACATTTGACCTGACAAATCAAATCACAAAGATTGAGAATGAAGATTACAAACAAAGCTCTCCCATTCCAGCTTGGTTAATTCTTTCCATACTTAGGCTCTTTCCAAAGGTGTTAGTGCCACAATGCTGCCAACTCGCCATCTCGTTTAGTGCCACATCATCACATCAATGTATCATTAGCTACAATGTCATTCTCCACATCAACTGCCACATTAGCACCAAGTTAGCACTAAGTTAGTTGTCACCCTAACGATATCCCCTTTTAGCATTGTGTCACACAACACCTTTTTTACACAACTAGTTTGAATTTCCTTAGAAAGTTTTCAAGTGTTGATGTTATCTAGGTTTTGGTGATTTAATAAGTCCAAAGTGGCAACCTCATATTGGTACTACAACATCATTAGAGTTTAATAGATTTGTATCAAGCAACAGCATAAGATTTGAAGTCCAAGGTTGCAACATAGTCTAACATATAAAGGAGGAATTCAAATAATTTGCTTATAATAGCACCAAACTTATTCAAAAATAAATCACATATCATTAATAATAATCACCACTAGTTAAAAGAGAAAGAAATATAAGCTATTAATAAACTAGAAATAGAAACAAAAGTAGTCAATTGATATAAGTCTAACAACTGCAGCATCCAAAATTCATCAGCAAACAAGTCAAATGGGATAACCAATGCTCCAACAACAGCCCATCGTCCATCATTAGCAGCAAAAAGAAAAGACCATCAGTAGAAAAACCTAGACGACCCTTATGCTCCAACATCACCATCTAGGCAAGAGCCGATGTTGGAACATCAATAGTTTTGTCGTTGGTAATTGAGGGAAGCATTTATTTTAAGGTAGTAAATTGCAAGTTTAATTCAGGGTGTTGCAGTTGCAATTGATTAATCTGTCCATCAATCCTGCACCCTATTACCTCAAGATGTGTAATAACTTTAGTTAAGTAATCCTTAGATGACTGTGGAGCACTTGTACTTTTTGGTCTTATAACAGCAATCAAGTCATTAGTCTTGCTAAGTTGCAGCATCCTTCCACAAAACTGCACTAGTAGAACTTTTAAGGAAGGCTTAGTATAGTCTATCTTGAACTTCCTATCAAGTACCTTTAAAATCATGCTAGGATGTGTCAAATGTATGGTAGTGTTGTGGTACTCTACATGTTGCATTGCATTATTGAAGATTATAGTACCAAGATTAACTGATATGTCCCAAGGCAAAATAGCACAGTCCCATGCTCTCATGACACCTAAGTTGAGTTTGTTGAGGGCATAAAATTATTTGTACCCTATGATCACCCTAGCAAGCTCATCATAGTCTGGAGTGAAGGAGTGAAGTCTGCTAGGTACAGATGATGAAAACCGTCCACTTTTTCTCTGACATAAACCTTGTAGTACCACTTTGATTCATTGTTTGTAGCATCCTTTTTTAGATTTAGATAAAATTTCCCTACTAGGCTTGGGTGATAAACATCAAAATATACCAACACATCAAGAAAGCTCAATCCCCCTTTAGTTAGTGAATGAGTCTCAACTCCTTATATTTGTCATAGTCAATGAACTTCTCAGCAATTGCTTTTCTCCTAAAAACAAGGTTTTGTTGTTCTTGACAATTATCATCATAAAATTTATTGTTGGCTTTGGAAACATGAATACCTTTTCTTCTTGAAGATGGGGCTTCTCTTTCTTTTTCTTTCTTTTCTTTGGTGGTTCAAAAGGTTATCCAACATCTTCTTGTGGTGTTTGCTCTTCCCTTTATTGTGATTTAAGTTCAACCTCAGGCTCAACTTGGGTAGGTTTAATTTCAACTATTGGCAGTGGTACTTTAGTATCACCGGTAGCAGATTCTACTTCTACTCCAATGTTAGGCTCCTAAGGTTTTAGTTTTAGCTCACAAAAGTTCTTTTTCTTCCTTCTTGTTGTCCTCAGTTCAAGACAAACATGTCTTATAGGATGCATGATGGTAATGGGTACTACTTCAACTACAATGTGTGACTATGTGGGTTCTTTTTTTACTGATGCTTCAGGCGGTGGAACCTATTCCTCTACAAATGCTGAAACTTCCTCTAATGGTGGCACTACTGGTGTTAAGGTTCTAGCGACACCTTTCCTCTTGGTTGCTCCCTTCCTTCCTCCTTCTCTTCATAGTTTCTTGTTACAAAAGATGATGAAAGATAATTCTCTAGTGTTGAAACAATATGTGAGTACACGAGAGAGATATAAGTAAAGAGAGGAGAGAGAGAGAGAGAGAGAGAGAATGTGTGTGTGTGTGTGTGTCATAAATGGAAAGGATTCTTGACTGATTTGAGAGAATCCTGTAGGTAGTTGAGAGAGAATCCTGTTGGTAGTTGAGAGCCCTAGATAGTATAGAAAGTGGAGATTCTTCAAAGATTTGATCAAATTTGGCTTCTACCTTTTGTCCAAAATTTTTTTTCGCCTACACTCCTATGGATTTGGCCTGCGGCAAGCTTATAGTTGGTCTAGGCAGAGGTCCAGTCTTAATCTCAATTTAGAAAATCTGTTTGGATCCAGTGGTTTTGTTAAGATGTTCGCTTGCTAAGCTGATGTTGCAACATAATCCACTATCACCACACTTTCTTCCACGAGCTTTCTTGCACATACTTTGACATTGTAGCATATATTCGGATGGCTTGCAATTAAGCTTCCTATCATGTTGTGATACAGATTGGCATTGACTAGTGTTTTAGTATTATCCTTAGTAAGCTTTGTGTTGACCAACATTACCTGTATGCCCGAGAGGTAAGTCAGCTCACCAACCATGGTGATTTCAAGCTCCTCCATTAACTTTATGAATTTGTCAACAAGCTACTTCAAATTGGATCCAAGGACGATGTCATCAACATAGATCTGCATAATGAAGATGTTAACGTCACAATGCTAAATGAATAGTGTCGGTCAATTCCCCTTTCTCGTATCCATCTTTCAACAAGTACTTCTCATACCATGTTCTAAGCACATTTTCTTGTAGCACTCTATTTAAAATGCTCTTTTGATGTCCATCTAGTATAGCTCGATATTGAAGCAGTAGACTACTGATGTGAGCAAACTGGCCTTATTGGATTTTACAATACCATGCTCGCCCATTTGGTGCCTATTATGTTCTTATTCTATTGTCACTCCAGCAGTGTCCAAAAATCATTATGTGTGAACTAGTTCAACTCCTCTTGCATTTCATCAATCTAGAAGTTGTCCTTTAGGGCCTTGTTCACAAGTTGGTTTAATGTTGGACAGAGAGCAAGGATACCCTACAAAATCTCAATAGTTGGTCCTCTCAACATTTTTAGTGCACCTTATCTACTCTTCTAATGATAGCATCCTGAGGATGATTATTTCTTAATCTTCAAGTTGGATTCCTATCGGACTGTGACAGTGTTGCATCATCATGCTATCTTCACTATCTAGTGTTGAAACATCAAGTTCCTAGTTTCCTTCTTCTCTAAAAGGGTTAACATTGTCAAAAATACATTCTTTTTTGTCATCAGCAACACCTATAGGGTCTCTTTCCCTAATTTCTTTCCTTCAACAACTACATCTATAGATCTTGCAACAATTTTAGTTAGGAGATTATATACTTGATAGGCTTTGGTGGTTTTCATTCTAGTGTTCTAACATTGAGTTTAGTAAGATTCTTAATTTGCAAAGCACTATGACTATTTTGCTCCACTTTAGTACATAGGAAACAAACAGTATCTATAGAAGCTCCATTAACTCTCCCTTTCTGAGGCACCATTATCAACTTATTCAGTTTATGGTGCCTGATCCTTCAGAATTCAATAGGTGTTAGAGCATTGCTAATAATTTGTGGATTGGTAAAGAGGAATTGATTCTCTCATATGCAAATACATATTTACAGAAAGAAATCTAAAAGATCTTTTGGGGTCTTTGATGTTAAGGAAAGAGGATATTTGATGTACTTAGACTCCAATCAAGAAGAAAAGTAAATAAGTTGAGATTTTCCAGAATCTTTACTTCTTAATCTTTTCTACTTCTTTCCTTTATTTTTTTGGATCATGGGGCAAGCTTTAAACTAGGAAAAGGCCTTGTTTTCTTCTCAGGGCTTTAATTTCTCTTATGTTACAGTTTTATAAAGATGTCTGCTACTTGCGTTAATGTTGCAACATGCTACACTACGATTACCTCAATCTTCACCAATCCTTTAATGTGGTTAATTTTCCAAAAAGGGCTTTTCTTTAGTCTTTATAGCTCCTTTATTAGTTGTATGCCCTTTTCGTCTATTTTCAATTTTTCTACTGAGGCTTGTATAGCTTGTTAGATTGGCCTTATCTTCGATATTGTGTCTTAAGGTATAGGAAGTGTTGCAGCTTAGATTTGATTTCCTCGCCCATATCCTTCTTATTTTCCTCCTTTAAACCTACTTAGAAATTTAGAGCAATCTTGTCACTCATTCATGAGATTTCTAAGGAACAAAAAATAAGTAGAAATAAGGTGTCTTAGCCTTAGATAGTATTTATAGACGTTTGATTTCTTATCAGGCCTCTTCTTTTTCTAATGTTCTAACATCACTTAGGTAAGGAGTGTATTCTAGTGCATCCCACTTAAGGTGCTATCATTTTCTGATTTCTTTAGTACTTTAATTTGGGAAGGAACTTGTTGTACTAGAGCTTAAACATCAGTAGCGTTCATCTTTGCTACTGTATAGCCTCTTACTAAGGTAGATGTACTACCATAGTCTTTCAAAAGTTTCGCATAAACTAGTGTTGCAACATCAGATGATGATTTCTTTACAAACTTAATCTTGTAACATGCTTCTCTGTCGTGCTCTGCATTTTCAAGAAACCCTACTCCATTGTAATCTTTTGGTGTTTTTCCCATACTGAGGATGTCTTCTAAATTTGCCTTTCCCAAGTTTAGCTTTTTTAGTATTGTTTCAGTATCCTCAACTTTTGAAATGGCCATGGCATGATCTTCTTCCAATTTCTAATGTTTAACCTTTAGATCTTTATAGTCTTTTCTTAGTAATTCCCCCTTAGACGGTAGGTGCTTATAACTATAGACATTATACCTTCTTGAAAATCCTTATTGTCCTAGTCATTGTTAGTGTCAGATTTTGTTGATGGTTTATCACTAGCTACAGATGTAGGATTCCTTTTTTTGGTGGCGTTAAATGCCACATGTGTAGATGCAAATTCCCCTTCCTCAAACTAGTGACAATCATTATTGCTCCATGTAGTAGCCATAGACTTGCCCTACTTCTTCAAGGTATTTGCAAATTCAGCAAGGACATGCGAAAAAACCACCACACTCATGACACTGGATCCCTTTTCGTTCAATCTTCACCTCTCCACCTTTGTTTGGTAAATTGTCTCTAGCCTTCTTTGGTTTACTAATGGTCTTGTTTAGGATTCCTTTCTTCTTCAGAAAACTCCTTAATTTTTGTGTGGCAAGAACAACCTTGCCATTGGTGTCGCAACATTCGCTATCCTTGGCTTGAAGTAGATTCATCTTGTACATTTACAAAGAACCCAGCAGCTCATCTAGCCTTATGTTTTCAACATCCCTGAGTTTTTTAATGGCAACCACTTTGGCTGAGAATCTCTCTGGTAATGACTGTAGTGTTTGGTGCTCTAATTTTGCTTTTGAGTATTGTTTTCCCAATTGGTACACTTGGTTGGCCATATCCCTTAATCTGCCATTAATTGTGGCTATGTTTTCATCCTCTCCCATTCTAAGATTCTTAAATTGGGAAGCAAGCATCTGAAGCTTTAACATGTTCATGGTGCTTATTTCTTCATGCACATTTTATAACATGTCCCACACTTCTTGAGTTGATTCATCATATGAAATTAGTTTAAACTGCTTCTCATTAACTCCTATAAATATAACGTTGATGGCCTTCAAGTTACCCTGCAATAACCTAGATTTTTGGAATACAGTAATGGCTATGGAAATAATTTTGGTAGATGATTTAATAAATTACTAGCACAATTGTTAAGTAAATTTCGTTAAATTTATTATGATAATAGAAAGTGCATGTGGAAGGTGATGCACACACTGTTTGGTTAGTAATTCATTACTGAAATTTTGAGTATTAGTGGCACATAATTGCGAGAAGGATTACATTGAAATTTTGATAAATATATTTTGTGTTTTCATGTATTATTTTCATGTGGAATTATTGGGAGTCAAATGTGAAAGCATGGGATTAACATGTGGACACTATGGTTGATGGAAATAAGTGGTGAAATTATCATAGAATAAATTGGAGAAATTTTTCATAAGGCCTAACGTATTGGAAAGTTTGACCAAAATTTGAGAATAAACCAGAAAAATTTAGAAATTGCATGAAAGGACCCAAAAGTCTCGTAATTGGATACCTAGCCCATTTGCACCAAACCTAGGTATAAATAGCATGAAAAGGGTTGAAAAACCCTATTCACATTCTAAGAAAAGGAGACAGCGCCCCAATGACTTTAGAGTTCGTTCAGTTCTTTAAATGCCATATTTTCAAGGTAATTTCTATGCCAAATTGTTCATTAATCATGCATACATATAGGATTATCCATTTTTCACATATACGCACTTGAAACATGTGGACTTTGATGGGTTAAATGTGTTGAATGATGGAGAATTGGTCAAAGGGTCATGTAGTCACATAGAGGTCATAGGAACCATGTATTAACATGTTATGTATTTGAATTAGAATTTATCCTAAAACATTCAAAAATCACATGGATTTGTGGGATATGATTTCTATGAATTTACATGGGTAAAATTGTGCCTAAGGATCATAAAAACAAGTGTGGAATCAAGTTGTAGGATTAGATTTGAGAAAAACATCAAAAACCCATCGAATAGTGCCTTGCATGACATTTTGTGTGGCCCCGCGGTTGCTAGCGCTATCACAAGGTGCGATGGCGCATTCATGAGGCATGGTATTGTGGTCGCAACCCCAGACATGAGAATTCCAGAATGTCTCATGGTCACGAGTGTGGTCACGACTATAGAACTTGCACTTGTGATAAGACAAATTGCTGTCATGGTCTTAGGTGTAGCAAAAACAATGTTTTGTGTGGTGGGCAACTACAATTGAGACCTGAGGTGCTGCGATCATGAACATGGACTCTACGATCGAGAGGCTTGACTGTGAGCCCTCCGAAAATTTTTACACTTAAGTAATTTAATTCTAATTATTCCAATTTTGAGAACAAATTAGACATAAACTAACTACATAAAGTATAGTGGAATACTAGAAATAACAATTGGAAGGATTTGAGTAAACATGAACATGTAGGAGACACATGAAGCCTTGACAAGCACGGGTTATTGATTTAGTCAAGAGTTAAATGAGACTTATGTATGTGATTGATTAAGAAATCAAGAAGTGATAGCTGAGAGTCCTAACACCTAGAAAAATTAAGCAAGAGGTAAATGGTTATCTACAATGTTTTGCTACAACTACCTTTGAAAATGGTTTTGCTTCTCAAATAAATTCTTTACTATGTAAGTGGTTATCTATAAGTTTTGCTACAACTGCTTTTCTTAAATAAGTTTTTTATTTTGTAAGTAGTTTATCTGCAAGTTTTTACAACTACCTTTTTGAACAAGATATTTCATGAAATTTCTATAAGTGGGTTTACTTACACACCTTCACAATTGCCTTGAAAAATTTGACAATTGCTGAAATATTTTGATTCTAAAAATTTTTTACTTATTGAAATCGTTTTGAAATGTGTTCTGATAAATTTTTCCTAGTTTGACATGCTAAAATTGGCAATGTGCCCTTTTTGAAATGCCTCACCCTGGAATATATTTTTAGATGTGAAGTGTGCTATAATATATATTTTCAAACGTGTTTATTATTCACACGGAATATTGTGAAATCAAGTTTGGAGACCAACAGGAATACTATAACGAACTAGTTTCACCCTCTCATTAGGTAAAAAGCGAGCTAGGACTCGTTCCACTAGAGTTAAAAGTCATGTAGGACCCGTTCCACCAGGATTAAAGGTTAGGTGTTAAAGGAAATACAAGACCAGCTCCACCAGGATTAAAGGTTAGGTGAAGATCCACTCAACCAGGTTAAAGGTGGGACAAAATCATCCCTAGTCAAGGTAAATGACTAAGGTCCTAATCAAGGAAGTGGTAATTGAATTGCTTGTGTCTCCTAAGGTCCTAATCAAGGAAGCAGTAATTGAATTGCTCGTGTCTTCTAAGGTCCTAATCAAGGAAGCGGTAATTGAATTGCTTGTGTCTCCTAGTGCACTCAACCTTTTCACACACTTACAAGTAACTCCCTTTGCTTAAGAGTTCACATGACCTGCCCCTTTGGTTATAACTAGGTTGACAAGGACATGTTTACACTCTTCCTTTAGTAGCCCACTCCTTTGTCACTCAATTTTACATGCACAATAATCCTTACCATACAATGGACAAAGTTCTCACTTTATTCACTATCCAGGTGAAGTTCCAATTGTCTAAGTTGTCCAATGAAACCTCCAAACCTTAAACCCATTAATGGTCAATGGCTTCCATCCATTTTGGACAAGAAACTTTGAGAAATCGACAATAGATTTGAACCACATTATTTCTCGTTAGGTCTCAGCATCCTAGTGTTCCAACACTAGTATTAACTTTTTCTATAGGCAAGATATACTTTCCATCTTTGAGTGGATCTAATAGAAATCACAAGAATCTTTAATCAGATAAACCAAATTGAATTTATGCCAGACATAGACATTTGACCTGAGTGAGTCAAATCACAAAAATTAGGAATGAAGATTCCAGCTAAATCTTCCTATTCCGACTTGCTGATACTTTCCATACTTAAGCTCTTTCCAAATGTGTTGGTGCCACAACTTTGCCAACTCGTCTACTTGTTTTGTGCCACATCAATGCATCAATGTAGCATCAGTTGACATGTCATTTGTCATCCTTCGCATCAACTATCATGTCAGCACCATGTTAATTCCACGTTAGCTGCCATGCTAACACTAAATATTTTCTTCCTCCCAATGGCACTCATACGAGATTGGACTATGGGGCGGGGCAAGAGTAGGAGTAAATATTTGGTGATGGGATAGGGGATGGGAGAGCAATTTCTAGATCACCCCCACCCTAATGTCATCCTTACATATAGGATCATTGCATCAAACTAAGGAATTTCTGGTAAAAGATCTTGGTGAAACCTCCTTTGTTTTAAGGATCTAGATACACCAAGATTGCTCTCGAAGTATTCTTAAATAATCACAAGAGAGTTATATCGAGAAGATTCTTGAAAGGCATAGCATATGAAACTACAAACCGCTTGATACCCCAATTAGTAAAAGAGAGAAATTTACTTAAAACCAGTGCCCAAAAAGTGAATGCAAAATTAAGAAAATGCAAAAGATTCCTTATGTTTTGGTAGTAGGGAGTCCAACGTATGCTCAAGTTTGTATGTGTCCAAATATTTCGTTTGTTGTTGGGATGCTAGGTGGATCTCTAGGTAATTTAGGAAATGATCATTAGAAAGCAGCCAAATGGATCTTAAGCAATTTATAGAGAACAAAGATTTCATGCTTCTATATAGGAAATTGGATATGTTTGAGATTGTACGTTATTTTGACTCCACCTTTTTCGAGTGCCTTGTTTTGAGGCATCTAATCATATATATGGTTACAGAACTTTGTCATTAGGTTGCAAATTATGGATGGTATTGAAAAGCCACTAAGATTATTTTGTAACAATAAGTCAACAGTATTGTATTCCAATAACCACAGGAGTTGGACAAAATTAAAATGTACAGAAATCAAATTCCTGATTGTTAAAGAAAAAGTTTAAAGTAAGCAATTATCTATAGAGCACATAGATACAAGCATTGCAATTGCGGATCTGTTTCATAAGTGGTATCATCTAAGAGGTTTCATGAGCGTATTGCTCCTATGGATGTTGTATCATTTAAGGAAATACAACTTTAGTGGGAGTTTGTAATTTTAATAGGCCTTTGAAATGCAAACAATTGACAAAGATTTTTTTTTAATTATAAAGTTTATGGATATCCAATTTACATTAAGTTAAAAAGATTATGATAATTTGGTTCCCTAAAATTATTGGTTGAAAAACAATCTCACCAAGGTAGACCAACTGAAAGCAAGTGTGCTATAGATCACGAATGCATGTAACTTTCATGCTACACATCTATGCATGATTTGTGTCAATTCAATTATGCTTATGCGCAGCACCACTAGATGAGTTTAGTTAAGATATAAATGAAACGATTGTCCCTTTCATCCTATGTTGATGTAATTGATGGACCAAATTTTTTGTAAATGCGTGAAGAGATTACAATGATATTTATAGCTCATAATGTTAACACATTATAAAGTGCACATGAAGCCCAAGTGAGAGATTGTTGGGATAAAACCTAATTGTGTAGACTCATGCGTGAAATAATTGTGGGAAAGTTATCAATAAAGTCGATCCCAATTAAATTGATCCAATAAGTTTTAATAATTTGAGCTTTGATGCATCTAATTAAATATGTATTTTAAATGTGTGAAGACTCGATATTATTTCTATTTTGATGATTGGTCAAATAAAAATAATGGCAGTTAACGAGCTTGTTCACTCATGTAGTTGTGGTCCCTGAGTCACACGTAATTTTAATTTGTTAGACATCCCATCATCAGACACACACAAACACAGGACAAGTTGGTTTAGAAGAGCAATCACGAGAACTCGCAAAACTTTTTCAAATTTCTTCCAGGAACATTCAGATTCGGTTTGAGCATGTTAAACTCATTCAAGCTACATTCAAATCCAAATCTATTCAGGTTCAATATTTATGACTCAAATTCAACAATCATAGATTAAGGTTAGCTTCTGCATTTACTTTTATGTCTTAATGATTGAACACGATCATTTTGGATTGTTGAACCCTTGATTAAAAAATTATGAATGGTAGGGCCTAGGCTTACTTGTTTATTTAGATATTAAAAATAAATAATTATTTACTAAAATATTGTAGTTTGAAAAAACTTAACTTGTAAACTAAAGTTTGAAAACTTGGTTTTAAAAAATTTTAAAGTTTGGTTTTGACTTTTTTAAATATCTATTTTTCAATATTTTGTTCTTTTTATTTCATGTATTATATATATAATCAGTATTAATTAAATATTTTCAAAATTGAATTAATATTATGAAAATATACAAACATAATCTGATGTAAAAATATATAATATATAATAAATATTATAATTATGTTTTCATATTATAAATATTTGTTTTGAAGCTGAAATCTAAGAATTCGATTTTGAAATTGAATTCTTGGAATCTAGCTTTAATTTTAATAAATCTATTCTATTTTTCGCTTTATCCTTTTTAAATATTAAATGGGTTTCATGTCAGTTTTTGCAGTTCCAGGAAGCGTGGTTTTCTTTTCCTTGCAGCCTCACACCCGCCTTCTCTCCATTTCATCGCAAAAATGGAATTTCAAATCATAAATTCAAAAAGGGAGGTGCCTTTCTTGCTTCCCTCGATTTTTAAGTTTCCTTTACAAAAATTCTTTCTTCTTTCTTTTTAAATCTTCTGGTAATTATTTGTTCTGCATAAAACCTTAATTTAGGGTGCGTGAAAGATGAGCCGCCAAAGAAGAAGGTGAGGTCCGTTGACATTGCGGCGGAGCCGCCGAAGGCTTGCGGAAAGAAGAAGCATCTGTTAAGGGCGGGCACCTCCAAATTGACAAACGACGTACGAAGAGATTCTGTAATGTGGAAACCTCGGAGGGTACATTGCTTGACTACCTAATTTTTTACATTGTGATTAAGAGCGTTGTTGTGGTCGTGGCTCTTGATGTTGACTTTGAGTCAGAAGACTGCTCTTTTCTGACGGCATCGTGAAAATATATCAAATTTTAAAATTATAATATACTATCATTTTATTATTTAATTAAATTTTTATTTTTAAAAATAAAATTATTATAATTGTCATAATTTTAACACCATCTCCAACACCCTAATTGATTATTTTTTATATTTGTCCAAAATTTTTTCGAATTGACATTTAATCATGTTGTTTAATACTTAAATTTAAAAAAATAATATTTGGGGGTATTTTCAACTTGAATATTTAAATATATTCCTAAATTTCATAAAAATTAGGAATATTGTTTTTTTAATAATATGATGTGTATTTTTTTGTATGTATTAATACGTTTATAAATTTAACTATCTTTATTACCTCTATATTGTAATTTGGTAAATGATGTTTAATTTTCGTCAAAATTTCAGTTTTTTAAAATTTATACTCTATATCCATTTAGAAAATCATGACACAACGCACGGGTTTATACTTGAAGAATGGCCTTTTGTTTTCCAAAATTGGCTATCCATGCGATTACGGTTTGTCTCATTCGATAGCAACAACAATATTTGTTTATAATTCTGTATTTGTTTGATCCTAAAAATCACCTGAATGATCGGATCAGAGATTGTGTGTGGACTCTAAAACCCCATGACTACGCTGCCTTGACGTATGCGGTTCTTCCAATGCATTTCATTCGCACCTTCGAAACTTCATTGCTAATTGTTAATTAGTGATGCAAGATTTGTTCGAGGTGAGTGCGAGTGGTAATAAAGATAAATTAATTAAAATAATATTTTATGTTATTTATAAAATAAAATAAAATTAGAAGAGAAAATGGAAAGACAATGTATAACAATTTGAAACTGAGGGACACTCAATATTTGTTTATATAGATGAAATAATAATAATTTTTGCTCTAAATTTTTTATCATTCATAAAATTTGTAAAATAAGAAAAAAAGAATGAAAATTCAAAAATATTTTAATATGTGAAATCTGAAATAAGTAAATAAAATGAATATAATTAAGAGAGTCGAGTAGAGCGAAAAATATAAATGTATACGCGTGTATAAAGAATTTAAGGTGTTTTACTTGTTAACTGCATATCTAGTAACGAAACTTATCTTATTTCCTTAATATATTGTAACTAGCCGTTTTAGCAAACTTATATGCGTGCTCAAATTTACACAATATAAAACTGAAAATACTTATTTCATATATATTATTTGTAGTACATATTGGTTTATTTATGTATTTATTTTATAGTAATGAAAAAATATCACAAACAAACACAGCCAGAAAATTCAAATTTTGGAACAGCTTTGTGGGATGGATTTGGTATTAATAACCATTCCAAATTTAATTTGCAGTGGCATTTGGGATGGTTAATATTTCGTCTCTATTTACTCTGTCGTTAAAATCTGGCACGGCTACAATGAAGCCGTCTCAAATTTGAAACGACTTTTTTGGGACTGCGTCAGTACTTTGGCACAGCTTTAAGATGGCATTTTAAAGACGGCTTTGGGACAATTTAAATAAGAACAGCTTTGGGACGACTCTAGAATAGTTATTTTGGGACAGCTCTGGGACGGTTTTGGGGCGACTCTGGAGTAGTTATTTTGATACGGCTCTGGGACGGCTTTGGGATAGTTTGTGAGAGACGGGTTTGGGATGACTTTTGTGGGATGGCTTTGCCCATGTATTTTTCGAGATGGCTCCAAGACGGATTTGGGATGACTTTCGCATTAAATTGGAAGAAAAATTCTATTAAATTTATGTTAAATTCCTGCTATTTCTATACAATTAATTACTAAATTTTATACACATTTTTCTAGAAAAAAATATACAAATACATAATATAATAATTTCAAAACAATGAAATTATTTACACTCAATAAAACCATAATTAAAAGTGTTATAAAATTCCATCTTTTTAGGGAAACAGAAAGCATACGAATTGAGAAATGTTGGGCAAATAACATCTACATCTAGCTATCAAGGTCCTTAGTATCTTTATCACCTTCATCGTCATTATGAGAGTTGAGGCTGAGTTTTTTAGAAGCAAGTCACATAAATATGTTTAATTTTGCCTTTGTTTGGGCTAATCTGATTTTGTAGTCATTCATTTCTGTGTCTCTCTCTTGTAGCTGCTGCTAAATATGTTCTAATGTAACTTGCATTGCTTGTAACTCAAGGTTCGATGAGAAAGTGGTAGAGCTAGTTGATCAAAGAGACAACTGTTTAAAAGATTGAGACTTTGAATCCATCCTTAGCAAATGGCATTTCTTAAAGCCACCAAACGCATTGAGGACAACTATATTACTATTGGTTGAGCTAGATGAAGTCCCATCGCCCTCTAACTTTTGTGCCTCTAAGACTTCAGTAGAGTTTTGGTTTGCCTGTAATTTTTTCTTCATCTCCTACAGACATAGAAAATCAATTAGTAGTTGCATGATAAGGTAAGATATATGGACATATTTAAGTAAGTGTACTTATCTCCTAAAACTGTGCATGAGGGCCTGCCTATTCGCCTGCTGCGTTCTGTCAAACTTTAGAGTAAACTTCAAGGGAGTCGGCGACTGTTTTAGCTGTGCTTCCTATATTGTATAGGATAATTGCAAGGTAATAAAATGAAGATGGAGAGTCGTACCAAAAGATCAAGTACTTGTTGTATTCTTTCTTGCTTACTATTCTTTCACAATATGTGGCCACTAAAATTGAGTCACTGCGATAGATAGTGGATACAAATGCGTTATCAGCCACCCTGTTGGCACAATATGCATTATCAGCCGCCTTGTTGGCACGGTTCTCTTCACATACTACTCAATTTGTATCCTCTGTCTACTTGTCCAACATCTCATCATACTTTTCTAGTGGGATCCAATTAGTTTTTGTTTTAGAAACTTTTGTTCAATGCAAGTGTTTCGGTATTAACTCTGTAGCCTTTTTCTTGAAGGCAAATTGTATTGCTGTGTTGTCTGCCAAGTCCCAACTAAATTCATTTTGTGGACAAACATGAAGATATAAAAGTACAAGAACAATGAACATGTGTGGAATGGGTTCAAGTAATAGTAGTAAACAAAATTAGTGTTTATGGTCATAACTAGAATTTATATAATGAAAAAAGTTTAAATAAGTGTCAAATCACTCCTTGTATAATGAAGATTTCATATCTTGAAAAGTCGGAACCATTCTTATTTTTGTTCTAATAAGACATCGGTGTAATGGATTCACGGTCCATTATAATGTCCAAACACGATAGACTTAATCGAGTCTGTTACTTCTTTTCATACACTGTAATGATAAATTAAAATGTAGGTGTAGTGAATAAATTTTTCTTTTTATGTGTGGGTACATGTGATTAATTATATACACACTGAATGAGATTTATACTCACTAAAATAGACACAGTGTCACATGTTTTGACTCGTCCACTTAGGGTTGGGATGGTCCATTTGCAACAATCACTTGAGATGTACCAAGTACAATATGAAATTCCCTCCACCGCATGACAATGATGGTTCGTTGGAGTTGTGTGCTAATGTAGATGGTATATCACCTTGTATTTGACTTGGAGGTTGGGTCTCGTCAAAGTCAATCGGGGGAGAAGATGATATGTGTGTTAAGCATGGTGTGTTCATATTTTGTTTGCCTCCCCTCTTGTTATACCGCGTCCTACTTTGCCCCCTAGAATAGACTCCCCGAGTCATTTTGTGACACATAAACCAAATGAAAGCACTATTAATTAATATATGATCCAACAATTAATACATATGACAAATGAATTGTTTAATTATTTAAAAAAAATGTCACTTCTTCATTGAGCCGACAAGGATGACGAAAAGTTAATGTCTGAGTCATGAATAGTAGGAAAATATATACACAAATGAGCTGGACAGGATGAAAAATCAATGTATGCAAGCGTTATACTAAGTGGCAAATACCATTACTTAAGTAACTCAAAAGAATAAACAAAATCAAATAGAAGGGATACATCTATTTCCAAATTATATGCCCATCCATATTGGGTGGATAAATGTTCTCAAATTAGTTAACTATTTATCTTCACATAGAATAGGCGTTTTTTTTTTCTTTTTCCATTTTAGACCGGGCACCCAACATCTAAGATATTGCCTATAATAATTCAATGACACCTAAATGCATGCCTTATATATTTTAATTCAATGCTGCATTGTCATCAACTCAACCAAAAGCCGAACATGCAATTTAGACTAAACATACGTAATAACATAACATTAATAACTTGTGTAAATACTAAATAATGCTACATTATCAAACACTTGATGTGCAAGTTCAACTCAATAGTAGCCTAATAAATGTAGAACGAAAAGAGCACCCATTAGATCATATAGAACGAAAAGAACTTGTAGCGAATTCATTTAAACTTGTTCAATTTTTATCAAGAATTTTGTCAGCTAAATATGGAAGAAAGTTAAAAACAAATAAAGGGTACATGTAATTAAAGATAATCCTTTTTTCCATAACTATGGAAGGTGAATACGAAATGAGGTTTGGGATGGATAACATATACAAGCAAACCATTTGGAATAACATCTTTCAATGGCATTTCATTAAATATGTTATGTGCATTAATATAGATAGTTAAATTGTCTAAAAAATTTTGATGTCTAAAAATCCACTAAATAAATGCAACCAACCTATAGTAAACCTTATTCTGAGTTAATCACTACTAAATAATTTGCTCATATACAAGACTATCATTTAGGTTATCAACCAAAAGTCGGCCAAAATGAGATTAAGTGGCATTTCATCAAACACTAGATGTGCAAGTTCTTTTAAATAAAAAACTACCCCAGTAAAAAGGCTTCAATCCATCCAAAAAGCAACATCAAAAATTAAAAAATGTTATTAACATGACTTTCACTAACAAATTTCACCTTCATCATTCAAAAAATTTCACCAAAATGTTCAACATATAGAAACTCTAAAAGTGGGTTTACATCTTTCACTAACATCTACAAAAGGTCTAAATATGTTGGGAAAGACCCCAAATTTCACCCAAATGAATATTTTTACAACAACTCCAAATTTACATAGACATTTAACTTCGATGGATCTAATCAAATAAAGAAAGAAATTCTTTACTACTTACCATGTTTGAGTAGAGCTAAAATATGAGTTGAAATTTTAGAATTTTGAATGAAAAGAGTGGTGCCGATGAAAAGAGTGCATGTCTGGGTATGAGAGCTGTTCAGAAACAGCAAAAAGAAAGATTGTGAAAGAAGGGAATGTAAAGTTTCATTTTTGGATTTTGGAATGGCTTTGGGACGGCACATTTAAAGCTATTCCAAAATTCCACGTGGATTAGTGCATAATGGGAAATCATTGTGCTCGTGTCGCGACGATTGCCGCGACATGCCTCGCAGTTTGCATGTCACATCCAACGATGCGACGATGGGGGCGACGACACTTTCAGTCTGCACAACGCCTTTGACGTTGTGACGTTAGGTGTAGCGAGCAGCCATGGGCGTCGGGTGACCCTTACAGTTTGTAGGTCGATGTCGAGCACAGCAAGCAGCCCTAGGTATCGGGTGACCCTCATAGTCTGGACATCGCTCGGGCACGGCATCACTTTTAGTCTGCACGTCATGCCCAACATCATGATGTCGAGCACTACGAGTAGCCCTGGGCATCCAGTGTCCTTTGCAGTGCATGCAACGAGGCACGCAACTTATCTCAAAATCCACACATCGCAACCTCAGCTGTGACGTTGGGCATAACGTGTAGATTGTGAGAACGTCTTGGTTGTCGTCACAATGTCGAGTGTGACGTGCAAACTGTGAGGCACATCTTACTCGACATCATGACGTTGAGCACGACGTTTGCCCAATGCAAGCTATGTCATCTTGGTCGTCAAGATGACGAGGTTAGCGTGCGGACCCCTTTGGGGTTAAATATGCTTAGATTTCATCAAAAATTGGACCACCCTTTTCCTTGTCTCAACGTGATTCACCTCCAAATTGCAAAAGAGCTTGTAGATCATTTGGTAAAGTACTATGTATATAATTTCTTCACATTTAATTTATACATTTGGCCGGATTTTCGGAAAAATCTCTAAGTTTTGGATCGTATGGGTGCATTTTTGTTGAATTCAAAATTCTTGAATTTGAACCATTTTCTTTGGTATATTGTTTCTATTTCTTTGAACATGATCAATGTACTTCTATTTAGCCAATATATTTTGAAATGTGTTGGTTTTTTTTGTTATTTTGGCTTGAAATTTATACAGTATCCATTGTTCAGTGGTATTGAAAATGTGGCTAATTGAATGGGTGTTTCTTAATGGGATTGTGAAGATTGGAAGCAACTATGAGAAATATAATGCATAACTTGTTGTATTTGGGCAAGAACATGACAAAGTATTAGAAATCCCAGGCCCAAAACATGTATGCATATGAACTGTTCAATGAAATGCTTTTATAGGAAATGTGTTGGTTTGTTATTTTATATGCAATATATACGTGCCATTGGATGGAATAAGCATATACTATAGAATTCACCAACCTACAGTGGACATGTGAAGAAGGTGTTAAAGAATTATGCATGTTAATGAATTTTGTGGTTCTTTGTTATGCTAATGAAATGGTTCCTTGTTGTGTTAATAGAATTCACCAACCTATATACGAATTGTGCACGGTAATGAAATGGTTCCTTATTCTTCGATTCTTTCGTGGGTTTACATGCGTTGGGATGATTTTGTGCAAGTTGTTTTGTGAGTTTTTTCTTGTGATTACATAGCCAGTTAGATAGGGTGTTTTACTTAAACATTGTGGGCTATCCACCGATCTATCGAGTTGGACTCCTACTCTATTTCCCAAGGATGTCCCACCTAGTCATATAGGCTTGTTCAATGAGGGAGACACCATGCAGCATAATGAGCAAAATGATGAGCAAGGTTAGGACTATAGAGTAGCAATTGTAAATAAAGAAGTTGCTAATTTTTCATGCCTTTGTTTTTGTTTATGGTAAAATGTGGACATTTTAGAACTAACCTTGTACATGTACCTAATATGTTGTGTTAGCAATGAGGTGTTTATGTGTTGAATGATATTATTTATTAACATTTATGAAAATATCAGATGTCACATTCCCCATCTCCCAATATACATTAAAACAATAGTGATCATATCAAGACACTTAAAATATATCTTCACCCCCAGTGTTTGTCTTCTCATTAGTGTCATCTATTAGGAATGGACCCCAGTAGATAAAGGATCCAATCAGTCAATAGGCAAGTGGGCATGGCCATTTGCTATCACTTCGCTGAGATCCACGTACAACAGTACACTAGTATGATTACGTAATCTAGGCATGTTGAACATACTGCTCAAGTGGGGGCAACCCAAATCCTTATCTGGTTGACATGCCACATCCTTCCTTCGCTTCTCAATGGTTGATCTGGCTTTGATCTTACATATTACTAGCCAATCACTTTTATTCCTCTTCATGCTAGGAACATCAATATAATATACCTACTCAAACTGTTGGGACAAGATGAACTGCTCGTTCTTTTTGTAAACTCGTGAATGGTTCACCTCTACTAGCTTGTACTTTGGGTGCAACTTCTACTCTCTAACAAGATCCACCCATTAACACTTAAATAACACTACAAGCATATTCGGTATGAGTATATAATCAATACGGATTATATCCTCAAGAACTCTATAAAAATCATAGTCTGAGTTATCATAACACATACTACGGACAAAAATTCCATTATTTTGCGTTTGTTTTCCCCGCGCATGACGTATGGTGTGAAACTTAAAACCATTGACGAAGTAGACTCAGTAAGTGGAAGTGCGATTACAAGGCCCACAAGCCAAGCTATATAACAATGGGTCTGATATGTTGTTAGATGGGTTGTCAACCTGTTCACTATTGTTAGATGGGGCATAAATTAGTGTTAAGGCAAATAAAGCTGACAAACGAGATAGGAAATAAGACTCGCATAATTTTTAAACCATTCTGCAAATAAATCTGCAACTACAACATCGACATCAACATGATTGCCTCCAAAGTGTTTTAAAAATAACCTATCCCAAAAATAGTGTGTCCAATATACTAATAAGCTATGCAACTCAAGTGGGATCTTAATAAAAGAAACAACATTTACAATCATCTTACTTGTACAATAGCTCTCTGAACAATTTAGAAGCACATAGGTCTTAGTAGCATATCTTTCTTCTATAGTCAGATATTTTGAGACCTGTCCTCTTGATGCACGTTCAGGATGGTTAAATATGGAGAAGGGGGGCTATCTACCAAAGTAGTTCCCATGTCATTTCTTGATAGCCTAGTCTACCTTGAAGGCACATCTGTATTGAAATAGTGCGATGTAAAAATGCCTATCTTTCAACTATATATGCCTCGACAATAAAAGCCTCGACGTGGACCTTATTTTTCACTTTTTTGTTCAAACTATGTAGGAACCTATATGAACATCAATTAGCTAAGACATTGACCCATCAATAGCATCATTCAAACGAAGTGTAGCATTAATATACATTGCAAAGGGGTACATCCATTTCCATTGGACTAAGCCCCCAACCTTTGCCTCATGTGGTAGATGCACTATTAAGTGCTTCATGGAATCAAAGAATGATGAAGGAAATATCTTTTCCAAATTGTACATTATACCTGCTACTCTACCCTCCATTTTCATTACCTACTCTATATGAAAGATTAGCATACAAAGCTGTTAAAAAGTAAGCTAACCTCTACCAAGGCATCCCACACAAATTCGAGCAACAAATCCTTGAATGCTATGGGTATCAGCCTCTCCAAAAAGACAGAACAGTTATGAGACTTAAGACCATGTAATTTCAACTTAGTCATGTTGACACATTGCCTAATGTTGGCAGCATACGCATTTGGGAAATTTAAACTCCTCAACTAATGACAAAACTTTATTTTTTCCTCTCAGAAAAGGGTGTACGCAACTTTCGACATTGGATCCACACTGTCCACTAGGACTGAAATCTCAAGACGGTCACATATAATACCTATGTCCTTCCAAGCATTAAGATTGTCCTTGGATTTGCCTCTAACATCCATAACTGTATTAATAATGTTATCAAAAATATCCTTCTCTACATGCATAACATCTAAATTATGCATTAGTATGTTTGTCTGCCAGTATGGTAAATCCCAAAATATACTTCTTTTGATCCACTTGTGATTAGTCCCAAATCTTAGACTTATACTGTGTGGATCATCTACCACCCGTGATAGATTCTTGACACACTCCCATATCTAGTCATCCGTTTCTCTCCTTGGCATAATGTGCATCTCAACTCGACCTTTAGTGAAATGTTTTCTATTCCTTCGGTAAGGATGATTAGGTGGTTAGAATTAGCGATGACAATCAAAGCAACAAGCTTTCCCACCATGGCGTAGGTAAAAAGCTCTATTCAAATCAAGACCAATTGGACATGCTATAACTCCGGCTGCACTCTACCCAAACAATATGGAATAAGCAAGCAATTAATTAATTGTCCAAATGATAGCAGCCCGCATGTTGAAATATTATTTTTAATGCGCATCGAATGTGATTGCACCCACTGTCTACAATTGTAGTAATCTGTCTATAAGTGATTGCATATGTACATCTATAACTTTATTTGGATTAGATGAACTTGGAATCACCATTATCAAAACTACGTGTGGATACTTCATGCACATTTCTGGTGGCAGGTTATACGATGTCACAACAATAGGCAAGAACAAATATGTCTTCCCATTTGACCCATATTGGGCAAATCCATCAACACATACACTCAACCATATGTTACGAAGATCCATTGCGAAATCAAGATGGGTCCTGTCAAAGTCCTTTCATACTTCAGCGTTTGAGGGATGACACATGCAACCACTCGACGTCTTGTGAGTAGTATGTCAAGTCATATGCTCAACGGTCATTTACGACATATACAACCTTTGTAGCCTTGGCATAAGAGACAAGTAGATCAAATGCTTATGTGGAATGTGCTTTTTAGTTGACAAGGGTGTCTTTCTCGCTTTGAACCTCACCTCTTCACAGAATTTACAATGCTCTAACTGATCTCTTTCTAGTACAACATACAACCAAATTTGCAACAATCAATTCCCACCATTGAAAGACTTAGCTCTCGTCAGCCTTTTAGTACTATAAAAATTAAGAGGTATTTGATGATCATTTGGGAGTATCTCACCAATCATTTTACAAATATCATCATAACAATTTGTGGCATGTTGTGGTTCACTTTAATATTCACCATTCGAGCAGCTGCAAACAACTGTAAGAAATTTTCACAATTACTGTACAGTGGTTGATCCGCCGCATATAGTATATTAAAAAAATTTATGATCCATAGCGTCGACATCCTCTACGCTGAATGTGATACCTTTACAAAATTGGGTAATTAACAGCTCAAGGTAACTCTGCTACTCGCCCACCCTTGAAGAAGGCCCAACCTGCCCAAAATTTAGAGGTCCATTAAAACACCTAATTGCATCATATACCACACGGTGCTTCTAACTAAAGTTTTGCATTATTCCAAAGTCCTCTAACATTGAGGGGGTTTGTATGGTACTCCGTTTTACATTCGGCACTACATCGTGATTTGAGCCTCACTATGACTGATCCAATCATAATAATTTTAAATAAATCCCTTTCTGTATAAGTGAACCTTAATTTCATTATACTCAAGAAATTTTCCATTCTTACAACGAGAACATGGACTTCTAATTTTAGCCTCATCCATATGTTCATGTTGCTGCATTGCCCATTCAACAAATTCATTAACTCATTTTTCAAATTGTGGTGTCAAATTTCCACGCCCAGGCAAGTTTTTGTTATATATTCATGATCTGATATTGCGTAACATCCTACTAAAACATAAAAACAATGGATTTTAAGTTTCCATAACAAGTTCAATTCTAATTACACCTTAACTAGGAATAAATGTCACCTAACAAATTTTATTCTCACTCTAGACATGACATATTTAGTTTGGATTTTCCATGCACAATGAGTATACAATTACATTAGAAGCGCAATTCATAATTGCTAACTTCCAAACAATATATATATATATATATATATATATATCAACAATACTACAAAACATGAAAATTACTAATATTATTTTCTAAAAATTATAAAGCAGGTATATAGAATCAATACCGACACTTTTAGCTTACAAATAATATTTTTTCCATCATCTACATTCAGCCCAAGGACAAAAATTCTTGAAAAAAATGTATAAATCTACAAAAATAATATAAACATATATAAATATATATATATATATACACATGGTATAACTCTAGTAAAATCCTAATGAAATCAATAATTCATAGCATTGTATTATAAATCTACTAACTTATCTAGAATTGATGCCTTCCCTGTGCTTAAAGCGTGAATAAATCCATAATTTTAACCTCACTCAAATGTAGAAATGATAGGAATTGTTTGGGTATATGTCGCCAGCTGTCCCAAAATGTGGGATGACATGATAAGGATTGTTTGGGTATATGTTGTCAGCCGTCCCAAAATGTGGGATGACTTTGGGACGGTTTTTCACAACCAAATGTGTAAGCCGTCTCAAAACTATCCCTACTTGAGACGGCTTTAGAACAGCTATATTGCACGTAGTTTAAAATAATTTTGAGACAACTTTAGAATGGATTTTGAGACCCAAGCTCAAAGCTGTGCTAGACACATCCTAGAATTTGGGACGGCTTTAGGATGGCTATGTTTTGGGATGGCTAGGTCAATCAATTGGGAAGAGCCGTGCCAGAGCCGTCTCAAAACTTGGCACAGTTTTGGGATTATTTGTTATCTGGGACGGTTTGGGAACGGATTTTGAGATTTCAACGCCAACCCATCCCAAAACCGTCTCAATTTGCCACGACTTTGAGACTATTTAAAAATTCATGCCAAATTTGAGACGACTTTGGGACAATATTGCTATTTTTTAAAATTAATTATTTTTGAGACAGCATTGGGATAGACTTAAATATACCATTCATAAGCCATCCCTAATCTCGGACGGATTTTAGCCGTCCCAAATTACGCAATTTTTGCTAGTGAAAAGGAATATACAAAAATTAAAAATAATAACATAAAATGTAATTTTACCGTTATGAAATTGAGGAAAGATATAATATAAATTAATCTATTAATGCCAATCACAATAGTTATTTCAGGGGTCAAACTCTTCATATATCTACCTCCACTATAAAATAAGGCTAAAGGTTTAATTTTGGTTACATATTATTGAATTACTACAATATCCTTATATTAATCATTCATAATATTCCTTCTATTTTCATTATTAGTTTTTTCTTTCATGTTTACTATGTATTTCGATTCACTCTCGAGACAAGCAGGCATACACACATTTATTAGTTTTTAAAAAATTCATACTCTTTTAATTTAAAAATAATTTTATTTTTATTATAAGGTGATCAATGATAAAATTTTATAAATTACCAAAATTTTAGCACACGCAAAGATTGCATTGTTATTACTAGTATTATATTATTAAGCTAATAAGCTCTTTTAGTTGCATAAGACAAAATTACTCAATTATTCTTATTTTATATTTTTTTTATTAATTCTAGCATTTTCTTTAACATGTTATTTTAATTTGTATTCTATCTTAAATTTTCTCTCTTTCCAAAATTTTTTTATCTTTCTTCATTTTTTTTATCTTAAATAGATTTTCCAATTTTAAAAAATAATTTTATTAACATTATTTGGACAACAATACTTATATAATTTATAAACGAATTTGTGCGCGCGCGCGCGCATATATATATAGTATGCGGCTTTTACTGGTTAATAGAGTTTAGGTAATAGAGTTTAGGTAACCAAATTAGTCTTGTCTATATATTATATTATATCTATACTGTTACAGAATGAGAAGGAGGCCATGGTAACTCTAATTGGTCTACTAATTAAATTATTAAAATATCCTTCCAATATAATCACTTTTCTAACACTCTTCATTTTCTAATTCTGCTGTTAGCCACAATCCCTTTCTTCTACTAATTTAATTCTTCTTAAATTTAATAATATGTAATTCAAACATCTCTTATTACTCCTTTTATTGTGTAGATTTATGTACTTAAGTATACTCTTATTTTGAAAGCACATGGAATAAGCATGTTCCTTTAACTAATTTTGCAATATAGATATGGTAATACATAAAGTAGAGGCTACGTTTGGTTCCTTTATTCTGTGCGTTCCTGACCATTCAAAAATAGAACTCAAAGCATAAAATATTTTAAAAATTATTTTTTTTTTCTTCTCTTTTATATTTATACAAATATCGAAGATTCAAATATTTCTCAGTTGTCACTTCTATTTAAATGTATATATGTGTTTGAGGTTAATATAGATGATTATTTTACTTTTAAATATAAAAGTGATATCCTTTAACTGATATCACGCCATTTAATTATTATATTATATAATATATAAAAAGGAAAATAATTATTAAATATCAACATTTATTATTTTTATATTGCTAATTAAACTCTCACCCAATATCAGTTTTTAAAAAAGCAAAAAATGAGAGAGAGAGAGAGAGAGTACCAATAGAATTGAACAAAATTCTCTCACTCGGGCTATAAATGACACTAATCCCCCACACACAACATTCTCCTTCTCACGCTAAGCTGAAAAGAGGGGGAGCCATTGGGACATGCAGTTGAATTTATCAACAAGGCCGAGGCTAAAGTTTCCCCTCATATTCGGAGGACTCCATTTATTCAAGGAAAAGAACCCAAAAGTTAACAAAGCTTCCTCCGTGTTTACTGTGTAGCCCGGCCGTGACAATGCCACGTCTTTCGCCCTGCACCTCTCCTACCCAGTTTTCTTGACCATCTCCAGGTAATCTTTCATCCTAAAATTTTCTATGTGGGAATTCTTGATTTGAAACAATTGCTGAAGCATTTCGATTTTGGAATTTGCTTTTAGTAGTTTCTGGAGGTGCAGGCGACGAAATCTGCACGACGTGTGATTGATTGTTGGTGAAGGAAGGACATCGAGAGAAGGAGGAGGAATTTGATCCTACTTGGTCAGTTATTCACAATGCGAAGGCAGCAAATCGTGCTGCGCCAGCCGGAGCCCGCCTTGTACCGGCGGCAGCGGCTGCTGCAGACCTCGGAGTGCTCGTCGCAGGGAGGCGTGAGGCAGTTGAGGCTGGGGGAGGTGGCAGGCGGGACGGCGGCTGAGTGCGCGGCGGTGGCCTGCTGCTGCCCTTGCGGTTTGGTCAACCTTCTGGTGCTGGTGGTGTACAAGGTCCCGGCGGGGCTGTGCCGGAAAGCTCTGAGAAGAAAACGCCATCGGAGGCTGCTTAAGAAGGGGCTGCTGCCGCCGCGGAAGTGCCCCTGCGATGAGGAGGTTTACGTCCACCCAGTGAAGAGCCCTCTGGCCATGATTAATGCTCTGGAATCGGAATCAGACAACAAGGAAGCGATCGAGCTTGAGAAGGAAATGTGGGATAAGTTTTACAGCGCTGGATTCTGGAGGAGTCACTCGCAAAGAAGTGAAACCTCACCCCAGTAAACAAGATAATTACTGGAAACGTATAAATCTCTATAAATATTTATTACACTCTGTAATACTTATTTTTACAACTCTTTTCTTTGAAAATGGTTTCAGTCAACATGTTTGGTTGGTAAGTATACGTTTGGCCAATCTGATTTCCCTTTTAACGTTAATACATTGTGGTGTATAGAGGATCATCGTCCATCCTGGTCTCTCCTGATGTTTTGGAATGATTATCATGATAACGAGATGTTCCGACACTGAATATCAGTTGTTTTATTAAGTGTTCCATGTTGGATAATATTTCAGAATTCTCGGTAGTTTTCTAGAACCAAATTATGACAATTGCCCTGTTGAAAGTGGACTCCTCCCAGATATTTTGCGCTGTCGATCATTTTAATGTTAAAATCCCTTCAATAATCTGAAACAAAGTTTATGTGTTTGGAAGAAATAAGATATAGAAAATAGAGTATTGTGAATGAATGGATAACGTTTTAAAAATAGTGTAATGATTGTAATAATACTTAGGTACTTATTTGTTTGAAAGTAGTGTTAATGTAATAAATAGTTATTTGTGTTTTTATAAATATTTTTTGTGATGAAAACAATTGCATAATTATTAAAAATGGCAGAATTTGTTTTTATTGATATTATTGGTAATGTTATTATTTTTGTTATTGTTTTGAATTTTTTTTTATTTTTTTAACTGTAGTTTTTTTTTTTTGTGAAATTATCAATGTTACTGTTATTGTTGTTGTTATAAACTATTCATATTTTCTTTGTTGTGAAATTATGAATATTATTACTATTATTATAATTATAATTATTATTCTTATTAGACGAGGTTAGTTTTTTATAAATTAGATTACTCAGTTCGAAGTAAATGTTTTTGCTATATTCAAATTTGAGTCCAACTTAAGTTTGAACTTAGGTTTCAAATATGTAGAATACAATTAAGTCGAATCCTAGTAGTTACCAAAATATTTCCCCTTTTAATTGATACTTTTGCAATTTTATTTTGATAAGTAATATAAAATTATAATCTTATTTAATATTACTTCTTAATGACTACAATTTAAACTAAAATTTCAAGAATAAAAAATTTAAAATTATATGTTTTATTTAATTTTTCTGTAAATTGAAGTTTTGTTTGAGTTAATTAGTTGTAATGAAACTTGCAGATAGTTTGGAAATTTTTCCAAAATGAAGGTTAGCTCACCAAAACAAACAACAATTTTATTTAAAAACAACATATAAGCATCAAGTTGCATGATAAGGTGAATGGAAGTACATGAGTTTCAAGTTGCAGAATAAGGTGAATGGGGGTACACGATCACTTGTCATCACACATGAGACATATAAAGTTTCAATTACAGAGAATAACCCAAACTTCATGTTAGAGTCTAATATGACAATGACATCTCGCTGTGCTACTTAAGGATTGTCTTAGTCTACCACGGGATGGATTGGGGGGTATGAGAAAAGAATATGGAGAATGTACAATGGCTTGCCCCAAGTGCACCAGTGTCTCTAAGCATCCGTCTTCAGCAGAAATATGGTGGGGGACGAAATCAGCATACATAGATAGAAGCATGTATTAGATAAAGAAAATACAACAATCATGACACATGACATGGTACAATGATGTTTTACGTATCAGTCTCCCTCGCAAAACCCTATGCCTACATGAATCTCATATGTGTGTGTATTGCACATCACACCAAGCACTGAGAAGTATTGGATGAAGTCAATGTATCGTGTCTGTAGAGTGACTAGATAAAACATTACCGAGAAAACTGTGAACTCGCAATTGAAGTTTTGCATCAACAACATGGCGATGTCCAGGCAAACCAATTACGTCTCTTGATCCATCATCATGTTAATCCTTGAGCACTCATGGTGGACATCCATGAGGATAGTAATAAGTGCCGCCTCACTCGGAATGGTCCACTGCAGTGGAGTGGTCGAGGTGTGGCATGGGGTGCGTTCTTTTGTGGTGGCAATTTCCTAATAGATAGTGCTTATTAATTATCAAACATTAACACTTTAGATATTTTGCAGACCAATTGCGACAGAAATTTATGATCAAGATGCATGTTGATGTGGAATTATAAATCTACATCCTTAAGACAAATATATAATTGAATTATGAAGTAATAAGTGGAGACCATACATAGCCATTTACAAAGCAACCATACAAACAATAGGCATTACATGATGTAACTGGTGGATCAAATAATAGGCATTACATGATGTCATAAGTGAAAATCATACAAATAGTAGGCATTCCATAGTTATTTATAAAGTAACAAGTAAAAACCATACAAACAATAAGCATTACATAATGTAAATGGTAGATCAAACAATAGGCATTACATGATGTCACAATTGAAAATCATACAAACAGTGCTACAAGCTACTAACTCAAAAGTTGTTCATAACTCCAGTAAACTATCATCCCCACTACCCCTTCCACATCTGCTATGCTAGTTGGTCCTGGAACAAGTTATCGGTCATTACACGCTTATTCGATGAAATAACATAACAAGCAACACATAAATATCAGAGATATTTTGATAAGCAAACCACATATAAAAATTTTGAAGCATACAAATAACAATATCAAAGTGAAAAAAAGATAATTAAATGAAAAGATTAGAATTGAGATAAAAATTTCTAAAACTTGATTATTGTAGAAAAAAACTTTTTGTATTTAAATTTTTTTAAACAAGAATATTGTACAAGTGAATTTTGTAATAAATCAAAAGAATTTTTGTCAATACAAATCTCTAAGTACAACCCTTCTTGTTTCAACTTGGAAAAGTTGGAGATTCTAAGATTTTCTATAAAAATATAATGATTTGATATCATTTGAATTTTATCTCACCTTTAAGAAACATCAATTTATGATTTAACACTGTGGTTATGGATCAGACACCAAACTTTAATGGACTTCAAGAAAAAAGCCTTCAATTATTTATTATGTATAATCTTAGAAATAAAATTTGGCTAAATTACTAAAATAATAGTTAATTTTTTAATTGATATTTAATATAAGAATTTGACGCATTTGATTCGACAAACTTCGGTTGTCTACAAATACCTCAAAATTACTTTATGAATAATTTATTTTTGGTGAATAAATCTCAATTTTTTTTTGTTGTGGTGGGCTTCAAAGAAATGATCCAAAGATTTGAATATTTGAATTTGGAGTGGGCTTTTTAATTTTCTACCCAAAAATTCTTGGGCTATGAGATGCCCAAAGTTAAAACCCCATGATATTCCAGTTCAGCCCACATAATTTATGGATTGGGCCTCCTTTCATTTTTTTTATGACTTGACTTGATTTAATCTAAGGGCCCACAACTCTTTTTATATTTCTAATGGTCTAACAGAAATGTGGAAGTCCATGTTTAGTGGGATGGATCAAACATGCTGCGTTTAAGCCTAAACATCAAGCTCAATCCCATCCATATACATGGAAACCGATGGATTTCGATAGACAAATTTTTCGCTTTTCTTTTGTTATTCCTTTCTCCTTTTAGTTTACCAATCACCTGAGATGTAGCTACTGGTATTGGCAGGAACTGATTTATCTTTTTGCAGCACAATAATGAAGTGATTTTAGGTAAATATTTTGCAAGATTCCTGGCAACAGCAATTGATTTTTCTCTGTTAGAAATGCAGCTGAAGTGTGTGATGATAAGCATGTGATAGATGAAAAATTCCATCTCAGAATCAAGAACACAAGAATTTGCAAGAGGGCAGTCAAGAAAGATGAGAATTTGGAGCTGGAACTCCTGTTCACTTTTAGTAGTTCTTATACAATGGTTACTGTTCCATTCCTTTTGTTACTTAATCCCCTCATAACTGATCTAAACTACTTCTATAATTAATTAATTGCTAGTTAGCTACTAGAGAATCTAATCAATGGGGCTAAAATACCAAGATATCAGTTTACATAACTATCAAGATAAGACAGCTTCACTAACTCAACTTTGTCTTGCTACTTCTTGAGTTTACGCCTCCACATTGAGCCCCTTGCTAACTGCTAAGCTAGTGCTTACCTTTCTTATGTATAATTTGACATCCCTTCAAGCCGAGTGTGTATATTAACTTGGATATCAACCTATTAAACTCATCTTGGATATGGTTTGGGCATAATCCTTTTGTAAGTATGCAAGTTGTTCAGTAGTTCTAGTGTATTTTACCTAAATTGCTCCATTCTGCACCTTTTCTCTAATAAAATGTAGGTCAAGATCAAAGTGTTTTGTCCTTTTCATGATAGGTTGGGTTCTAACTTATCTGTATAGCACTCTAATTATCATAGAAGATTAGAACAGGCCCTTGACTTTTAGCATTAAGCTACTTCATTAGATTTTGAATCCACAACATCTCACATATGCAGGAAGCTAGAGCTTTGTATTCTGCCTCTATAAAGCTACTTGCTACCATGCCTATTTCTTTGTTTTCGAACTTATCAGGGATCCTCTAGCCTTAATACAACAGTCTGTGACTAATCTTCCAGTCTTATAGCAAGCTCCCTAATCATAGTTTGAGAAGCGCTCTAAGTGTTAACAATCTTTCTCATGATGATCCCTTTCCCTAGTGTAGAGTTTAAGTATTTCAATAACCTAAAGGCTGCACGCAAGTGGCATCTTGCAGGATTGCTCATAAATTGAGACAGCACTTAGCACTACATAAGTGGCGTCTGGTCGAGTGAAGGTTAGGTAGATCAAATTTCCAACAAGTTTTCCATAATAAGCTCCATCTTTTAAGGGCTCGTTATCTTCTTTACTTAATTTGTGATTGCTCTCAATTGGCATAATAGCTAGTTTGACTCCCATCATTCCATATCTTTGAAAAATATCGAAATGTATTTCCTTTGACATAAACGTAACCCCATTTGTGACCTTTCAATTTCAACACCAAGGAATATCTTGGTGTTCTGAGATTCCTCAGCTTAAACTTGGTGCTCAGTTATTTCTTAACCTTACTTATTTTAATCGGATTCTTGCATCCCATAAACACATCATCTGCATATACTAGGGATGCCACCTTATTGTTATCTTATGAGCCTCTTATGAACAGTGAGTGATCAGGAATTGATTGTGTGAAGCCATACTAATAAAGAGACTCTGTAAATTTCATGTTCCATTGTCTTAAGGCCTATTTAACTCCATACAAGGCTTTCCTTAGCTTGCATACCAGATTATGTTCTTTGCCTAACCTTCTTGTGATTTCATATCTTGCTAGTACTAGCATATGGACTTTCTCATCAAGATCACCATTAAGAAATGTATTGTGGATGTCTAATTGTAGTAGGTGCCAGTCATTGATGGCAGCTAAAAAGAGGAACAATTTAACAATGGTTTGTTTCACCACTATACTAAAAGTTTCTTGATAATCAAATCCCTTTAATTAATTGTATCCCTTCGCTACCAACCTTACTTTGTACCTTTCAACCATTCTATCTGACCTAAACTTTGTTTTATACACCCATTTGCACTTGATGGCATAATGTTCCTCTAGTAGCCTAGCCAATTCTTAAGTATTGTAATCCTTCAGGGCCTGCAACTCCTCCAACATGGTATTCCTTAAGTGTGTCTTGGTCACTACCTCAGCAAATGAGGTAAGCTCTTATACACTGTCCATAACTGTTAGATAGCAGGTGTATTTTTGGAATATATTACTTCTGTTAGGGTAATTAGCTATGGGGTAACAAGTGTCAGAGTTTTGAGCTAATCCCTTATAGCCATCATGATAAACATCAAGGTATTTAGGTATCTTCCTCAACCTCTCTGATCTTCTGATTTGTGTTGGTTGAGGTCTAGATTGTGGTTGATTTAGGGTTGAAAGATGTATAGGTGGTTTATTTTGAATAAAGAGTGCTGATGAATGATCATAGTTATTACAAGGAGCTTTATCTAATGGATTAAATACAGACAGCATATATTCAAGGACAGTAAGGAAGACAATTGAATTAGGGGCAAGTTTTGAAGTTTTGAGAAAGCTTTGGTAATGTTTGTCAAAAGGAAATACATGTTCATATAAAATGACAACCTTAGAAAAAAAATCTTTCTTAGGTGCCAAGATCATAAAGCTTATATGCCTTTATGCCAGTTGGATAGCCTATAAAGACACACATTTTGGCCCATGAATCAAGCTTGGTTCTAGGCAAAGGCTAGTCAACCAAATCCTCTTAACTATTGATAATCAGATAGTTTGTTAACATCTCATAGGGTGACTTGTATTCAAGAATCTTAGTAGGAAATCTATTTATAATATGTGGTGCACACAACATGACATCACCCTAAAACCTTTTAGGCTTTGAAACTTGCAATAAAAGTGCTCTTGCATTAGAGATAATATGCTGATGTTTTCTTTCAAAAATTATATTTTGCTGAGGAGTTTCCACATAAGAGTACTAATGTGTTATGCTAAAATCATAAAAGAAGGAATAGAGGCGAAGTTCTGGTGCATTGTCTAATTTCATATTATAATTTTTGTGCTAAATTGAATATGGATGAGTTTGCAAAAGGAGTACAACACACAGGTTACTTCACTCTTGAGCTGCATGAGATATGTCCAAGTGTAGTAGGTGAAGACATCAAGAATAGTCAAAAAGAAATGATATCCATTTCCATTGTTTACAGCCACAAAATAGAGACCCTACATATCTACATGTACTAATTCAAAGGGTTTGACAAATGTTCTAGCATGTACAAGAAAGGGTATTCTTTTTTTCTTTACCCCTAGACAAGTTTCACATATTTTGTGAGGCATTACATTGATATGGGGATGAGTAAAATGTAGTTCATTAGTTATATGATGTGAAGTATGGCCTTTCTAAAATGCCATATGTCAAAGCCAAGTTTAAGTGATGCCATTAGTAAGTAGCAAAATTCAGTTCAGAGTTGATATTTGATGATTTCTAGTGTAAAATGTATAAACCTTGATAATGGCTAGCAAGTCCTCATCCATGGAAATGAGACTTAACTGTAACATGAATTAGAATCAAAGATAAGGAAACAAGAGTGTGATTTGATTTGTTGATTAACAGTTATGAGGTAGAACTTGAAAGTCGGAACATGTAACACATTGTTGATAACAAGTGAATCAAACATCACTACAGTACCTTTATTAGTCACTAGAACTTTAGATTTGTTTGGAAGGTTCACAAACAAGTTTAAAACAAGCTTATATGACTTGAATGAATCTCGTTTGAGTGACATATATAGTATAAGGCTCCATAGTCAATGATATAATAGCATGACGCTGATGATAATTCACCATCCTTTCCAATTAACTTTGGTAAATAATGTGATGGAAATATAATTGGTGGCTACAGTATAGGTTAATTGGGTATTACCTACAAAGTTAGAAAAAAGAAGGATGGGGCTCTGTAGGTTTTTGTGCATTGACCACGTCTTGCTAATTCAGCGAGCAATCTCCACTAGATTGAGCCATAGTTCGAGAATCTAACAGCCTTATCAACTTCTTAATTTGTCCCTAAATTCTCCTATTTGCTATCATGGCTTGTATCAGCTTCGATTGTCACTTGGTTTGCTACTCCAAGGACCCCTTGTGTTCCTTTTCCTTTACCTTTTGTGAACTTGAAATTTGAAAAAAAATTGATAATTCTGTAACACCTTTCCTTTGTGTCCCCATTTTTTCTGTAATGAGAACACATAAGATCCCTTCTTCTATCCTTCCTATTAGTATATGAGATCAATGCTGAGGCATCATTAAAGGTTTGTTAGTGCTTCTAGCCGTCTATGCCTTCTCCACAATTATTGCATTATAAGCTTTATCAAGGGATGGAAATGGTCTCTACCTTAAAAGGTGTGACCTATTAGCAAAGAGATGTCATTCAAGCTACTAAGGAACTTGTAGACCTATCTCTTTCGTCTATTTCAACGTAATCTTGGAAATGGTCCTTATTGAACCAACCAAACTTTCAATGATGAGGTGGCCAATGTTATCTCAAATCCTCCTAAATAGTCATCAATTTAGTGAAATATACATCAACTGATCTAGTGACTTGAGTAACGTTGGGTAACTCACCTTAAATCCTCTAAACTCTATTTTCATCAAGTTGTGAAAACCTTTGGATATTACTTGCCAAATTTGGTGTGCATACTTCATATAAAATACTGTTGCAGCTAATGAGAGGCATATAGATTTCAAGATCTATGCCACTATTAAGTCATCACAATGAGTTTAGGCTTGGTGTATGGGATCATCTAGTATAGTTTCTTTAATGTTGCCATCAACAAACTGCATTTTTTTTTTAGATGGATAAAGCCAAAGTAAAGGAACAACTCCATGTTACAAAGTTGGCCCCTATGAGTTCAGGTTATGTGATAACAATGCTGTGATTATCGTTTAAATGCATAAAAAAAAGGGGAGTTTAGACCCTCTATTGACACATTGGAGGTGTTGCAAGTATGATAATTTACTAATCTTAACAAAGACTCTATGAAGAAGGATGGCCAACCACTGAGAAGAATAAGAACAAAAACTGATTGATTGATGAATTCCTACAATCCACAATCTGGGCACCCTTTTGTCTCTAATGCCATGTTAGAAATGCAATGAAAGTGGGTAACAAATGAAAAACTCCATCTTAGAATCAAGAACACAAGAATTTGAAATAAAGCAATCAAGGAGGATGAGAATCAAGAGCTTGAACTCCTATTATTTCACTTTTAGTAATTCTTATACTTTAGTTACTATTCCATTAGTTTTTTTTCATGATCCCCTCATAACTAATCTAAACTACCTTTACTGTTAATTAACTACTAGTTTAGCTACTAGAGAATCTAATATGATGGGCTAAACTATTAAGATATCAGTTCACATGACTATTAAGATGAGACTGCTTCACTAGCTCAATCTTGTCCTACTACTTCCTAAGTCTATGTCTCCAAACTAAGCCCCCTATTGACAGCTAAGCTAGTTCTAATCCTTTTCATGTGTAATTTAACACTTTCATTTGTAGAAAAACCTATTATAAATAAGGGTGAAAGATTGAAGCAATGTGCTTAATTTCTCTAATATTAATAACATCCCTTGAATTCCATTCTCAAGGGTCATTAGTAAATAGCGCTAGAATCCCTTTACATCAGTGCACAACTTCCTTTCTTTTCTGACAGCAATGTATAGTCAGCTAGTCTCAACTTAACCTCAACTTCTTTTTGAACAATATTTTAGTGTATGCACGAATGAATCCAATATTTACCAAGATTCAACAATTAGCCTTTTTAGAATTTCTTTACTTCTCTTTATGTTTTAAAAAAAAAAAAGGTGTCCTATTACACCTCACTCCCATAGTGGGTGGAGGAGGACTTATTATTGGTTGTCCGTTGTAACCTAGGCATCACCTAAACGCCTACAGCCATGTCACCTCTACTTATCACCTGTATCTCGATGTTGCAACCTACAATAGCGATGCACATTTAGCTACTTCCATCTTTCATTTGGTAGAGCGACCCAATAATTGCAAGGGTGATGCATTTAAGTGAATGGAACTTTAGGCGATCCATCGTCTACTTTAGCGCTTTAGGCAATGCATTTTCTTCCTTAACTCAGAACTAGTGGTGTTGCAAGAGGTGTAAATTTTAGTGACATTGGTGGTTAAACGCACTAGGCTTGTCTAATTTTGGCCTTCATTGAATTGACGTCGACTTTGCAAGCAATGTAGTAAAAGAAAGAGAAAGGCAAAGTGATGGTGGTGCAAGACTGGTAGGTGAGGTGGCATGTGGCATACGCCTCTATCATTGGGAATGATTTGGGGGGAAAATCTTGTGCTCTCTATTATTTATTTTTTCTTTGTTTCTTGATCTATTTATTTAATTTATTATTATTGTCGTTGTGGTAGTGATCAAAAAATTGAAGCAATTTTTAAATCATACAAAATGATAAAAACTTGGAAAAGAATCACAATAGATATGTAGTTTGGTTGAATAAGCTTACATCCATGGAGTGAGAGTTACAGAGAGAGAGAGAGATAGGAGAGATGTAAATAATAGATGATGGATTCTCTATTTGCTTAATCTGGTCCCCTCATATACAGATAAATTGGCCTAGCTATTATCATTATGTTATGCCATGTTGAACATATGAGGCCACATTCCCACTAACATGACATAAGTAATTGCAAGCTATAAGTTTTGGATAACTATTCACATGATCCGAGATTGCCTCAAAGCTAAGGTCATCATATGTCTTTTGGTTCAATTACTCTAGGGCCTAAGATTCGTTTGGGACCCATTATCTAGGTTAGTACCTAAAAGGTTTCCTTGTTTGAATCACTCATCTATATTTCATTACAAGCGACATGTCACCCTAGCGGTATCAGAAATGAGGTCTCACATTACGCATATTTCCTTACTCCCCCCAATTTAGTGATTTTCAGGCAAAATTAGTGGGATCCTCTTAATTTGTTTCCTTTTCCAAGGACTTAGGCATCAAGGAGTCATTATTATGCCCTCTATAAATAGGGAGTCCCGTTAACACATCTTCACTCCACTCATTGTTAGTTGTTTTTTCCTTTGTTAATTATTTTTCTATGTTCACCATTATTCTAGTTTTATTGTGATGGAAAACTAGCTTTGTTTAGCCAAAATCTTTTTGGCCCAAAGAATATGGTAGAATCCCTTACCTAGCACACTAAACATATAAAGAAAACTTTAGACAAGTTTCAAGAATTGAAAATGGAAAATCTACGACTCCTAAAGAAAAATTATGATCTCAAGCTCACTGAGCCTCCAACTTGTGAAATAGACTTTCTTTGAGAGGAGGCCTAACATGGGCAACAGTACTTATGGGAGCAGAGTGTTTAATACCATAGGTTGGAGGCCATTGTAGAAGAGCTTCATCACAACCATTTACATTTGGTCACTGGGGTACAATTGCTGAGTAATCTAACCTGGGAGAAAGTAGCTTAAACAATTCTCAAAAATTCCCTCATACTCTCTTTACAATTTTGCAAAATTAATTGAGAGAAGGGAACTCCTAGATCACTTTAAGAGAGGTGGTTATCAAAGTACTGAAAGTTCGAAGACTTTGTGGTAGAGGAAACTAGAAGGATCAAAAATAGATTTCATTAGGGGTTTAATGAAGCTTTAGATCAATTTCAAGAGGACTGCTTGACTATCTAGAATACTAACCTCTCTAGAGTTTCATGGAAAAGAGCTTGGAATAAGGCGAATCCAAACTTATAGGGAAGTGACCTAACTACTAGCTCTTTCAAGGATGCTTCATGATCTATTCCCTATCCCTCTCCATCTCTGTCTTTTTTTCTCCTTTGCTCCCCTTCATAGCTAAGTTTATTGTACTTTGAACAACTAGCAAATGTATATTTTGTCTACTTATTGAAATGACATTTTATAAATGATATCCTTTTATGAAGACTTGTGTGAGTATTTTAAATGCTATGAATTGGTATCTAAATGATTTTCCATTTTTCATGAGTGCCTCAAACTCCTCTAATCTTAAGAATTCAAATAATTACATTCCATAACAAATTTCAATAACCTCTTAGAGTGCTTGCGATATGCCATCATATTCCTATGCCTTAACTATCTTCTCAGGTAATGCTTTGACTTTAAATAGGCTAATCACGATGATTACGCATAGCCTATACACCTTTTTAGAGTGACCTTTAATCTCTAACAAATGTCCTTTCGTTTTCTAACCAGGAGGGTACAATCTTGCACAATATCTCCACATCGAAGGTTAGGATTCAACCTTAATTTCTATAAGAGGTTTTTGACTATTTAAGGAAATTCATTTTTACACTAACAACATTCTTGGATTCATAGTTACATTTGCTTCTCCCGGAGTTAATGGTTTTGTCCACCTTTTGTCAAAATTCTTCTTTCACCCTTCTATTTTAGTTATTCTTTGCTCTTCTTCTTGTGTGATAATAGCTACCCCTCATCCACTTTTCTATCTTAGAGTATCTAACAGGTTGCATCTATCCATTCCTTAGCTTAGAGAGCATTTCGTCATCACTTAGGACTATGTCATTAATCTTCTTGGTCCCAACAACTGTCTAAACACACTTCCTTTAGGTGCATTATGGTATTCACCTAACAATTGCAATATAGTTTGTCTTTTCTGATTTTGACCTTATCGTGTTTGCAGTAAGATGATATGAAGTCTACATAAACTCGCGCCTAACTCTTTTAAAACCCTAGCCACTTTGGTCATTCTCTACTACGAACTAGGCGTGGAACTTAAGGTGGATTCTTTTTCCCATACTTATGCTATTTACTCCTTAGAGAAGTTCATTTTTATTTCACTATGAGAAGTGGCCGTCATTTCTAGACAGGACTTCTTTCTTCCAACAAAAGGTGGAAGTAGTTCTTTTACATTTTGTGCAATGGTTTCCCTTAGGCGTTTCTAACTAGGTGGTAGGACCAACTGCCTTTAATTCCTAAATACCAAAAAGAGAGTCATCTCAAGTATACAAGGGACAACATAGAACTGTAGGACAGCCACCATAAAAATGTGGGCATCTTGAATAACCCTAGTGTCCTTTTTTTACTTTGGGTTGTCTAATAAAATAAAAAAACTAAGTCACTTCATAGGTGGTATTTTAATTATTTTTACACCTTAGGATCATTAAATAGGCCGATGTTGACCTTTTTCTATCTTATATGCATAAAGTAACTAATAATGTGGAATGTCATGTAGAGGACCATGCAGAAGAAGTTTAAGCAAATAAAGTGAAAAATAACAAGCCAAGGTCCTACACATCACCTTACTACTACTTGAGAGGTAGTTATCAACGATAGCCTTTTGCCAATGGTATCTACTCCTCATCTTAGGGGCTATTATCTCTAAAGTCTCCTAGGGTTCATCCTTTTCCACTTTAGATGTTAGTCCCTTAAGAACTCAAGCAGACCCGAATGTTGCTCCTAGCTTCTAGCCAAGTCCAATCATTCTCGCAACTCACCCTAGCTCCTAGCCAAGTCCAATCATTCTCGCAACTCACCTTGAGCTAATAATGACATCGTCAGCTCCACTAACTACTCTTGTTACTTTAACAGACATCTTAAGGTTCAGCATGCCATCTAACCTCGAACTAACTAGTCCTTCTTTCCCTAAGTCCCCACTGACTAAAAACTCCAAAATTGCTTGGGACTTCATATGTAGTGATACTTCTACTCAAGACAAGAATGCTAACTTGGATGACAAAGAGTTGTTTCATCACTCAGCTCACTACCATTTCATGATAAATATCCTATCAAAATCTTAGCTTTACTACTGAGACATAATTCTTCAACTCACAATTTTGTTTTCAAGCCTTTGTCACCAGTGGCTAAATGCAGTGTCATTTGGAGATGTCACATAAGATTTGGGAGAACTATGCTCATCTTTTCTAAGAGAAGGAAATTACTGAGAAAAAGATATCTAGGCTTCAAACTAAGGTTAAAGATCTTTATGTAAATATGAAAGCCTCTGATCAAAAAGATGTGTAGGCCTTGGTTTGTCAAAATCAAATCTTAGGGAAAAAAATTCATTATTAGAAAAGGCAGGTTGATAAAGCAATTTAATTCCTTGAAGACAAAATTCTTGAGGCTAAAGCACAAGATTTCTTCGACTCGACTCATGGCCATGTTGTATTAGACAAATATAGCAAAGAAAAAGGGTACGAGTTTAAGAGGTCTAAGGATATCTATGGGGAATTCTTCACTAATGTGGCCATCTACTAATTCCATGGGGTGAGTTCATGTGGGAGGCTTTAATTGAAGGCAAGAATGTTGACTCCAATAGTTGCCCCTCATATGCCACTATGAAGGTGGAGTGCAAAGTCATTCCTCCTTATAGATCTAGGGAGGAAGAGGAAGACCACAATCCCTTTCATGCTAATGCTATTCATTTAGGCCCTATGGCCCAATACTCTCTTGCTTTTGATAGGCTGAATGAGACTATATATGTACAGGAGGTCAGAGATTTGGAGGCCATGCTTTTTTAAACCTATGTCGATTAAGCGATAACAATAGATAGGCATTCTCTTCCTACCACAGATGAGGGAACTGACAATGGCTTCCTTAGCTCTATTAGAGAGAATGCTTAACCGCTCGAGTTCCTAAGAGCCTATACCTTGATGAGATTCACAGCCTTAACCTCTTAGGCTTCTGAGAGCTTACATCTTAATATATTTTCATAACATTAGCCTTTTGAGTTACTAAGACCTTATGCCTCAAGAAGATCCAGAAACACTAATAACAGTTTAAGAGAACAAATAATTTATTGATATCATCTATACATACTACTTTTGAAACTTTGAATATTCTAAGGATGTTTAAAGACTTGTCCTTCTAGGTCTTCTAGCTTGTAAGCCCCACCGAGGAGAACTTCTTCTACGATATAGTGGTTTTCAATTTTCCCTAATTCTAGGTTGGCTCCATGTGTTATAGCATCAATTCCCCTTTCTTGAATGACCTAAGGTTAACCTTTAAGTTGTATTTTGTAGCCGCCATATGCCTATATTTGGTGTTTTGAAGTCGAACTGACTTCTTTTTTACTTTAACGAGGTCCAAATTTTGATGCAATCTCTTTTGATTTTTATCGTCATTTTACTGATTTAGGATTGATTTCATCACCCCAACGAGAATTACTGTGTCTACTCTATATACTAGGGAGAATGAATATTTTTTGTTCGCTATGTAAGGAGCAATTCGGTATGACCACAATACTTCTAGAAGAACTTCCATCCATATCCCATCTGCTTTGTCTACATTGTTCTTGAGTTCGATTAGTTATTTCAACCTGCCCGTTAGTTTGTAGGTGAAAGATTGAGGTAAATAGTTGGACTATCCCTAGCTAATAACACCATTCTTGAATTTTCGTAACTTAAAATAGCCTTCTGTTATCAAAAATCAATTCTCGAGGGACTCCAAATTGAAAAACTATATTTTCCACAAAAGTTAATGATTGTTGCTTCCATGATCTTAATTAAAAGCTCAACTTACTGACATATTCAACTACCATGATCATAAACTTCCACAAGTTAGTTGCTAGGGTAAAAGGGCTAATAGTGTCAACTCCCCATCTTGTAAAAGGACCAATACACTTAACACCTATAGATATTAAAAGGAACCCAAGTCACATTATCGTGCAATTGACATTGAGAGCATTTCCATACCTAAGCTTGGGAATTAGCCTTCATAGCAGGCTTGAAGTACCCTGCTTTCAAAATCTTTTGAACTAATGTCCTAACTCCCATGTCTTTCAAAGCCTCCCTTATGCACTTGCTTGAGGACTCAAGTAGCCTCTACTTTGCCAAAACACTTCAGGAAAGGTTTCAAGAATCTTCTCTTGTATAAAGTTATTTATTTGTAAAAACATGGAGGCACATATGCAAGTTTTTATCTCTAAATCCCCTCTTAGACAGCGGAGGATTAGTCCTCTCCAATCATTTCCTTCAAACACTAGGATCACATTGTCTTCAAGAGTATCAAGAGCTAGAAAAATAGTAATTCACCTATGGTTGTCTCACAACAAGGTAGAAGCTAATTTTTCTAGACAATCAGCTTTCTTGTCTTTCCTCTCAACTTGCTCCAAATGAAATCTTCTAGATAATTAGTCTATTCTCTAATTTTATCTAGATATGACTTGAATTGTAACTCTTTCACCTTGTAGCCTCCATGGAATTACTTGGTTACGAGTTGGGAATAAGTATGAGAAACAAATCATCTCATCCCTAGAGCCAATACTACTCTTAAACCCTAGAAAATGTTTCATATTCTACTTCATTGTTTGACATACTTTTTGAGAGATGAAATGCATAGTCTAGAGCATCCCCTGGGGGTAGAACAAAATGACCCCAACTCCATTCCCTGCTTAGGATGACAAACCATTCATAATTATAGTTTAATTAGGTTCATTATGCATACAAGGCATTTCCACTAAAAAATCAGCTAGTGCCTAAGCGTTAGATGTTGGTATAGGAGAATAAGAAATGTCATACTCACTCTATTCAACAATTCATCTAAGTAATATTACACAAGACTCTAACCTCTTCAACATTTGATTAAGTGGATGATTTGTAAAACCTTAATTGGGTAAGCTAATAAGTACGATTGGAGCTTCTATGCTATTTCTACCAACACTAATGCTAATTTCTCGACCATGAGGTAATTTAGTTGGAATTAGAGTTGTTATTGGACCAAGCTACTTGACCCTCATTGAGAAGCTCGGCCCAATGCTCGACTTAAGCTAAGCTACTCGACTTATAGTACGAGCTCAATGCCTGGTAGTCGAGTAGCTCAATAATTTATTAAGCGAACAATACAAAAATATGCACAACATAGATATTTGGTTCAATGGTTGTGATAAAGTTCACTGAAAGGAGGTCAAAGGTTCAAATCTATAATCCAACAAATTCATTTTTTTAGCCCAACGAGCTCAAGCTTGAACTCAATACTTAATAACTTGAGCCTACCTAAGTCAAGCTTGAGTTTTAGCATTTTACTTAAGCTCAAGCTTGAGCTCGAGATTGTGTGTTCAACTTTAGCTCTAGCTCGAGCTCGAACTCAAGTTCTTCAAAAACTTAACTAAGTCAAGCTCGAGTAGTGAACTACTCAAGCTCAACTCGACTCAGTTACCACCGTAGCTTAAATCTTTGCAGGACCTTGTTGACATAATACATGGGGTACTATTGCATTTCCTACTCTTCTTGTGGATCGAATTCACTACCACCTCTAACTTTGCCAAGTATACCAATAGCTTCTCTACTATGTCTAGTTTCTTTATTAGAGGTGACCAGCCTAAAAACTACTTTAATTTAATGAATACCTTCTCACAATCCTTGATCCATTGAAAATCCTTTCCTTTTCCTTAATATTTTAAAGAAAGGCAGGCTTCTATGAGATAGCCTAAAGATGAAACGGTTGAGAGCCACTAGTTACCTTTTTAGCCTTTAGACTTAGTTTACATTTAAAGGTCTCAGCATCTCAAGAGTAGCTTTAGTTTTTTTCTAGATTAGCTTATATCCCTCTTTACATGACCATATAACCTAGAAACTTCTCCCTTGTATTCCAAATGCACACTTTGCAAGGTTCGGTTTGAGTTTATATAGCTTTAGAGCCTTAAAGGTTTTGGGTGGGTTATGCACATGATCATCGCCCTTTGGAGATTTAACTAGTATATCATCAACATAAATCTCCACATGCTTGCCAATTTTAGGTTGAAATATTTTGTCTGCCATCCATTGATAGGTAGCCCCAACGTTCATAAGTCTAAAGGGCATAACAACATACGAAAATGTGCTAAATGGAGGGATAAAACATACTTTAGGTCTTCAATCATTAAGGGGTTTGATGATAACCCTAAAAGGAGTCCATCATGGGAAGTAGTTTCATTCTAGCTATGGTATCAACTAATTAGACTATCCTTGAAAGAAGATAGCAATCTTTATGACAGACTTTATTCGAATATTGGAATCCCCACATAGCATCTACATTTCTCTTGCTTTTAGCATGATAACAATGTTAGTGAGCCCCTTTAGGAACTAGATCTCTTCAATACGCCTACTTCTAATATCCTAGGGATGTCTTGCTTCATGATCTACAACTTCTCAAGACTAAATGTTCTCAATGTTTACTTAATGGGCTTACAGCTTAAGTCTACATTCAACGTATGTTTACTACCACAAGATCAACCCCTTTCAAACCCTTAGTTGAGAAAACAAAATTCTTAACATTTCTCCTCTAGAATTTTATTAAATCACCATGAATTTCATCTGACAATGTGGACCTTACCCTCATGATAGACAAAGGGTTTCTAGGGATGAGCTTGGTGCTCATAAGCTTGTCTATGGGCACAATATTTCTTGATGCCACATGAGAAAGGCCAGCCTTCTATTGTGGTATCAATTTCTTGATGTTGATGACATAACAATTTTTGGAGGTTGTCTAATCCCCTTTTACTACTCCAACACACTTATCCCCCACGAGAAACTTTATAGTCATATGGAGGGGCAAGGCAACATCTTTGAAAGCAGAGAACATAGGCCACCCAAATATAATATTGTAACTACTCAAAAGATTCGCAACAAATAAAGAAATGGTCCGAGTAGAGGATAATTTCCCTTTATCCCAGAGTAATGGGACTGCTAATCGTACCCTTCAAAATAACTGATTCTCTTGCAAACCCAAATAATAGGCTAACCACTAGATCTACATCTCAATTAATCCCATTATCTAGAAAGTTTTAAATGATAAGACATCCATATAAGTTCTCTATCTGAGAGACAACGAGCCATAATGTTGTTAGTAGTAGTAACTATAACCACTAAAGCATCCTAGCGTGGGGTGGAAGTTCCCTATGGACTACGTCCCCAAAAATGATTATTGTCTGTTGTTTCTACCCCACTCCTGCCTTCTTTCTCTTGTCGGTAGACATCATTTCATGTATATACAACTTCCATGCTCAATCGGAAGCATCTTCTGTTGGTCTGTTCACTATCATATGAATAAGCCGTTTCTTTTGCTAATCCTGGTCGGTAGGATTCTTGGGCTTCATGGATTTATTAGCTTGCTCACTTTGAGACTAATTCAGAGTGAATTTTAGGAAGTATCTTTTCCTAAGGAGGGCATCTAACTGCTTTTTCAATTTGACACATCCATCCATGGTATACCATGCTCATTATAGAAGTGATAAAAATGCTCACATAGAGTACTTCTAGGAAGTTGAGAGAGAGTGGAGGAAAGAAGAATATATTAGCATCTAAATAAGCATTGAGCACCTACTCCCTTAACATTATAACTTAACTACCAATGAATCCTTACTTTGACCCCTACTTGTATTTTGACGGGAACTTGTTCCCAAATTATCTTGTTGAGCTCTTTTACTAGGTCTTGATTGGATATGTCTTCTACTTTCTCCTTTTTGGCTTCTTCCACATTAATATACTTCATATCACACATGGGGGATTCATCAAAATCCTTTGTCGGCCTTTTTACCAGTGACTAAAAGAGTTTCCAGTCATGTAAGCCCTATGCAAAAGCATAGGCTAGTAGTTCTTAGGTAGCAATAGGGGTTTCAAGAGCACATCTGGTGAACCTTCTCATGTATTTCCTTAAGGATTTCGTCTCTCCCTAATGAACTTTAAAGAATGACAAAGCGTTCGCTCATTCCGCAAGTCACTAGTGAATTGATGCAAAGACAAACAAGCAAAATCTTCAACACTTCGAATTACTCCTCATGGGAGATGACTAAATTACCTCTATGCTGTGCTTCCTAAGGTTGTAAGGAAAACATGATACATGACATTGTCGCAATATTAATGAAGTAAAGCCTAGTACTTTAATTTAGAGAGGTCGCTAGAGGATTTGAAGCAATATTGTATTGAGGATGGTGATTCCCCCTAAATTATTGTGTAACAAGTTATTCAGGACTTCACTACTGGAAGGCAGCAACTCATGGGAACTATTCTTTTGTACTTTGTTTTCAGGCTCGTTTCCTTGTTATGATTAAGCCTGGGACAAATTTGATTCGCAGAGCTATTATCGGGACAGCAGCCTTTACCTTCTCTCTCCTGGTCTCCTAGACATCCATGTAGAGGAACCATTCTAAAAGCTAGCACGTGGAAATTTTGAGTATTGTATTGTGCTAGCAATATCTAAGCTAATTTGTTAGAAAAATTGAAAACAAATTATTTGAAAAATTAATTAGCTGATATTTTGGAGTAAATTAAGTAATTAAATTGTTAAATTTTCTAGTATACATTTAAATTTTAACAATGAGATTAACTAAGTTATAATATATTAATACATAAAGAGATATTAGATGGAAAAAATAAAAAATGAAAGAAAATTGAATACAATAAAATTAAGGTTCTCAAGAACTCTATCCTTATCAAGTAATAAAAGAATGGAATAATGACATTGTTCGGAACTGTTTTGAACAAATGCATATGTATAGGATTTGATTTTACGCAATTAGCTTAGATCATGGAAATAAACTATATATTCTTTTGTTGCGGTGATGTATTACATTGGATTGAAATAATGTTTTTATTATTTATTAATTATGCTATTATGCATATTACCTCATATTATTTTATTTAACTTATTACCAAGTTTAATAATTTAATTTTGAAATTAATTAATTGACATAATTATGAAAAGAAAATAATAGAATTTAAATCATATGAAATATAATTATATAATATTATGCAGCCTCCGAAGTTATGGTAGGTCAATATGACCAAAATTAATGAATTGTAATAAGAAAAATTAATACATTTTTCTTCCTTTAAAAGCTTAGGGATTTCTATATCAACATTTAAAATGGATAAATAACAAGTAAAAGTTATATATTTAATTAAACAATTTATACGACAAATAAATATAAAAAATTAATTGAAATTAAAAATAAAAATCTCAAAATTTTAAGAATTTTAAATTTGGGCAAACTGAACCAATTAGGGTCAAACGCTCCCTTCAAATAATATATTACTAGCATATTTTCCGTGTTAAGCACAGAAGTTATTATGTTTATAATACATTTATTATGTTTTTGAAAAAGTAAATAATTTTTTATTATAAATTTATTTTCAATATTAAGAAATCGAGATTAACTGACTCATTAAATTTTTATTTATTTCACCTAAACATTATATATCTACAAAAAAGATAAATTTATACATATAATTAAAGAAAGCGAATTAAGAAAAAAATACAAAAGATAAAACACACACACACAAAGTTGGCGGAGGAGTCCATATTTGTCTGGCTTACAACTAAAAATTTTCATTTTTTTTTTTGAACAAATTATTATACAAAATTTTAAATATATATCTTGTACTTTACTATTAAAAATTAATTATTTTTGATATATCAAAAATTAAACATTTATTATGGATAATTAAATTTAATGATAAATTTTAAAATTTAAAACATTTCAATGAACATTATCAATTTTAGATGAGCATTACGAAAAAAAGGAAATGACTAATTATGCAAAAAAAATAGAAAAAATACATAATTACATGAACTAAATAAATTTAAAAAAAATGAACTATTTATTGAATCAATAATTTTATCAACGGTAGGATGCTAATTAATCCTTTTGGACCAAAATAATCATCACTTTCACTGTATACAATAAGTTTGTTTTATTATTTTGAAATATATACATATTATTTAAATTTATAAGAAATTAATGTTCAATACCTTTTATATTCTAAAATATATCATGTCTGAAGTCATCATTTTTCTCATCCATATCTTATCTTCAATATTTTTTAATTAATTTTAATTATTGAAAAATTAAATATGAGAATCATAGTCAATGTTTTTTAGATACTACCATGTTGAATAATTTTAAAACATTATATTAATTTAGCTACTATTTTGTCAACTTTCAGTATAATCCTTTTCTTATTTAATAATTGTTTGACTCTAGTATCTCAAAAATATTGAGATAAAATTATTTATATGTCTGTTTATTTGAGATATTTTTACAAATATTTTACTGGTTTTGCTGTTTAATTATCTACAGTGGATTTTTCATTTATTCTTTTTTATATGGTATGTATTATTGTTTATTGAGTTTTTAGTTTCGTTCTTTTGCCATATATATTAGTATTTTTTTCAGTTATTTTACTCGAATTTCATAGATATTTAAATCCAACAAAATTTATATTAGTTAAAGTTTTGTAATAGAAACATATTCTTTCTTTGATCAAATTTAATATTTGTATGCGAAAAGTCTAAAAAACTTGTACTATTTATTTGTCAAATTTTTAAGAAATTGATTATAAAAAAAATTAAGTATGAAAATGCTTTCATCTTTAAAATAAACCAAAAAAATTAGGATATAAAAATTTAAAATTCTAAAATTTTGATATTTAAAATATTTTTAACATTAAATAATTCAACGAAAATATATAGGTTTTTATTATGAATTTCTTGATTTCCAGCACATAATATTAGAAAAGTAACCGGATTAACAAATGTAATTGTGCTATTAAAAAAAATTGGACTTATTTGATTTATTATGTTTTCTTTTCCCTTTGAATCTTTTCAGTTTTTTGTCTTAAATTCAATATACACTAAAATATTAACTTATTGTAGGTTATTGGCAATTAAGTCGTGAAATGAATTTAAAGAGAAAAATATAAAGCTAATAATTATATAACATTTCAAAATCTTATCTTTTTTCCTTTTTACATTTAATTGTTTTTTTTTTCAATTTTTATTGTCTATTTTAGTTAAGTTTCAATTAAAGCAAGTAACTTTAATACACTAAATTCAAAACGTATCATCCAGTTGAATAATTTTAAAATTGAGAAGTTTGGTCATAATTGAGTCAACACACACTCTACAAATTTTCCTTTCCTTCGTGGCAACTATTTTATAGTATTTATTTATTTATTCATTTCCTTTTCTTCGTGGCAACAATTTTGAGGTATTTAAGGAGTTCATTTTTCAAATAATCAATGCCAGCACATTTAGAGGCTGTCCAAATTTGACCCGTACAGCTTGAATTTGTGTAATTAACTTTCAATTAGATTTTCAATTTAAGTAACATAATTACCCCAAAACAATTGAAACTCCAGACTGGAAAGTCCGTCTCCCCCGCCCGTCAGTCACAACGCTGGTCGCATTCCTTCCGTATAATAGTTAGGACGTAAATGGGAAAAACAACCCCACAATAATAAATACCAATAAACACACATTGTGACACTTAAAAATAAGCATATATATAAGAATTAGGAAATCAAAGTGAGACCCACATCTCAACCGACACGAGCCTTCGTGTCTTTCTTTCTTTCTTACCCGTATTATAATCGCTGTCGTAATCTAAATACATTACCCAACACCCGCTGATTTAGAGCTCCTTCGACTCCTTAATCAATAAACATTAAGGAAACAATTGGGTATATGTCCGTATCTCCACCGCCAGAGCCATTAAAATAATTATTTGGTATGATTAGCTGTCGACGGTAATATTTCAATAATTATTATATTTTTCCCCAATATAGAAGAAGAAAGAGACGGACGTGCGTGGCCAGGCTTGCAAACACGGCGCTTTCCGACCATCACAGCTAACCTGTGACGCGTCCAGCGGCTACACTTAACCTCTCACGGCAATAAATCACGTCTTTACTCTCTTATTTTCAATTGAATTTAATTTTTTCATTTTAACAAAAATTTATGTTTGATTTCATTTCAATACCTTAAACCATTATTTCGACTAAGCGAAGTAACATTTTAATTTTATACTAATTTCTAAAACTTTCTTGTTTTATCATTTTGACTGCTCAACGCGGACGAAAATTATCTTACCAAATCATCATCCAATGCCGCGGAAAATGTCCCTCGCAATTACGATAAAGATAAAACCAATACCGAAGCATGCGGTCATTATGCAACACCATGAGCCACGAAGGCATCATTAAGGATAGAAAGAAAACATTATCATGATTATCACTGTAATAAATGAAAATTGCGGAGGGTTAATTTGGTAATACGACGAGGGCAGCTTTGACGGGACCGACCCATCCGGGCGGGCGGGGGAGACTCCGTGTGGTCCCTCTGCCCAACCTGTCCTACCGCATTTCCCACTTTACCCTTGGACTAATAAACTATGTCCCACTTTATGATTCACTTCGGGAAAATGATTCTTTTTGTGACATTCGTGAAATAATGTTATTTAGTGATCTCTGTGTGGTTTGCAAATCTTGTAAGGGCAAAAAAGACAAGGACCAAGTTTAGTTCTCCGATCGGCTGTCCACATTCCAAATCGCTTTGTTCTATCAACCAAGCAAAACGCACACAGTAACGTGAAATACCATATATGTCCCACCAGTCACGGCCCTTTAATCTTCCCCCTACTTTATTATTCCACCAAACAGAGCACATCACCACCACCCAAAGCAAAGCAAGTCCGCATTAATTTTTTCCCAATAGAGCCCAAACCCGAACACCGAATAAACGTTCGCCTAAAGTCGTCGAACGCCATGGATTCTCAGATCTGTGGCGTCCCGAATCTCTTCTTCCTCACCTTCTTCACGATTCTCACCTTTACTACTTCTGCATTGCCTGAAAATCTTTCCGCAAAGGCGTCTAACGCAGGAGCCCAGATCAACTCCAACTCGGTGCTCGTGGCCCTTTTGGATTCTCACTATACTGAGCTTTCAGAACTGGTGGAGAAGGCCCTCTTGTTACAGACTCTTGAAGAAGCCGTTTCAAAGCACAATATTACCATCTTCGCTCCCAGAAATGAGGCCTTGGAAAGAGATTTGGACCCGGAGTTTAAGCGCTTTCTGCTGGAGCCCGGAAATCGGAAATCCCTCCAAAACTTGCTGCTTTTCCACATTATTCCGACTCGCATTGAGTCCAAGAATCGGCCTGTGGAGATAAACAAGAAGCCCGTCCATCACACTAGCCTCTGCCCCGATGCCTATGATGAAAAGATTCTGCTTAAGGAGAAAAATGGCGAATGGATAGTAAGCATGGCAAAGGTTGTTAAATCGGATGATATTATTCGCCCAGATGGAATCATCCACGGCATTGAGAGGCTATTGATTCCGAAATCGGTTCAGCAAGATTTCAACGCCAGGCGAAGCCTGAGAACCACCTCCGCCGTCCAGCCGGAGGGGGCACCGGAAGTTGACCCCAGAACACACAAGCTGAAGAAACCCACCGCGCCTGTCCCCGTCGGCGCTCCGCCGGTTCTGCCCATTTTCGACGCTATGGCTTCCGGTCCATCCTTGGCTCCAGCCCCGGCTCCTGGACCTGGTGGCCCCCATCACCACTTCGACGGCGAGAGTCAGGTGAAGGACTTCATCCAAACCCTGCTGCATTACGGCGGATACAATGAAATGGCTGATATTTTGGTAAATCTCACCTCGTTGGCCACTGAAATGGGAAAATTAGTTTCGGAGGGTTATGTGCTGACGGTTTTGGCACCAAATGATGAGGCCATGGCGAAGTTAACGACGGACCAGCTGAGTGAGCCCGGCGCGCCGGAACAAATCATGTACTATCATCTGATTCCGGAGTACCAGACGGAGGAGAGTATGTACAATTCTGTGAGGAGGTTTGGCAAGGTGAAGTACGATACTCTGAGATTGCCGCACAAGGTGGTGGCGGTGGAGGCTGATGGCTCGGTGAAATTCGGGCAGGGGGAAGGGTCAGCTTATCTGTTTGACCCTGATATCTACACCGACGGAAGGATTTCTGTCCAGGGGATTGATGGAGTTCTGTTTCCGCCGGAGGAAAGTAAGGATGCGCCAAGAACCGCCCCTGTTGCTAAGATTGTCTCAAAGCCAAGAAGAGGTATCTTTTTCTACCCAGTTATTCCCTTGGTTTAGCTTTTGCCGTTTACATGTTCTTAAGCTCATATTTATTGTGGCGTCCTATTTGTAATTGATGAATTATTTCTTAACAATTAAAATAATGTGATGCCGTGCTGATGGGTGAACTCAAAATCCTTCAAGCGATTGTTCTGTGGGAGTCTCCGAAACTCGTGATTCTGTCATAGATGTTAGGGCGGACCGACGCGATGTTCAGGTAGTTTCCGGAGGATGTAATTTGGTTTTGTTTGCCAGTGAATCTTACTGGTGATAGCTATGGTGGTGCGAGTCAAAAGGAGTGATTGTTTTAGGTGTTACAGCTGCCACCCTCTGGCTGTTTGCACTGTTCTGCTGAATATGGGGCCTCCGGCTCGGCACTTGGATTTGGTACCCAAACTTTTATTTGCCTATTTGACAAGCTGACCGAATAGCCGTGACTATCCTGGAGATTGAGTGGTAGTAGTTAAATAAATTACCTAAATTAATATTGTCTCTAAAATTTTCTCCATTTCACTTGCACTCATCTGTTATCTTTGCTTTAGGTTTAGCATTGGTTTGAATAGAGACAATGGACTTAGGCGTGCACATAAGATACAAGGGTTTAATAAGAACATTAGGTATGGGTTCTGTCGGTGCAACATAATATTGGATGGGATCCGATGGTGTCGGGGATCACTGAAAGAACCTTCTTCTTAAGTTAACCATAGATTTGGTAACCATGACTAGAGGCTTGTGTTAGGGGTGTGTGGTGTGATTCAAGGGGTAGGGCTCATGAGATGGAAACTGCATCAGATTCCCACCCTAAGCCAGCTGGGGTCTTCATAATAATTCTTGATTCTAAGCTTAAATGTTGAGACCAGCCTGTATGTTGACTTGTACTCAAGTGGTCTTTGACTGTGCCTCCAAAGATCTGATAATTGGTCACCTGTCTTTTTGGGTGTGCCTTGGCCCTCCATGAATTTATAAACTGACGCTAGTTATAAATTCCAAGATGTATTTACCTTTTTTTGTTAAATGCACAGAAAATATTGAAATGCGATTTTTCCTTGGTTACTTTGTTTAATACTATGTATGCGTGATTGTTCAATTTAATTGCATTTTCTGTCAATGACTGACATCTGGGATTCAACTCTAATATTGTACACAGGGAAGTTGATGGAAGTGGCATGCACCATGCTTGGGGCTGTTGGACAGGACTCTCATTTCTCTAGCTGTCATTAAATTTTCATTCTCTGGAAATTTTTTTTTTTTAAAAATTGAATAAAACGAAGGGAAAGGGAAACACAACGCAGAAAAGGGTATGTATATAACAATTTACATTTTCATATAAAATCATGTTTACATAATTAACATTATTGAAATACTGCTAACACCAAATATTTTCCTTCCCCCTTTTATATAACAGTTTTCAAGGATGACAATTTGCCTGACAACATAAGGCGACAGAAGCACTTGCGTTGAAGTTTTCCCTCAGTACCCGCAGGAGAGTAGTTTATTTGTTTTCCTTTGTGATTTTGCCATAAATTACTGTAATTACATATCCATTTCTTTATTTGTATCTAAGTTTGCTCCACCGACAGTGCATTCCCCAAATATACGGTCCTTTCGAAGAATGTGTATTTTGCATCTTTTGATCACAAGTGACTTTGTCTTTTCGTTGCCTCCATACCAAGCCTAGTTATTGTTCTCATTTTTTGAATTTTGTCCTCCTAATCCAACTTTGCTGTGCTTTGTGTGTGAAATAAACCTTCACTTTTCCTTACTAGCTTTATGTTCTACACCAGCAGCATTCGTTATAACTAGCCCTCCCACGTGGGGAATTATTAACAATTCACCATATGTCAGGCAGCTTCATCCTACGCTGATGCTGACACTTTTCATGTTTTCAAAATGGACTGAACTGATTTGACTGGGAATTAGTCGACTTTTTGATCTGATTAAGGTGTCAAAATCGGTGCGAACTGTGCAAAATCGAAAGCGGTAAAATTTGGTTAAAAAATTATTCAAACTAGTTTTAATCAAAAAAAAAATTAGCAATATTTTTTTGAAAAAGTTACAAATAAATTTTCGCGCTTTTTTTTTTTTCCAAACTTTCTTATATTTTCGACTACTCAATAGTAATTTGAAAATAAAAGTTGTTATATTGAATTTTTTATTAATTTTATCCTTCTGTTTTTTCTAATTAAATTTTTTAGAATTTAATTATTCTCTCTTAAAATGCAAATTGTTCATATAAATTAGTGTCCTTTATTTTTAAAATTAATTTCTCAGAGTTTTTTATTTTTTGTAAATTTTGATTTTCGTTGAATTATTTAACTTACAACATTAAATTTAAAACTAATAATTCAATATATTGTTAAATTGAATTATATTTATTTTTAAATTAATTTAATAGTAATATATATAATATTATATAATTTAAAATTTTGAAAGCAATTCTATTAGTCAAATTAATGACTTAGCATCAGGTAAATTTTTCAGTTCGATTGTCAATTTAATTTTAAAAACATTGCCTTTGAGTTGAAAAGCTCTTGAAGATGCAAGGCAAAATTTAGTCAATCAACAGGAATTCGGAGAAAAACAAATAAAAATGGCACTACATATTTGCCAACTAATTTATTTACTAATTTAAAGAATTTAATATTTTTAATTAATTTTTTATTTTTTATTTACTTTTAAAGCTATATATGTATTATTTAAAACTTGCTAGTTGCTACTGCATCACGCGTCATCTCTCTTTCATGCTTCACATTTGACGATTTTCTTCTTCTATTCTCAATAGTAGTTGTTGCTTATCACAACACCGATGGAGTCTAGTCCCTTAAAGATCAATCTGTGGTTTTCTTCTCTTTAACTCTTCTCTCCAATGTCCAAGTACAAATTTATTACCGTTGCTCAGCTTACCAAGCATAGCTGTCAAAGCATCACCACCAAAATACTCTCTCTCTCTCTCTCTCTCTCTCCAAGTACAAATTTATTACGGTTGCTTACCAACCATAGCTGTCAAAGCATCACGCCAAAATACTCTCTCTCTCTCTCTCTCTCTCTCTCTCAAAGCGTCGTACCAAAATATTCTCTCTCTCTCTCTCTCTCTCTATGGATTGATAAGTTTAGAAATCGCAAAAATTACAAGTTAGGTTCAACATAAAAAATTAGTTCAAAGAATAAAAAGGTTCTGATTTAAGTTAATAATTTATATAGAATACTATATTTTAACTTGACTCATCAACCCTTAATCTCACCGTATTTTAACATTCATATGTTTTGAAATATGATTCTATAACAGTATGGGCCAATGAAGATAATGGAATTAGGCTAAGCTAATGGTGCAATGGTTTTATTCAAATTTTTAACCGAGGCCCAACAAGCAAAACCTAAACCACAATTCAAGGAATTCAGCCCACTGAGATTCTATAATGTTATTTCTGCAATTTCCTTAAAGGATGAGGGCAAAAACGTACTTTCATAGCTAGGGTTAAGGGCAAAATCTGAAAATAATTTTCAGAAGATAATTAAAAAGGGTCCTCACCTTATAGCACCATCAAACCTTTTGATTGCTTCTAGACCCTTCTTGTTTTCTCTCTTTCTCACAATTTTACCACCTAGATTTCTTGCCACCAGCAGGTAAACTCACAAAATCCTTCCCTTTGTTGAGTTCCTCTAAACTCAAAAAACCCTTCCCCTTACCGAGTTCCTCTTAACAAGATCTATACTTTAATTGGAACAGAATTTTTGTTCTCAATATTTGTTTGTCGTTCTAAGCCTGGCTCCTCTTTTGATGATATCCTTTGGTACTATGATGAAACAGGGTTACGTATTAGATATTGCCTATTTGACATACCTATTGAGAAAAGGAAATGAAGGTGATGGAGAACAGAAAGAGATGGGGAAGGGTTGTAGAGAAAGAAGACAAAAAGTAGGAAGCAGAAGATGATAAAGAGAGAAAGGAAGATACGTTTTCTTATTTCTTGAGTTACTTTTCTGTTGTACAATGACATCCTTATTCATTCTATTTTTCTCACTCATTCTTTTTGAACAGATATGTTACATATTAAATGCTCCTTCAAATTTGCTGGTTTCCTTTTTTGTTCAACTGGAAATATTTTTTCTCAACTACTTTTTCAATCCCCCATTAATATATAATAATATGCCTTGCTGTAACTATTTAAGGGCTCCACTTGTGAGCCATTTGTATTTTAATTTTTCTCTCTGTTGCTCGCTGCTTTATTTGTTACTCTATTTGCTCGTGGTTGCTTTTTTGCCTGCAATTTATGTACTTTAGATACTGTAAGTATTCTAAATGAGCTTATTTTGTGACAGTCCCTCCTCCTTTAAGTCAGCCCTTGTCCTCAAGGATTGAAAGTAGTAAGCATTGCCAAAGGTGAGAAGGATCCTCCCAGTTAGCTTTTGTTAGGTCTAGATTGGACCACTATACTAGAATTGGGGTTGCTACCCCTTTACCCCTCTTTATTTGTTACTGGTCCAAAATAGTAATAGGTTCAAGTCTAATTTCTCCTTGTTGATATGTGTTTGGCAACGCTTGAGTTGGCTATAGCTTTATGTTGATTTGCTTCTTTAATTGGGACAAATAAAATATTAGGTGCATACCTTATCAAGTTCGTGGCTGCAGCTTATAAGCTATGAGACCAACTATCATAATTATTAGGTTGGGGCTAAAATATTAGGTTACTAACTTTAGGTTGGATCAAGTTAACATCGATTACTACCTATACGGTTATAGTTTGAGGTATACATGGTCTTCAACCTCAAAACTTCAGTCAACTAGCCCTTTATCTACATACTTTCTCATCCTATCTTAGGCTTTTTGAAACTTATTTTTGAATAGCTTGATTGTTGACCTATAATCCCTCAGAAAACTGAAAACATCTTCATTTTAGGTGTTTGCTTATATATCACATCCATACTATGAAGGTTCAGTCTTGTAAATAGCCTTGAAGGGTATGGTGTTAATGTTGATATGATAGTTGGTGTGTACCACCATTCTACCAGTGGTAACCACCTTGCCCATTGCTTTGGCTTAGAACTAGTTATGCACGTAAATAAGTCTCCAAACACTAGTTTACTCTTTTTATTTGGCCATTTATAGATGATATGATAAATTGAGGTTCAGTTTAACATTGATTGGTTACATTAGTTGCTTCTAAAACTAGCTAGTGAAAACCTTGTCCTTATTGCACATTATTGATCTTGGTAGCCCATCTAATTTGTAAATGTTATCAACAATAGTTTAGGCTACTTGAATGGTTGAGTAGGGATGGGACAACATGATGAAGTATGCATATTTACTGAGTCTATCGACCACTACTATAATGCAGTTCTTCCCTATTAATTTGGGCAGCCCCTTAATGACATCAGTAGAGAGGTCCTACCAAATTCCTTGTGGAATTGATAAGAGTTGCAAAAGGCATGAAGGATAAGAACAGTTAGCTTTGTTCTTTTGATAGGTCTCACAACTTAGTAACATTTCCTTCACATCTTCAAATAACCATTTCCAATAGATTAGTGACTTGACTTCTTTATAACTTCCCAGCATACAAATTATGTTTGAATCTCAACAACCAATTATGGAAACTATAGTTGGACTTGTTACCTAACTACAACTCTTTGATTATCTGTAGTGCTTGATCATTTCCCTGCAGTTAGACTTGACTTCAGAGATCCAATTAAGGGTTACAATTAATACTGTATTTATGGTATCAATAGTTGCTACTCGAGATAAAGCATCTTCTACTCTATTTTCTCTTCCCTTCTTGTACTGGACTATATAATCCAATCCAAGTAACTTGGTGAGCCCTTTCTTTTGAGTAATGGTGGTGATTCTTTGGCTTGAAAGATATTTTAAGCTCTCAAGGTCTGTTCTAATAATAAAATGACCCATTTCTAGGTATTTTAGGTAATGTCTCTTTTTCTCCACAATCATTAATGGAGTTAGAAATTCTCTCATAAATTGATATTCCCTGATCTTTTGAGGATAAAGCCTTGTTGAGGAATGCAATTGGCCTTCCATTTTGTATTAAGATAGCACCAATACCTTTGTCGCATGAGTCAGTCTCCAAAACAAAACGTTAATTAAGGTCTAGCAAGGCAAGCACAACCACCTAAATCATGGCCACCTTGAGTTGGTCAATAACCTTCTCAGCTTCTTTACTCCAGCAAAATGCATTCTTTTTCAACTAGTTAAAGGCTTGCTCATAATTCCATAATTTTTTATGAATCCCTGTAATGTCCTGTCAAATTTAGAAAACCCCTCAAAGAATTGATGTTTTTGGGCATTGACCAGTTCACCATTGTTACAATGTTTTCTAGATCAGTAGCAACTCCTACCTTTAAAATTATATGCCCCTGATATTCAACTTGTCAACACCCAAAGGAACACTTCTTTAATTTCACAAATAATTGTTGATCTTTTAGTGTGTCTAGCACTTGGCTAAGATGCCACAAATGCTCCTCCATACTCTTAATGAAAATGAATATGTCATCAAAGAACACCAATATTTTTAAAATCGGACTATTGTTGAACCAATGAATTTATTGGGTTATTGAATCACTGGTTTGACCGGTTTAACCATTTTCAAAAAATCAATTTACCTATACCATAATATATATATATGTGTGTGTGTGGGGGGGGGGGTGGGTGTGCGTGCACGTGCGCTTGATATACATATATATTCATTCATGCAAGCCTGTCAATATATATATATATATATATATATATATATTTCCTACATAAAATTTCTACACATAGAATTATTTAACAAAAATTAGTAAAACAAAAGAAAGTTTTACATAACTTAAAAATATATAGTGCCACAAATACACAAGTTTCAAGATTACAAGTACAGACATAAAATAAACATGTATATATTTATTTCAGCAAATATAAAACTACAAGACATATATACCCAACAAAAATTAGCATTATATTGTATTAGATTATTATTTTATTCATATATTATCAACACATTGCTTTACAATTCAAAAAAGAAGAAAGGCTATCTCGTTTGATTTCATAGAGAACAACATTCCATTAAACATCTTTAATATTTGATGCATTTAAAGCATAAATGAAGTTAATTAAATCAGAGAAAAAAATTCTCTTTCCACCAATTAGAAATTGGATAATATAGTCCATTTAATCAGATATAAGGAAAGCTTTTCTTTTCATTTTATATTCTTATTGTACTCGCTGTCAACCACCAGAAGACTACCAAATAAATAAAGAGGGATTTTGTTAATTCCAAGAAAAGCTTGCATTCTAATTAAAACTCTTCTTTAACATGAGAACATGGTCTGGACATTAATGATGCTCCTTTTCTTGATTTGCTACACTGATGCTATTCCTTTTCCCGATTTTCTTTTTATACTTCAATTCTTTTTTTTAAATAATAGAACTAGTTCAAATCGATTCAACCAGGTCTTTGATTTTGCCAGTTTCAATTGGTTCATACTGGGTCAACATAATACTGGCTTTTCTTTCATGACCGGCCCAAGAACTTGGCCGATTCTTAGTTGAACTGATTGAGCCGAGCTGGTTGTGAAAACGTTGAAGAACACCTAAACAAATCTTGTGAGGAATGGTGCTTGTACCTTGTTCATTAGACTTAGAGAAATAGTCAGTGTATTAGTAAAATTGAAAGGCATCACTAAAAATTTGTAGTGGCCATCATGAGTACTGAAAGCAGTTTTTGAAATTTCTTCGGGGCCTATTTTGATCTAGTGATATATAAATCGCAAATCTAGCTTAGTAAAGTAAGTTGCACCTTGTAGTTTGTCCATCAACTCTTCAATTATAGGAATGGGAAACTTACTTTCGATAATTATCTCATTTAGTTTCTTGTAATCAATGCACATTCATGTACTTTTATCCTTTTTTTTTACTACTAATAAAACAGAAGTTGCATGCAAACTTTGACTAGCCTGATTATCCCTTGACTTAGTAATTTTTTCACCTCCTTCTCAATGTCTTCTTTATCTTGCTAGGAGTACCTATAAAGCCTTAAATCAATGGGTTGGCTATTGGGTTTTAAGGGGATATTTGATGGTCATGCCCTCGAGAAAGGGGTAATCCAACTGGTTTGGCAAAAATTGTAGAATATGCCTTTAGTACATGTTGAATTTTGGATGAAATTTCCTGGTCCTCTAGTTCATGGTGAACACTAGATAAATGTTCCAGCAACTCATCTTAATTTGGGTGGGTCAGAGTTTCTTCAATTCTATAGGTATTTCCTAGTTGTCTACCTCGTAATAGCACTATTTTTTTGTTTTGAAACTGTAGGGGGAGGTTGTTAAAGTTAAAGGTGACAAGGCCTATAGTTTTAAGTTAGTCAACTCTGAGTATCATGTCATAATTTCTTAACTTTAAAAGTCTGATATCATAATCAAATTTCCAATCTTGAATTCTCTAGTATAACTTCCTGCACTCGATGTTACTTGTCATTCGGCTCCCACTTGCGACTATTATCACTATGGTATGCATCTCCACTAGTTCTATTGATGTCCTAACCAATGCTCAGGGATTTATAAAATTGAAAGTGCTTCCAGTGTCAACTAGGACCATAATGGGTTATCTACATATTGTGGCTTTTGAGCAAAAGTGTGCTAGGAATTGAGGTACCATCAATAGCATTTATATTTACCTTTCATTCTTCACAAATTTCATCATTACTCATTTTACACCTTCATTTTCAAGTTCTTCTTCCTTAATTTAGTTTATACTCCTTTCTTTACATTTGTAACTATGAACCCATTTGTCCCCAAATTTAAAGCACTATTTTCTTTTGAATTTAGCATTATTTCTTGGTGGAGGTTTAGTGGTCAATTTTGATTGCATTGTTTTAGAACTACTACTGCCCCCACTGTCATTTGTGCTATTTTTGATCGAGTATCTATGCTTCTTCAATGCTTGTATCCATTATTCTTCATGCTCAACTAAAGAGAATACCTCCTCTAATATAGTAGGTCTGACCATTAGAATTGAGTGGCAAATCTCTTCATTCAATCTACTAATGAAATTGTGCACAAAATGGTACTCAATTAATAATGGGTTAAATGCAAGCATGCTAGTTCTAAATCCTTAAAAGTATCAATGTATTCAGCTATGCTTCCCCTTTGCTTTAATTTGTTGAGAGTACCTATGATATGGCTAAGGTTTTGTCATCGTACTTGGCCAAAATTGCACACTGTAGTTCAACACAACTCAAATGAAATTTTCCCACTAGGAAGTTATGGAGCAAATGCTCAAAATAAAGTGCTGCCACTGGACTTTTTCCTCTTTCAAAGTGTTGTTATATTGAAAGTAATGCTGGTACTTCCTAACCCAAAATCGTGCATTACTCCCATTGAACGTAGTCAGCTCAATTCTAAGCTTGGGTTAAAATTAATGTCTAAAAGGCTCTATTTGGCTAAATTGACTATATTTGTATGAGCGGTTTGCTAGTTAGGAACCCCCTGTGATGTAGAGTTTCTAATAGGGTGTGGGAAGTATTCCTTTAGAGGTTGAGGATGATGATGAACCTTCTCCACTATGCACATGAGATACAGATAATTTACTGCCCATCCTTTGAACAATAGCTAAAACTTAATCAATTTTACTTTCTGCTTGACATTGTAATTCTTCCACCTTTTGTTGGATTCCTTTAATCTAGGAGTTAAATTCCTCCTTTAATTGGTTTATTTTTTAGCCTTGAATTTACTCTCCAAATCTTGCATCTACTTATTAGTACTCTTTTTCTACCATTGTTTGAGTTTGGGATTTAGCCAGATTTAACCCAGAAGCGTAGCTGTGGTACTAAGATATAATGATATGGGCTAACGAAGATAATGGAATTGAGCTAAGCTAATGGTCCAACAGTTTTATTTGAATTTTTAACTGAGGCCCAACAAACAAAACCCAAAACACAATTTTGAGGAATTCAGCTCACTAAGATTTAGTAATGTTCTTAAAGGATGAAGGTAGAAACATACTTTTGCATCTAGGGTTGAGGGGAAAATCTAAAAATAATTTTTAGGAGATAATTAAGAAGGATCCTCAACTTATAGCACCGTTAGACCCTCTTGTTGATTCTAGAACTTTTTTGTTGTCTCTCTACGTCATAGTTTCATCACTCGAAGTTCTTGTTGTTGGCAAGCAAACTCGAAAAACCCTTCCAATTCTCAAGTTCCTCTTGATGAGATCTACTCTTTAATCACAACAAATTTTATATTCTTAGTAATTTTTTTTGCCATTTTGAGCCTTGCTTCTTTTTGTGACGATGTCTTTTGGTACTATAATGAAACGGGGTTACAAATCAGATACTACCTATTTGATGTGCCTACTGAGGGAAGGAGATAAAGGTTACAAAAAACATGAAGCAGAAGAGGATAGAGAGAGAAAAGGAGATAAGTTTTCTTAGTTCTTGAGTTATTTTTCAGTTTTACAATGATATTCTTATCAAATTTATTTTTCCCGCTCATTCTTTTTGAATAGATATGTCACACATTAAATGCTCCTTTAGATCTATTGGTTTCTTTCTTGATTCAATTGAAAATATTATTTCTTTACGTCTTTTTCAATCCCACATTAATATCTAATAATATTCTCCACCGTAACTATTAAAGGGCTCTGCCTATGAACCACTTGCATTTTATTTTTTTTCTCTACTGCTCTCTGCTTTATTTGCTACTCTGTTTATTGGTGGTTGCTTTATTGCTTGCAATTTATGTGCTCTAGATTCTATGACTATTCTAAATGAGCTTATTCTATGATAGATTCTTTGTTATGCAATGTGAAAGTTTGAAAATATATATATATATGATTTGAAATATGAAAAGAATGACGATTGGAACACGTCCAATATTAACACTTAAACACAAGTGTACATATAAAAACATTCACAAATTTACGTAAAAAATAAAAGAGAATTTTCTCATGACAAATTCAAATAATAATATATAAAATTTGATTATGAGGGTCTTGAGATGTCTTATTTATAAACTAAGAATTTTAACTATAAAAATTGTTTTCCAATTAAGCACTGAGTATTAACGCAATCTAAATTCTTAAACATGATAATCTACGTAATTTTTAGTCTTGTCCATCTATTAAATAAAAATTCTATTTTGAAATTAATAATATTTTAGTCCAAATATGTTTACTGAATAAATTTTGATATTAAAATTTGTCGCCACCATATGTCTGTGGCTCGATCGTGAATTTTTTGTCCGTGTTACATTATTTTTTAGATTGAGCACTCACTACCCCCCCCCCCCCCCCCCCCAACATTAAATAATAATTACTAAATATTCAAAATTAAGTTTTGAATGGAGTAGGATTGAGACCCGCCTAATTATACCTTTAATTTATGGATAAAGTTTGGGTATATTCTTAATGAGTCCATTGTTGATTGAGAAATATAAAATGGTTATATATTATATTGATCTATACAAGTTAGTCTCATGAAGATTGTATTGATCATTTAGAGCATTTCTTTATCTTCTTTTCATAAATTGTTTTAACAAAATTATCAAAAAGTAATGATTTCATATTTTATTATAGTCACATTTTCTATTTTAATTTTTTTTTTCATTCATTCTTTGTATTTCTAGTAACATAATTTTATTTTATCGCAATACGATTATCTTTTATGTTTTTGGCCTATTCCCTAAGTTATTTGTTCTTTGTTTACCTTAATTTCATTTTTAACTTATATCTTTATCTTCTTTTTATAAAATTTTTAAAATAATTTTAATTTTGAATTTCTATGTAATTTTATTTTTATTATTATCGTTATCAAAAAATCATAATTTTATAAATTATTTCAACAATTTTATTTTATTTTTCATTTCATTAACATAATTTTATATTTCATTACAGGCCTACTTTCTTTTACCTTTTTCACTTTTTTCCTCTTTCTCTTGCTATTCATTTTCATTTAATCTCTTATTTTTAACTTATTTCTTAATATTCTTCTTAAAAATATTGTAATATAATTTCACATATTATAAAATTTTATTTTATTATTATAATTATCAAAAAAAATTTATATTTTATTATAGTAATCTTATTCCAATATTTTTTTCATTTTTGTGCCATTTATTTTTCTTATTTCTAAAGATGAATTTATGTTTGTTAAAATAATAAAATTATATAATTATGCGTACATAAGTGTATAGGATTTTCATTAGATATAAATCATAAAATAAAAAATGCATGGAATATAGTTTAAGATATTTTATAATAAAAATAAAATTTTAAATGTGAAAAAAATTTATACTTTGAGCGTGCTAAAATTGTTAGTAGATAAGTACGTGAAATTGTGAAAGGATATGAGTAGGGTTTATCTTGCGACAAGTTTGGATCCCTTTTATCCAAAATTTTCATTTCATCAAAGTATATGCACTTTAAATATATTATTGATCAAAATAATTTTTTTTATCACCTTTTTCCTCTTACTCTTTTACACTGTCTTAGGTTTTTATATCAAAAATATATAATTTTTATCGCCCAAAAAAAGTTTCCCTACCTATTTAGGTCAATACGACTTTAATAGTTATCATTAATGAATGAAATTACATAAACGTTTTTTCAAGAATGAAGACGTCACCAGTCGTTTGTTCCTTTTCTGCTGCGTACATTGTAGCTTAATGTGGTTAAGATTATGTTTTCCATTTTTATTAGTAATTATTAATTAGTAAACGCAATTAACTGCTATGTTCGTTTCAAAGTCAATTTCCTTACATTTTTTAATTACGACAATACATGTCTACTTTCTAGTCTACGACCAATATTCCTTCACCACAAACAGGCAGCTGCATTAAAAATCCATCGGTAGTGTTTGTTACGTGCATTATTATTATTATTATTGCAAAAGCCCACAGAATATCCGTAGACAATTCTACAGTCTGCCTTATTTATTTACAAAAAGTAATAGTACCGACACATCAAAGAACATCGCGTTTTCTTATAGAAAAGCATTTTTTTTTTTTTTGAAAAAATTCCTTTTCTATTATCATAAAAATAAAAAAATTCTTGCAAATTCATGAAAGAGGAAAAATTATTCTCTGCCACAATTTTTTCTTTGAGATATTTTGTTCTGTCTCCTTCGCCAGTCGAGTGATTGATCGCATCAGCAAAGAGAAACGGAAATGACTTTTTTACCCATTCATTGGACATTGGACATTGAATAAGGTCCAAAACTTTACAAGTAGCCAAATTTTGCGTGTGCTGCCAATTGGTCCCAACAGTCAATTTGATCAAACGGGAACAGTATGTCTGGTTCTTGAAATTTAGAAAAGAAAAGAAAAAAAAAATGTTAAAAAAATAATTTTGATTGTTTGATTAGGAAAGAAAATTATGTGGAAAGGAAAATTTAGAGAAATTATAGTTTAAGGGAGGAATTTTTCATTTTTCTTACAAAATGATGAGAAAAATAGAAGAAAAATTATTTTAACTCTTATTATTCCTCAAAAACTTTCACCAATTCTATATTTTTATTTATTTCTTCATTATTTTTTTTATATAAGTATAAAAAATTTAATTTTAAGTTTTTGTTTGATTTGATTTCTTTTTCTTTTTTTTTTAATTTTTCCTTTCTAAAATAAAAAGTTATTTTTTTTTTTGTAAGTTTTACTCATTTCATATTTTATTCTTTAAAGCATCTCCCCCTAGAGAGAGAGAGCAAAATGGTTATGTTTGGATGCGCATCTTGGATAGGAGGATAATTGATTAAAAAAAAATAAAAATAGTGTAAAAATAAATGAAAGAAAGACATAGAAAAAAATTATTATTTTGATATGTAATATAATTATTAATTTTGATAGGAGAAAATTGTGCAGAGTAATGGTATATACCCAAAATTTCTTTGAGAATGTGGTATATGCCAAGACATTTGTCCAACTACAGAAGTTTTTATTGCTTTAGTCCTGTCGCATTGATGCAAGAGAGAGACATTCTCACTTTCACCCTTTCACTTTCAACCATTCTGGTGGAAAGCAGAGCAAATGTAAGAAAGAGACTGACCACTTCTTCCCACTGTGTTGTAAGAACCATCAACCTTTCTTGGAAAACTTCGAATGTTTCGAAGCATTCTTTTTTTTGGAAAGCTGCTGAGAATTGCATTTTATCCAGAAATAACATTTTTGTTTCTTCTGGAACAAATAAAACTGTGGTCTGTGGATGAAGTCATAATATTAAACAATTAATCAAAAGAAAAATAAATTGCAAGATAACAAACTCTTCACAATTTTTAAGTTTCATGAAATGTTTTTTAGTTAATTAAAAAGTAAATTACTAGCTAAGAAGCCAGGAAATGCTTTATTTTATATTCTAATGTTATGATCGCGGTCGTGTGGCATCGCAGCTACCTGAAAAATCGAATCAAGTATAAACAGCAACGCTAATTTGAAAATTACTCAAAAATCGAATCGACTCAACTTTGATGGCTTCATATTTAAATTTGATTTTGAATCAAACCGCATGCTTGAGTTCAATTACAACAAAGATATTTTGAGTAATCAAATTTAAGTTGAACAACAATGATCTATTAACACCTCTAGATGGGGTTCATCGTACGCAGCTGTATAAATCTAATTGAGTTAAAAAAAGCATCTATGTTTGAAGACTCCTGGATTAGACATAGTTTGAATAGTCAGTGGGCTTCAATATCCAAAACTTTGATGATGAATCTGGGGATGAAAAAGTAATGCCATTAACAGACCACGATTTGGGCTAAGCTGTCCAAAAGTTATACCACCCGAGCAGCAAAACAACACCTTAAGGAAAACTGACTGCGGATGTACAAAATCTATGGACACTAGAAATGGCAAAGCCAAATTGAAATTTTTGATAAATTCAAATATGTCTGCATCGCTACGTCATTAAATAAAAGCATACCTTTCTTTACTAGCTACTAAATAAATAAATAGAAGCTTGTTTCAAATTGGTGTATCTACTCAAACAGTATGCCAGTCCATTTCACTCTTTAATGCCCAAATTATCAGCTTTTGTTGGAACACCTCACAGCGGGAAAAGGAGAAACAAGGAAAATAGGAGAGAAAAAGACAAAGAAAAATTCAGAAGAAAAGAATTTTCACGTGTGGGGACAAAACAACGAAATGCCATGTACTGTTGGTCTGACTTCAGGTGAGCAAAGCAATGCATTAGACTAATACAGGAAGAGCGTAAAGTCTACCCATGAATATGTACATTTTCCCAAATATATAAAGAAGAAAAAGAAGACATGAGAACTAAAACAGCTACTAGAATGGATGAAGTCCAATCCAATCCATATTTATGATTTATCAAACACTCCTTCGACTACATAATAATAAAGACGACACATGCAACTGCAGCCAACTGCATACAACATACAAGAAATGGTATTCACACGAAAATGAAGCTTTTAGCAGTTTGAACTTTCTGTAGGAACAGCAACAAGAGTGATAACTTCCTTCACCCTTCAACAGTGATATCAGCAGGTATCACCTCAGAATTTGGCGAAGCAAGGCGAGGTCCATTACTGTAAGAAGAAATTCCTTTCATGGCCTTCTTTCTGATCCTCCACTTCGGAGGTGCAACGATCCTGGATTTCTTCTGAGATCTTCACGTTTTGCTCGTTTACGCCCTTTCTTTCTGCAGGTCTTACTTTTCTAGCACCCAAAGATTCTCGTTTTTGAGGCTTTGATTTCTTGGCATCAGCATTGCCCTTATCACCATTTACCTGTGTAACCTTGGGTAAATCATCACTGGTTAGTCGTGGACCAAAAGTTTGGACTGAGTTGCCACCTGTTGAGGCAGTGCCTTTGTGCCTTCCAAGTTTGGGAGATATTGCACGTGTAGTTGGTATCTATACAAACGCGAAACCCATCTCAACATCATATTGAACGTCTAATCCATAATTATACTTGTTAACAAACCAATAAGTATGAATTACCATTGACTTCATTAACAAAACAAGGCAAGATATAAATGTCACAACTCGTTATTGATAAGAGCCCAGACCTAGAGGCCTTCTAAATGACGAAAAGCGTAGGGTATTTTCCTTCATGATTGAGTGAGTGTTTGTCAAAGCTCTTACGACAATTGTTCCTACCAAAGACTGTGCTAGTCCACGTTGGTGCAAAACATTTTGATCAGACAGGACAATACTGCAGTCAGCCTAAGAGGGTCATATTTTTGAATAGACTACAAATTCCTTCAGTGGGAATGGTAACTGTAATCTCCATAGAAAAAGGGACTCCGGCCGATTGATATGCTTTCAAACTCCAAGCGAAATACGCTCAAAAGTACAGCTGCTCAACACTATAATTGTAAACAGAATTGTTTTCCTTGAATCTCTCTCCATGACATATCATGCATTCACCACTTCACGCCATTAATTGTACATTGCATTGAGTTCAAGCAAGATTTGTGATACTCACCTTCTTCAGTTCAACTTTGGGAGGAGGTTCTTTGTAGAAACTTGGCATGGGTGCGGCTTTAAACGTCAAGCTCTTTCTCAGCTGCTTTATTTCAGCCTCTCGGTTTTCCTATTGTCAAACACAGGGACGATAAATATAGTTAATAAACAAAACTAGGTATCAGGCTTGAGAGTTTAATACTTTAGGCAACTCTTGGCATTTGAGAATTGTGACAGCAGATTCTCAAGCACCTTTGATTTGGCTTGCAAGTTACTCTTCTCGACTTCCTTGGCATGGATTTTCTCTTCTATCTTTGAGAAGAACTGATGATGAACACAGACACTGATCATATCGTTTATGTGACAAAATAAGACTACCATATGGTGCATTTGCAGTGTATTATACCTCTTTTCGCTTTTCAGCGCGCTCTTCCAACCTGAAGGAGAATGCTGATATATTAATCCTCTGCTGTGCGCGGGGAGTAAGACTCCTGTTTAAAGAAAAAAATTTGTGAACGTTTTATTTTCACTTGATGAAAAACCAGGAGGTTAGAAAGATAATGAATAGGGAGTCTGAGATGAACAATACGATGAAGTAGTGGAACCAGCGTCATCCTCCTCCTTTACAGGCAATTCATTTTTGCTGGTCTCTGAATTCTTATCGACCAATCTGCATTGGTTACTAAAGAATCAACAAATCGGCACCTTCGAGAGGACTTTTTCACATATGAATGAACCCCAGTGTACTCAAATCAGGAGTTCACAACCAACAGACAATGAATGTGACACTTACACATCTGTTGCAAGTTTTGTCCCAGTTCCATTTGCAGAGACGCGTTTCCCAGACTGAATTCGAACAACCGAGTTGAAAAACCACCACCGTAAACATTGTAAGGTGGGGAAATAATAGAAGAGAAAGGAGGAAAGGGACGAGGGAATTTACCTGAGATTGGCGTAGGCTAGGCAAAGATGCTAAAGTCGTGCGTCTGCTCGCTGCTTTGCCTGCATTAGTCACACCGTTAGAATAAACGACCCATTGCTGCACAGATTCCTACGTGGGCTAGAATCGCCATTACCATTAGAAACTCTAGATTCAACTTTTGCACCAGTTTTCTGCGACTCCCCGCCATCCGACTTCACTGGATGCACCTCAATGCTTCTTTTCATTACATCCGAATGGCGCCCTCTGGCAGGGAACGAGAGACTCTGCGACAGGCTTGGCCTTCTACTGCGGCCAGACACGACCGATCTTTTTGAATCCGACCGGTTACTGGCCACTTTACCGTTCTTTGGACCGTCGCCATTAGAATTTTTAACCTCATTTGATGCTTTGTTATTCTTTGACTCGGTCGCGGACAATCCCACTTTCGGCCCAGATGAATTGAGGCCCTCTCTGTCTTTGGTGACTTGTTCACAAGTTTCTGGGAATGGCTCGTGACTGTTACTCATATTCTCCTTGTTTACATCCTGAGTTGACACACCCGCAGTACAGTTCTCAAGGACAACTTCTTTTTCATCTTCAACTGGAACCCCATTGTCGGACTCCATCGACGCCCTAAACAGATCAGGGAGAAAACCAAAGATGAATACAAAATCACACGGGTTTAGAACTCAATCAACATACTCCCACATCCCGAAACTTCCTCATACTGAACAAAGATAAAAGAAATACGCAAACACTTCGCGGAGAAGAATTGCCAGAATGCAACTTTAAAGTTTCTAAATTCCATAAGCAGGGATGACTCAGAATTCTGCAGATTAAACACTCATTTACAGATCACACTTTGGCAGAAGCCAAATCAGAGCATAAAAAGAAAAAATCAAGAAGTGTATGACTGCCACAGACTCGATTCAATTCCACAAAGATCAGAAGAAAACAGAGAACCTGAAAACTGTTGGCACCCAAGAGTTTGGATAAAGTCGAGCGTACAGTGATCGGTAACAGGATACGATCTGAGGCAACAAAAGTATTACCTTGTACACTATTTGGGGCAGTGAATTGATGGACTTTGAAGTTGGGTCTGTGGCAGCACTGTGTCGTACAGCAAACACAGCGTGTATTTGAATACCGCTTCGATCTTCCTTCCTTCTATAAAAGGTGGTGTCGGTGTGTGGTTCGACAATACTATGGGGTGGGGCTGTCTTTCTTGGATGATGATAAAAGAAATGGGTAGATTTCATGAAAACTTGGAATGACTAAACTGCCACCGCCTTAACCTCTTCGGTATAACTACCCCAATTGGCCGAAACCAACAAAAAGACCGTAAATTAGAAAAGCAGAGGAAAGGATTACCGTAAATGTCTTGCACATATTTGTTCAAGTCCGTTAATTAAGAGTTGTCACTTTTGACGAAATATAACCTTATGCTTAGCGTCTCCAAGCAATGATGAACATCGAAGTTGGGATTTGAAAAACAAAAAAGCATATATATAAATATATATATATATATATATGTATCTATCTATCTTAGCAATAGAAATCAACTGAATGATCATTTAAATTCCAATATGCATTTTTGTTTTTCAAATCCCTACTTCGATGTTCATCATTGCTTGGAGATGCTAAGCATAAGGTTATATTTCGTCAAAAGTGACAACTCTTAATTAACGGACTTGAATAAATATGGGCAAGATATATATTTATAAATATATATATATATATATATGTTTATATTTATTAGAACATTTGGATTACAGAAGTCTCCATGCTGTTGACCGTGTAACATTTTTCCTTGATTTGTCTTAAGACAAACATGTGTGGAGCATAAAAATTTGAATATTGTTCAGCAACTAACAAACATTACGACAGATCTTCAAAAGCAAACTATGAAGCAATTTTTTTTTAGATTGCAAAAAATTCAGGTAGTTGGGAATTTGGTTGCCGTGACTTCTGTTGGAAACTCTCTACCATGAAAATAACCCTGAAGAATATCAGCAACTAAACATATTAGCAATTGAATATATTGTCCCTAATTTTAATTTCACAAGTAAAGAAATTCAACTTTGATTTTTCTTCCTATTTTCCTTTCTAATCACCAATAAATTTACAATCGTTGTAGCATTTGTCTTTGATGGAGAGATTTCTTGTGGTATGGTGGACACGTGGTGCCTATTTTAGATGCTTATTGCTTCAGCATTTGCATTGTATTCACTCATAGTTTCAAGTTGCTTATGAAGGCAAAAATGGAAGACTTATATTGTGGGCGTGCTTGACAACTAAAATTAATTAGATTAATTGATTCAGGTCAAAATTACTTCGACTACTTAAATCCTCATGCACGCTCAAAACCCTTGAGCAAGCAACAATTTCTTATCCATTATTTCGTTTTCTTTAATTTTCTTACTCATTATTTCGTTTTTTTATATGTTTTCATCACAAACATAGACCAATTATCAACAAAGATGATGCATTTGCTGCAAATTGATACAAGCAACGTAGATGTAGTTCCTTCTGTACATGTGAACTTGGAAAAACTGTTAGCCAGCCCATTATAATGGACTAATTCCTCACATTTTCATAATACGCATTAAAATAACCACAATTGGATAAATCTTTAAAACATTAATTCGATATCAAAATTATTCAAATATTTTGTTTCATCTTTTTGTGACTTTAATTGTTCCAAGTTCTTTAAATATTATCAAAACTTAAAAGGGCTTTGTACCATTAAATTCCATGTAGTGAGATTCTATTCCACATTTTAAAATCAAGGTGCTGGAGTACAACAGTGTCTTAAAATCTAGTGATAAAATTAGAAAAATTTATCAATTTAAAGATTATTGATTCAATCAGTAGGTTGACTGCATCATATATATATATATATATGTATATGTATATGTATATATATTAATATGATAAAAATACATAAAATAATAAATATTAAGAGAAGTATTTTTAAGCATTTTTAGTATTATTAGTAGTTAAATGTACTACACTTATAAAATAAAAATATTACAAAAATAAAAACGATAAATACTATTCCAATAAATAGAAATGAAAAAATACACAATGAAATTATATCTTATTAAAATAATTAATCAAAATATAGTAGAATTTAATAAGAACCTATGTATTTAGTATGTGGTCAAGTTTAAAAAATATTGAATATTTTAAAAAAATAATTATTTTGATTAATGAATTTATTGCATAAAGGAGGACAAATAAAAAATAGATTACTATAAATAAAATACAAATTGAACCAAGAAGATATTGAAACATTTGATTTTCATGAACCGGTACGCTTGGTATCAATAGTAGTTTACTCAATTTTAGTCAATTTTATTGTAATTTTGATTGTCAGTTCTTACTCGTACGATCAACTAATGGTTCAACCTGTTGAACGGTCCGATTTTTAAAGCCGTGGAGGACTGTTTATTGCCAATCGTTCCTGCCAATGTATGATGCGTAAATGTGGCAAAGAACTGAGAAGGGCAAAAATGGTAAAGGATGAGGACCCAAATGATTGAGCGCCAAAAATAAGAGGGTGTGGGAGAACGTGGGGGGCTACATAGGTGATTTGGGGTTTGTCGCGGATGTGGCTGACGTGGCACCACGGTGCAGCGTGAATGGTCCCACTGTTACCACCAACCGTCGATCGTGAGTTGTCTGAACATGGTGGTTGGCGCAGCTGGATGAGATGGCACTATCTTGGCCGTGCATTCCGAGTCCAATCATTTTCCACGTTGGAGATTGCATATATAATTGTGGTTGGGTATGGGATTTTGTGGGTGGTACGTTGTATTCAAGCCTGGAATTTGCGTTCATCCTTATTCATTTCTGGCTGCCCATCATTTTCTTTATTAATTCATTAATTAATTGTCTTGTATTCCAATCGTTCCTTGATTTCAAATTAATCATTAGATATTTAACTTCATTCCTTTTCTCATATATGATTACCGGATTTAGTTTTTTTTTAAATGTTAATATTGTAGGTGTTAATGTCAACAGAATTTGGCTTCAAAAATATACCATAAATGACAAGCCTATTTTAGAGGACAAAAAAATGAAGAAATGAATTAAGAATTACAAATTTAGCACAGCTGAGAGTACCAATTGATATCCAATAATAAACGAGTGCTCTAGAACACAATAATTGTTTTATATATCCCACGAAAAATAAAAGAATATATCGACACGTATCAAGTTTATTTTTCACTTAGGCTGGAATTACAAATTAAATATTCTCTCTAACAAATAATGCGTGGAGAATTTGTGTCAAGGCGATGCTATCTTGTCTCGGCATAAAATCACTTTAATTATTTTTTAACATTCATGGGATTAAAGCCACAAAATATCAATAATACATCATAATATTCATAGTAATGATCAACTAATTAACAAATTAACATCGATTAATCAGACGCTATTAAGAAGTTGTGCATAAATTGAGCTGATATGAACGATGTGGGTCGAGACTTTAGACCAATTTTGGTTGTGTAGCACGTCGGATATAACCACAAACAATTGACAAGAAATTCAAGAATTGATAGAGATCAAATTTTGTGTTAGTCGCTAGTAAAGTATTATATTTCATTAGGACAAGCACGTGTAATGTTGTAGCATTACATGCATGCATGTCGCTCTGCCTCTCGTCATTGACAAGGTCACTAAGAGCATCCCAGGCATCACAACTGAATCCAAACTTACCAATTTTGCATCTCAATCTTAACCTTAATGCATTCACCCACTGCAAATTTATATTTGGTAACATGAAGAGACCAATGAGAAACGTGACAGAAACACACATATGTATTATTAATATTTCAAAAATGTTGAGTGTGTCTTTGTCATTATTTGTCTTCAAATTGCGTGTATTACCTTTTGTTTTAAGACTAACAAATTATATATATTAAAAGTATGGCATCATTAAATTACCGAGCATTTTGAGAATAACAAGAAAATTTTCTATTCTTTTATAGATTGATATAGACTGAAGATACTCATAATGACTTGATTATTATTCCAATAATCAAAAGCCTAACCTAAATAACAAGTTAATGATGGCATGAGATGCAGCAAAGCCTAGATAATTAAATAACACATATATGATAGATGGAGAATCAAAAGGAATTTATTGATATGGATGTTAATGTTTTCCACTTTCTTAAGGAATTTTCATGGTCGATTATGTCCTAAACTCCCCAAGGATGATAATTCTATCATTAAACATCTCTTTTAGGATGGTAATGGGGCAGAAGTGGGGCGGCTACTTCCTTCAACCTTTGTCCCATTATTAAAACTCGTCTTGTCCCATTCCTCGCCAAATATTCCTCGCGTGTGCTTATATAAGTATTTGCTATAAAGAAAAAATAAAATAAAATATATAAAAATAAATAAATAAAAGTTAATTAGATCTACTTTTGTATAAATAATTAAAATTTTGATATACCAATCAACTTTATAAAAATAGTAGGCATAACATATTTATCAAATTAGCATATATAAAATAATTTTAAAAAATGATATATTTGTTGTATTAGTATGAATAAGGTGAAAAAAATTATATTTTCACAAATTAATTGTCACAAAGTGATTTTTTCACAGTTTATTTCACATTAAAATTAAAAAAAAAAACAGTGTTAACTTTACAACAATGTACATAGCTATCATATATTCGAGAGAGTGAGAGCATATAAATATATTTTGAATATAAAACAAAAGGACAGCTTGTTATTCAATTTATATCTTCAATTCAAAAAATAATGAAGGTAAAAAATGATTATGTTAAATCTATTATTCTAAAAAAGAAAGAGAATAATAAATTATTAGTTGTTTTAGAGTTATATAAATTAAGAATAACGATCAAAGTATTTATTCAATTAGTATGCAAAAAAAAAAAAAAATCAAGAAAAATAAAAAAGTAAAAAATTAGAATTGAGAAGAGAATATAATGATAAATTTAGTTTGTCTTACTTTACAATTTTTTATTGTAACGACAAATATTAATATTTGTAACAAAATTATATATCGTCATAATTAAAATATATATTCCATCACAAGTAATTCTTTATTTTACATTTCATGAATAAACTAATAACTTAATTTTTAATTTTCAATTTAAATACAAAATATAACATATAATTAATTATAAACTTATAATTCATTAAAATTAAAACAATATACCTACATATATGTGTGTGTATTAACTTATGCAGGGGTGAGGGTAAGTTTTTCCAATATTATTCTTCTCACCCCCATCTCCGCTGCTATCCTGTCGCAATTTCAATTGCATCCCAACCTGTTCTACCATATGCCTGCTTTACAGGCACCCAGAAGTGTCCTAAAAATGATAATGGGAATGGACCCATTTTTATCATCAAAGCTGAGTATTTATTTTTGAGTATGAAACAGTGGGGCCAGTGCACAGTGGAAAGAATCATTACTTGCAGTTTGGACTAAACCCAGACAGATTATGCATTATTGCACAGAAATTGCCGATTGGTGTGTTGTTATTATCAAGATAAGACCTTCTTTTTGATTTGTTTTTGGCGGCAGTCAAACAGACTGTATACGACATTCTGAACAGGATAAGAACGCAACCAACCTCTTAATTATGCCCACAATAATTAATTGCATTTATCAGGGTTTTTTCTTTAAAAAAAATTCTATTTTTAATTCCTCATAAAAAAAATAACTCAAAATTTAAAGAATTTAATTTTTGTTCCTTAATTGGATCTAGGTACTCTGGCAATGGATAGGTGGAAACCAAATTTCGGCTTTCATTTGAAAAAAAATTGTAAAGCCCAAATCCTTTTATCGGGACAAAAAAATTCAAATAAAGAAATAAGTTAAAGCCATAGGATTCTGACTTTAATTTTACTTAAAAAACAATATGATAAACTAAAAATTGGATTTCTGGCTTAACTGTTAAACAAATTAAAATATAAGAAACCGGAAATTGGGTTTCGTGATTTCTTATATTTTTTTAAAAATGAAGATTCGTCAGGTTTAAGTAGATTAGAAAGGAAAACATGCTGGATTTGTTTATTTTTGTATTTAAACTAAATTAATCAATTCACAGAATAACTTCTCAGTGGAGTTTTATTAAAAAGACTCACATCAACTTTAGAGCTTTGATTTTTGAGTGTTTTTGTTGCATTAAATTGTAACCTAAACAATATGTTTATTTTATTTTTCATTGTTAATTTCTTATTGACAAGGAGATTATTTATAATATAACAAAATATTTATTTCTTAAAAACAAAGAAATAAATTAATATGAATAAATTTTTTTCAAGTATATGCAAATTTTAAATAATTTGCAAACAATTTTTTTTTGCATGCATATTCTTATTATTTCTTCAATTGTTAGAAATTATTTTTGTAACTAATGCCTACACAATAGATTGCTTTATTTAACTTAATCATATGCTGGTTAAAACCTTTAATTAAATAAGGACGCACTATAAAATTATAAAATTAGATTTTGTTCATTTTTAATAATAGGATAAGGGTTTTTTACAATTATTTTTTATATTTATTATATGAAATTATAATTTTAGTTATTTTAGCATGTATCTATCATATATAATGGACTTTTATTCATCAAAATAAACATACTGATAAAATAATTTGCTCTACCTAATCATGTAAAGTGAACATGACTATAAGATAAATAATCATGCACATCAAGGGATTATTCCAAATGATAAAAAAAATTACAAGAATTAATTAATTCTTTATAATTATATTTAGTAAATTTGATTAAAATGATTATATTTAGTTTCTCATTATAGTCTTATTGTACAAATAATTCAATTAATCATGTAGCACAAAAACAGTCTTTTGAATGAAGAATAAAAGAAGTATAAAATCTTAATTATTTTATCATACTATTCAAATAGAATTATTAGTTTTACAAAAATAAAATAATCTATTCTATGTAATTATTTATTGTGAACATGACAGCTTACGTTAACTTTTGGTAGAACTTGAGGAGCCAATTCATTTACAGAGGTCTACAAGCAATAAAGAGCGTCCCGAATTTTATAGGGTGCTCTGTAATTTTCCAGCCTTGAAGATTTTCTCATGAATGTGGACTTGGACCGGCGGTTCTTTGAATTGTACGGCGGCTTTCAAGACTGAGGCCTTTACTGGCACGTTAAAGGAGAGAGAATTTTCCAGGCAAGGTTAATAAGCTGGGTCCCGCTGGAAAATACTATGAAGTGGAGTAGGGCCAAAAACTAGCAATTAGGGGTGATCATGGTGCAGTATTGATTTTTCTTTTTTTCTTTTTTTTTTTTCCAACTAATATCGAAGCAAATTGCTATATACGGTTTGACATGGTTCGGTGAGGTTTGGTGCAGTTTCAATAGTCAAAATATTCTGCAGTTTGTTACGATTTTGTACAGTTTTGCGGTTTTTAATATGATTTAATCTAAAATTTCAAATATAAAAATTATTTTTTATATGATTGATGCAAAAAATTTAATAAAATATGTCCTATTTTATATCGTATTAAAAACTCACACTGTATACCATAATTATACAAAACATAATTGTAAGTTAAATTTTTAAGTTGACGATAATTTTATGGAGAATAAATATAGTCGGAAAAAGACTTTTGTATAATATTTGAATTGTTTTATAAAATACATATTAGTAATATCTGTTCCAAATCAAAATATAATTTGTTTATTAAATTTCCTCGTGTTATAGTCCTTAAGTTATATCTGTATAGATATCATCATTTTTAACTAGGAAAAAAATTGTGTATGTTTGAATTATCATTTAAAGTAGTTTTCGAATGGAGTTCCACAGGATGAGGCTTTTGAGGTTACAATTTTTACGTTTGTATGTTAGCTGCTATGTTTTTCAAAGGTTTTTTTAGTAAGTTGAATAATATTTGGTTAGTTGTTTAATTTGTTTGATGGAGAACGATATGTGATTAATATAAAATTAATGTCTTTGTAGTTTAAATTTGAATGATTTACATATTTTATGTAATATTTATAAACAGAAATTGATTTGATTGAACAAATCAAAACCTAATCAAATAAAGAGGAGAATTGAAACAAATGACAGTGAATTTAATCATCCAGAGACAAATTAAGAAGAAATAATGGAAAACACATTTGATCCCTTGGTTTGAGGCTTTTATTTTTTAGGCATAGATGTTCGTCATGTAAATTTGTTTGGCCATTATAATTAAGAAAAAATACATTATTAAAGTTGCAAGATTTTTTTAAATTAATATTATACATAAAAGCTCCATCTTTAATGTGTGAGATGAATAAAATTAAAAATAAATCGTCTGTGAAAATTAGTAAGTTTTATAAATCAATTGATAAATTAAACTTAAAAGATACCCATTCAAATTAATAATAAGTATAAAATAAACAATATAAATGTGGGAGTGTGTATGAGTGGTGCAGGGCAATTTGAACTTCAAATTACCACCAAACCATAAAAGGTAGTTCGGTCTTGATTATATTTTCAAACCGCGGTTCTAATAATAATTTTATAAAAGGTGCGTTGTGGTACAATTTGAGCAGTTCGGGCGAGTTTTCAAAAATGTTAATTACCCCTACTAGCAATTCCTTGGCATGTATTCAAGAAGACAGACGCGTGTTTGCAATACAAAGGAAGTCCAGTGGGCAACTCAAAGCAATTGGCATCTCCGTAACTGCAGCAAATAATGCTTAAACCAACTCACCTCACATTATATATCCAAAATATAATAATATACATATACATATACAGAGAGAGGGGGGTGGGGGGGAGAAAGAGAGTGTGTCATAATCGAAAACCTTGTGCAATTTTAGCAATAGCATTAATTTTATTACTCATGATATTGAACATGGCAAATGGAAGGAGTGATTGGGTGGTGAACCATGCCATAATGGTTGATTGGGAAGTAGGAGCTAATTAGTGGAGGCGATGTGGCGGATGGATAAGTTGGGGCCGGGCAAAGCACGCCATTAAAGCTGGAGAGGTTTTTGGGTGCTGATTGTTGGGGATTGAGTGGAGATAATGGTAGAGTAATGGGTAATTAATGGGGTTTTGGATAAGTAAGCTATATCTAAATGTATCCTAGCAATAAAAACAGGAAGAGTGTTAAAGGAGCTGTAGGAGCCATTTTCACACCCCTAAACAGGAGCTTGGCCCGAGGTTCAGGTAGAGAGTGAAGAAGGGATTTACCAACTCTAACGTTACGGTACTCACTAGACTCAAACTAGTTATTTCAATTTGGTTTGCATAGACAGACTAGGATTTGAACGGTAGATGCAAGAATTGGGGTTTCCTGTGTACGTATGCTGATTTTTATGAATATTCTAGTAAAATCCAAGGGTATATACATACATGTAGAAGAAGGATACAAATTTAAGTTATTCAAACCGTTCACAAATCATGCATCCTTGTGATTTCATTCGGCCACATTAGCTATAGGAGTAAACTTGGACAATAATGGATTTCTACATAAAATGACCTTTAATGGTGATTTGGACTAATAACCAAGAAAATGGAAAAATTTAGGAATTTTAGGTGTCCAAGACGATACAAATGGATTCATTAATAGGGATCGATCACAGGAGGCTGCAATTATAAAGACAATGGCCTCCAGATTGATCTGCTAACCTGCTGGATTGGTCCTTAGATTTCTAGTCGATTCAAAAGTTGAGTGATTAATATTAATCGATCAGGATAGGGCGATCATAAATCCAGTGAGCCCTAGATCAACCATACCTGCATGACAAGATTGATTCTCTATGTGTAGCATGATCAACAATGATTGATCTACTTGATCATAATTTCGAAACTTCCCTAGGACGGTCAGCAGTGCCCAATTAATCTAACTTACCCTAATCAATTTAAAACCTGTTCGAATTGATCCACCCTTGGCCATGGTTAATCTAAAACCTATTTTTTTCACAATCTCTTTAGCCATTTGGTGTTTCTAACCACTGTATACGCATGAATATTCACTTTGGACATATGTCAATCACTACTTTCCCTAAAATAAAGCATAGAAAACCTGACAACAAAGCGAAAAACAATTGGGAATAATACTTAGTGCAAATCCGTACAGGGGAGAATCACCCTTATGATTTAAGGATTTAGGTTGTGTTTAAGAAAAGTACAGGAAGTGAATTTTATTAACTTGAAAATTAAATGAGAATTGTTCTGAATGAATAGGAACTCAAGGACTTGTAACTTGTGAACAACCGAATTAGAAAAGTTAACACCAAGTAAGTGGATTACCTTATAAAATTTCTACAATTGTTTATGAAAGTTTACTTTATCATGCTTGCAATATTAATATGGTGATTTAAAGATTACAAGTTCCAATTGTTATATTTGATGAAACTTGCTTTAATAATGAAAAGTCGGACTTTATTTCAAAGTTGTGGATGTAAGTATATGCATATACTATTTTACACCGAATTTTAGATGAATGATTTTGAATTTGGCAAGCATGTTAAATTGCTCACGCCTCGGTAACGAACACTAGTGTAGAGGAACAAGTTTCAATTTGTCCAATTGGAGTAGAAGTATTATGGCTCTTAACCAGTGAAAAGCTAATTCTCCGATTGGAGTTAAAAATTAACATAGCTAGCAAAACTATACGTGATCCTCTTAATCGAAGTTATAAATTGAGACAATTAGTAAAACTACACATAACTTTTCAATCGGGGTAATGGATAGTAGTAATATGCCCTTTAACACTAAAAAAAAAAAAAAGAGGGATATTAGAAGGGCATTTGGTTATATATGTACTTTCATTCTATAATTAATAAAAATATTAATTTTTATATTAATCTTATAGCAAGTTTTCATACAAGTAAATTTTGATTGACATAAAGTGTTATATGTGCCCATATATTTGAGTTAAGAAACTTTATTCATAAGGAGTTATGAATATGGACACATAACTCTCTTCGTACTCAATCACTAAAATCTGTTCGTAAGTCACATGCACTTTAAATGGTATTAGAGAGTTTGTTGTTTTTGTATGATGAAAGTCATATAATTTAGTATAAAATATTGAGAATACATATGTGTGAATGTGTTATTAGGGAATTGAGTATTTGGACAATGACTCACAAAACGAAGTAGGCGTATAAAGTTTACTCTTTGCTGTTAACATCTTACTTTGTAATCTTGCTAAGTGTTCATGGAGCTTAGACCTAAGACAACCTAGTTGTTTTGTGTGCATAACTATCAATATATTATTAGGGCATTAATGACTAATATCTATCACAGTATGAAATAATGTCATGAATCTAATATACCATTTCTTGGATGCCTATGGAGGAATGTGTGCATTCAATAGAGGATTTGTCTCCTTGTAAATGAGCAAGACGTTTGTTCTATGCTGTTGGTGTTGTATGAGATAGAAACTCTTGACCAAAACAATGTATGATTAGAAAAGAGTTTCTGATGAGAACTTTTGTTTCATGAAGAAACGCTAATTGGTCATGTGACTAGGTTTGTAAGTTTAACTAAATTCATGACTCTTGTAAGGTTAGAATAAAGTAAGATAAAAAGTCTATACGACATGGTAATCACGATCAGAAAGGTTGATTATCATCCCATTAACTTCACTTAATTGGACTACAATATAGATCATAGGTTAAATGTTATACATATAATTCGAGTTATATTGTTGCTAAATAGAAATGAACCTATAGAGTCACACATAAGATTGGGATGTATTGCTAGTGTTAAATTGATGAGTTATATAATTCATTTAGTTGCAATTAAATTGTCATAGTACTTGTTGATAATGAGATCATTAATTAGAAGTAAGAAGAAGAATTAATTTAATTAATTAAATTAATTAAATTAGACACATTTAGATTTTAATTATTAATAGAGATTAATAATTAAAGGGCTTATGAGTTAATTTATTAATGAAATTAATAAATAAAAATTCATAGGCTATTTTCATTAAAATGGTCCATGTAGGAGGGCCTATGTAGCTTATACCCCAAACTCTAGTGTCTCAACTATTTAAAGGTGTCTTAAAGAGTTTAAGACACAATCCTTTAATCCTAATTTTCGTATACACATATCAAGCAAGAGAGAGCAGTCCCTTGCCACCTTATTTGAGCACTCTCTTGTAAAAAATTTCTCCAAACTCAAAATTGTTTGCATTAAAACTTTACAAAAGGAGTTTTGTGGAGTGTATGAGTAGTTTACAAGCATTCCAATCATATGGAAAAATTAGATGTTAAAATTTAAGGTTCCACGGATCACGCACAAACTATTTAGAAGCATTCTTAAGGTACAAGATTTCGCCTTTATCTTGTTTTATCAATATTTTACATGTTTTGCAACAAAATGTGTGGTGTATGTTTTGTTTTATTCCATTGTATGTGTAGATTGTTTTTATATTCTAAAGTTTTGATTTTTACAAGCTTACCCCATAGAAATCCACAAGTGATATTAGAGCCACCATTTTTTTCGTAAAACTTTAAAGTTTAATGGTTCTTTCATGTTTCTTCGTTAGTTTTCATGTTAAATTCCTATAGACATGTATATGATGCATGAAAAACCTTTCAAAAGTGTTTTGGAAGTGATTGGAAACAAAAAATTGGAAAAGAATCAAATTTGAATCAAAAAACTACAACTACAAAAAGTTTGTAGTATCTCGCGACTAGTAGTTGAATCTCAAGAATAGTTCCTGCTAGCGCAACGTTGTGTCACGTGGTTGCATTGTCATGACAAGATTGCATGAACCCCACAATCCCATTTCACAATTGCGGGAGGAGTCCCGTAGTTGCGGGAAGAGTTCCTGCAACCGCAAGTGTTGAGTGTACAAAAAATCAATTTGCAATTTTATTTTTGAAATTTTTTTTAGGAAACGAAAACTAATGCATGACATGCATAGGTTGTGAAAATAATCATTAAATGGAGTTATTTAATTATACTTGTGATGTAAAATTTATTTAATCAATTAATTGTCATGGTGCAAGTTGTATTAACTTTTTGATACCCTTTAGAGTATTTGTAACTCTCATATGTCTTTTAAAGTATTTGTAACTCTTAGATTTCCTTTAGAGTATATGTGACTTTCAAATTAATTTTAGTGATTGTGTATTAAGAAAACCTTATGTTTGTATTTGTAACTCTTTATGAATAAAGATTCTTAATGCAATCACATGACTATGTGTAGTACTTTACTCCATTTAAAATTTATATGCATAAAATACTTGGCATAATATTGATATGAAAAAAATAATATTTTATTAATATTTTAAAAAATGTACATATACAAACAATATGCCTCTGGTATCCGTCTATTAGCATTAGAGAATATATCACTGATAGTAAACACTAGTTTTAGCAACCATATGTGCAGAAGTAAGTCTTTTTTTTGATCAAGGCTTCCATTTTACAGTAATGTTCTTGACTTGCAAAGTAATTTATTAGGTGATGGTCAATTGCTTGAAAAAGGTTGTGGTATAACCATTTAAAAGGGTGTTTGTGAAATATATGATCCTACTGGAGGAGTTGTCTGGTAGTTCCAATGAGTTCAAACTGGTTGTTTCCATTAAAGATTCAACTTTGATGGCTGATGCAAAAGGTATGTCATGGCTTTGGCATTTTCAATGTGGCCACTTAAATTTTATGGATTAAACACCCTCCAACAGAAAATATGGCGACTGGTTTTCCTCAAATCACCATTTCTTCCCAAATTTGTGAAGAATGTGTCGTTGGCAAACAACACGATTATCCATTCCCGAAAGAAAAGTCATGGAGAGCAAGAAGTGTTCTTGAGTTGGTCCTTGGACTAGCAAATCCATCATATAATGGGAGAAAAATATTTTTCTTACTTTGATTAATGATTATACTCGAAAAACTTGGTTTATTTTTATAGAAAAAAAAGAAGCTTTAAGTTCATTTATAAGTTTCAAAGACCCATGTTGAAAATGAGACGGAAATTATCAAAACTCTCTATATTGACTATGGTGGAGAATATTGTTCAAAGGAGTTTGTAGCATTTTGTAAAGATAATGGAATTCGAAAAGAACTAATTGCAACTTATACACCACAACAAAACAATGTAGCAGAGGAAGAATCGAACCATTCTCAACATGGTGAGAAGTTTATAGGCAAAAGGAAGAATTCTAAAGAGTTTTTGGCCTGAAGTAGTGAATTAGAGTATTCATGTCTTGAATAGAAGTCCTACTTTTGTTGTTCAAGACTTGACACTAGAAGGGGCTTGGAGTGAAACAAAAACCAATTGTTGATCACTTCAGAATTTTTGGTTGCATTGTTTATGCTCATGTCCCAGATGTGACACGGATGAAGTTAGATGATAAGGGTGAAAAGTGTGTTTTTCTTGGCGTATGTGAAGCATAAAAAACATACAAATTGTTCAATCCATTAAAAAAATAGTGATTAGCAAAGACGTGCTTATGATGAGAAGAATGCATGGGATTGGAAAGGGCAGCAGCCTACTCCGTTTATTTTTTATGCTGAAAAATGCAATCACCCCTCAAGTAAGAAATTTCAACTTATTTTGATATTGATAATTCATCAAGTGATGCGCCGGCTGCCATTAAATCTACTCCAACAATTGAAGCTACTAATGTTGCATTCGAAACATGGCAAGTTCAAAAGAGGCTTGCATGGATGAAAGAATATGAGGCCATAGGGATCAAGTAATCTGATGATCTAATAACTCACTTTGCTTTATTTTTAATTTGTAATCCAAAAAATTTTGAAAGTGCTGTCAAATAATCGAAATCCCCAAAGACGTGATCTTCTTGATACCATTGGCGTAAAATGATGTTTAAAACGAAGTTGAAACAGAATGGTGAAATTGACACGTACAAAGCTTAATTGGTGGGAAAGGGACACAAGCAAGAATATGAATCATACTATAATGAAGTTTTTGCTGCAATCATAAGGCTTGATGCAATCAGATTGGTGATTGCATTGGCATCACAAAATTCGTGACTTATTTTGCAATTGGATGCCAAATCAGCTTTTTTTACATGGGCTATGTTTGTTTTCATTTTTTGCTCCCAAAATACACGTATTATAATCATTATATTTTTTAATTTTTCTTTCTATCTCTCTATTACTTTTATTCAAATTTCAAGAAAAATATACTTAAAAACACATATCCAAAAACAAAAACAAACATATGGAAATTTGGAAGAACAAATGTATGTGAGGTAATATAAGAATTGGTAACGAGCATAAAGTGTATAAACTAAAGAGGAGTCTTTATGAATTGAAACAAGTCCCACAGGCTTGGTATAGTCACATTGAATCATAAGGGAAAGTTCTAAGAAATACCCATATGAACATACGCTTTTTGTTAAAACTCGAGATGGGGGACGAGGCTCCTCATTTGCTTAAATTTTGATTATCATGTATATACTGGGAATGATGGTGTCATGTCTAAAGAATTGAAAAGCCCGATGGTGATGGAATCTGATATGTCGGCTCTTGGTAAGATGCATTACTTTCTTGGCCTAAAAATAGTGAAGGTTAGCTAATGGAATTTTTTGTTTAACAAAAAAAATGTGTGTGAGAGAACTTCTAGACAGATTTCAGCAGAACGATCGCAATCCAGTTATTACTCCAATGGAGTGTGGCATGAAGCTTAATAAAGATATTGAAGGAATGAAGGTGGTTAGCTGATTTTTTAAGCAAATTGTGGGTAGTTTGATGTATCTAATTGGAACGAGCCTAGATATCATGTATTTAGAGGGTTGATTAGCTTATAAACTTTTCAAAAGATGTCTGAGAGCTTGTAAATTTTTTAAAAGTGTTTGGTAAATTTTTTAATAAAAATACTTATAAACTTTTAAAATAAGATGTTTAAAATATTTTTTTCAATTTATTTTCAAATATCTTATTAATTACTTCTCTACACATACTGAAAATGCATAAATATTGAGTTACATTGTACTAATAATATTTAATTTATTTTATTATTATTATACCAAAAAATTATAAATAGCTATAATTATAAATTTTGATAAAATCTTATAAAACTCTATCTAAATACTTATTCACTTATTTTAAAATTAAATATATGAATTTATAAACTCTAAAAATATTTTATAAATTACATGATCTTATAAACTATTTGAAACAAGCTCGGCAAAACACTTCTTAGTGAAGCTCATAAGGAAAAATATGGAAAAGATAACCGAGATGCACTCGTTTGCTGTCAGGAGAATCCTCTGACACTTGCATGGAACAAAAGATTTTGGGCTCTTCTCCAAGAAATCAGAAAGAGAGAATTTGTTCGGGTTTACTGGTAGTGACTTCGTAGGAGATCAAGATGATAGGAAAAGCAGTTCCAAGTTATCTTTTAATGATGGGTACATGGCTATTTCTTGGTCATCAAAAAGAAACATTCAATTGTCACATTATCAATAACAGAAACCAGATTTGTTGCTGCAACAGGTTGTGCTTGTCAAGTTATTTGGCTTATGAAGATTGTTGAAGAACTGCATTTCAAACAAGTGGAAGCTACAACAATTTTCTGTGACAACAACTCGACAATTAAGCTCTCAAAGAATCCTGTACTAATGGAAGAAGTAAGCATCTTGATGTCAAATATTATTTCTCGAGAGATCTCTGCAGAAATGGGGATAATTGACTTGAAGTATTGCTAGAGTGAAGAACATTTGGCTGATATATTTACTACTCAAAGCTTTCCCCTTCCAAAGTAGAGAAGATAGACTGGAGTTTGTACTTGGAAGAATCTGGAGCTACACATGTAATCTGAAGTTCTAGAGCTTCTCGGTTTAAGGGAGGGATTGTTAAGATGGTTAGCTTTGTAATTCTGCATACGAGCGTGGCTGCATAGCATGGCTTAGCTGTATATGTTAATTAGAGCCCCAGTTTTCTAATTTTTCTGTTATGCATTTGTCTATTTAAAAAGCCTCTCAAATTCAGATAAAGAAAGAGCCTGAAGCATCATTTCTTCCCAGAAAAAAAGGTCTTCATACAATTTATGAGTTATTCGAGTTATTATGCCTAATGCCCCATAATCAATCTCCATGGCTTTGGGTGGGAACAGATGAACTTTTGCCCTTGGTCGGAGTGGATGTTCAGCTATGAGTTGGATTCAGCTTCTGAGCAGTCTCCCCCCAAGGACTGGGTGCAAAGTCAAACTTTAGCTGTACTCTTCTGAGAATAGAAGCAAGAACATGGGAACGCAAGGAAATGAAGTTTGCACCAAAGGCTCCTGCTAGCACCCTAGGACAATTGATTGGCTTGAAGCTTGAAAGGTGGACATAGTGGGTGAAGACACTCTTAGGAGCCCATCCTTTATTGGTGATTCTTCTATCCAGGAGACCAAAGATAATAAGATGGTTTGGTCGACACGTTGTTGTATGCTATCAAGCTGAGGGATTCAACATCGATCTTTCCATGTCTTAAGAAACATCGCTCAAAGCATAGACTCTAATTCGAACAGCCATTTAAAATGTCGTGGTCTTATTGTCGAAGGCAAGGCTATGTTTGTTTTCATTTTTTGGTGTTTGTGCGTTTTTAAGTAAAATTCTTTTGAAAATTGTGTAAAAGTAAGATATAAATAAAATGAAAATTTATAAAGTATACTAATTATAGTATGTGTTTTGTGATATTAAAAATAAAAACAAACATGGCCTTTGTGATTAGAATTGCATCCAGCCAGCAAAGGACAAAATTTTGTCCTTTAACGATCAAAGGTGGCAAAAATATCTTGAAAACATTTGATAATTTGATGAATGAGAGCCTAATTGTGTTGAACTCGTGCATGTGCACGTGAAGGTGGAAATTGAGGGTTTCCATCGGATTACATTGAGGTGCTGTGGCGATGACATGGCCAGACTACTAAGACAAAACTTTCAAGTTGGGTTTTATAAACAACAAATAAAAATCCAAAAATTTAGATAGAAAATATTTTCTGAAATCTTTTTGAAAATATACGTCAAATAGTATTTTTGAAAATATATTTAAAAAATACGTGAAATATGTTTTATAGATATATTCTCTAAAAATATAACATAAATTTTTTTATCTAAATTATAAAATATAACATACAAATTTTAAAATTTGAATTTTCGGAGACATAAAAGTAAATTTTACAAACGAATATAAAATCCTGTTATATTTTTTTGAATATATTCACAAAAAATATATATTCTATGAAATCTAAAACAAAAATTTAAATTCAAAAACTAGATGTACTAAAAAGTAATCAGAATGTATGTATTCTAAAAATTATTAGATATATAAAAAAATTAACATATTTCTACATATATACACCAAAAATTAAAAAAAAAATTGTTTTCTAAGTTGTAAATTAGAAAATAAAAATTTGAATTTAATTAAATTTAAAAAATGTGTAAAAATAAATATCATCAATCAATATATTATAAATATATTTTTTTCAATTTTGAAAATTTTAAGAATTAAAATTTTCTGGAACGTCAAAATTTAAAAATTTAATCTTTTCTAGGATAAAAATTGAAAATATGAAACTTTTATTTTTTAAATAAAAAAATTATATATTATAATCAATATGAGAATTTTGTATTTTATAATTTTTATTTTAAGATATTAAAATTATATTTTCAGGTTTTTCATTTATTGTTTGGAAAATATTTTTTAGAATTTAATTTAGATAAAATATAGTGTAATATCCTCGTTAGAGGATGCTTTTAAATTCATACTTTGCAATTTATATTTACAGTATCAACTTTTCAAAATTTATATTTCATATTTTTTATATTTTCTAAATATATTGTTTATATTTCTATAGAATATATTTAAAATACAAAATATTTTTAAATTGTTTTTTCATAGTTTATATTTTATAAATTCGAAAATATTTCCTTTTATATTTTTAAAGAATAAATTTAAAAAATATAAATTAATTATTTACTTTATATTTTACAAAATATATACAAATAAGGTTTTTGGAAATAAAATTAATATTTTTTGTAATCTTTGACATATGTTTTTACAAATAAAAGTTTTATAAAAATTTTGATATAAATACTTTTATAAAAGTTCATATATTTTTTGTAAGAAAGCTTGAATTGTAAAACATAATTTTATATTTTTGGTCAATATATTTAGAAATATGTTAAATTTTTGAGTCTTATAATTGGTAGAATAAATAAATTCTTATTGTTTTTAGGTACAAATAAATTTGAATTTATATTTAAATTTAATATTTTACAAAATATATAGATTTTTAGAGAACATAATTTGATGTTTTAATTTTGATTTTCAGAAAATATTTTATATTATTTTAGAATATATAATAAGAAAAAATAACATATTTTTGTTCATTTAAAAAATATAATTCTTCACTCTTATCTTTGTACCAAAATTCAATTTGAAATTTGTATGTTATATTTTATATTTTAAAATAATTAGATAAAAAATACATTTTATATTTTAAGAGTATGCTGGTATAAAATATATTTTGTATATTTTGGATATATTTTGATAAACAATTTAATAAATATTGTCTGAAAATATTTATTAAATTTTGAAGTTTAGTCTTTTTTTCATTTTTTATTCAAAAAATTCAACAAGACAACAGTTGTCTCGATCGACATTCGTTCATGCCATTGTCACTGGCGCCAGTGTGTAAAATTTGCTAAAAATTTTCCAATTTCTACCTTCACATGCACGGCACATACACAATTCTAACACCAATTAGGTTCTGTATCTTTAAATTGCCAATTTTTTTTTACTTTTAAGATATTTTTATCACCCTTAAATGTTTTCCAAGATTAATGTTGGAAGAAATATATATATATACTGTTTTAATAGAACTTTAAATAAATAAATAAATTTACACTTTTTTTTTTTTTTTTTGTTCTATAATCTACTACAGTTGTCGTAGCAGAGTAGTGGCATTGAATGCCGGAAATCCATGGTTCCAAAGGCATAGAAATGCTTTGATACATTTCACTTGTGGTAACACTCCAAAGCATCAAATATTTATTAAAGTTGTTAGCCAATCCCCTTTTTTTCCTAAAATTTATTAAAACTCAAAATTATGAGAAAATAAAATTAAGTCCAATACAATAAGAATTCGTTAACTGGCCTTTGTATTAATGTACAGGTACAAAGACCTAGACACATATATATGTCATGGAAATTTGTATATACTAGTAATTTTGACACACTGAAATGACTACTTAAATTCATATAACATCAAATTAAAATAATTATTTAGTTTATTTTATTTGTAGAATGTTTTAGTGTATTGAAATATTTATTTTATACTTGTGTAAAACAATATTATAATGAAACCATAAATATAAGAAAAAAATAAAGAATAACAAAAAAAAAAACTTTGTTATTATTAAATAGTAAAAAGATATATGTGTAATTTTACTTAGTATAACCAAAGTAGTTCTAAGCTCTTATTAATATAGCATATATTGTATAGTTTAGTTGAAGAGAAATATATACGTAATTTTACTTAGTAAAATTGTTCCAAACTCTTAATCATATAGTATAAATATATAGATATATTTTGTTGATCTTTTAATGATTTTTCTAAAATATTATTCATACTTAATCATATATAATTTCGTGTTATGTAGTAAGACTCCGTGTCTTAATAACTAACTTTAGCCATTTTAATTAATTCTTTGAAATATTCATCTTAATCTATTTACATTATTTAATAGATACTTTCAGTTTAAAATATATATAAGTTTAAATTACCTTTAGTTTTTGCCTTCTTCATTACTATTGTTTTAAATTATTTCTATCTTTTTTAATTAACATTCTCATCTTTTTATTACATATAATTTTTTCTTGGTATATTTTTAAGAATATATAATTAAGTAATTTTATTTCATTATTGAATTACTATAAAATAACATAATTTATATTTTATTATAATTAATGAGATTATATTTTTTTTATAAGCATACTCACCTATAATGAAATTATATATAAATTATGGCTTGGAATTCTATCAAGCCAGTTTCCAAGGGGGGCATGGATCGCAAGCGCACCTTGTCAAAAGAAGACGAGAATATGTCGGGAGATGCTGGGATATTTAAATATTTCGAGACATAAAGATTCAAATTAAGAAGAAGGATCTTGAGGAGAAAGTTCAGGCGCAACTCGGCCGCAACGAAGAAGAAAGCTGGCTTTTGGCCACAATTCGTGCGCTATTTTCGTGGTTTCTCATGTTTTTCACGTCATGGTTTCATGATAGTAGGGAAGCCGTTTGGGGGGAAGATAAAAAATGAAAAAAATTAAAACTAATGGTTTCCTTTTACTTTTTGCATGTTTTTGACATAATTTTTCAGGCAAGTTTGTGAAGTTTATGTTGTAAATCTTTCACGGGTTTCTTAGAAAGAAGGAAAAACCAATTCATCTCTAGTTTTCTCATGGATCGGCTCTTTTTTAGGGCAAAAGATGATCGTCTACCGTCATGTTCTTAATGTTGAGTGATGTGATCAAAGAATGCATCGGAAACAACGGTGTAATCGAATCCGAATCCGAAAATTCCAGAGACGCGAATCGAGTGAAGAACACTGACCCAACGTGGTAGGATTGGATTGAACTCGACGGAAACGATCACAATCAGCACACCAAATACCGATTGATACGTTACGAATCACACGGACCAATCCGAAATGACTCGATTTGGGATAGAAATTCACAAGAAATTGAAAGACACAATTTCAGGGAATTGAAAAGAAAACTGAATTAATTAAGAACTCTCTGTATTGATCTATATCTGAATCCCCTGAATAACAAACTGCTATTTATACTAAATATTATCAGACTCTAACCTAAAAGCCCATATGGCCCAATTTATTAATAAAGCCCATTTACGATAAAGCTAAAATTAATAAATATTAAAATAAATTTCGACAGATCCCTAGATCACGTCATACCCCTCCTCTTGAGGGCGAATTGTCCTCAATTCGAATTTGTGTTCTCCTGGATCAAACACGAATCTTTGGATGTTTCTTAACTCTTCATCGCCTCGCTGAAACTTTAGCTTCATCTTTCTATGAGTCAAGCACAGAAATATCAGCAACAAACTATATAAAGGAGTATAAAAAGGCACTGACGACTCATCCGAATATGCATATGTTGTCTCTGCAGATAAAACTGTCGTCAACTCTTGTGCAGTACAATTGGACAAAGCATCTGCTAAAGGGTCAAATGGATCAACGTACACGTGACTTTGTAGAAATTTAATCTCCCAATCCTTGACTTGTTCTTCATTCTTGTGGCTGTTCTCAACTTCCACTTTAATTTTTTTGGCTTCTTCCATCTCAGCTTTATCCTTTTCAATTTCTACTGATTCCGTTACTTCTTTCCGTTCACTTTTCTCCTCAATTTCCAAATGTGTGCTATCACTGCTATTATCTTCATGTTGTACTTCCTCCGGTGGTATCTTTTCTGCAATCCTCACTTCAATAAAAAATGACATCTCTATGGATGAGTCTTTCTTCTCTCCCATAACTTTGCTAATGCCAATATGAGTATCAACTTCCTCGTTTCGGCAGTCACTCATGCTATGTCTACGCTGAAAGCAATTAAGACACACCCAAATTTGACTTTCAATATGAGAACCCGATACCTTGGATGTCTTGTCGTACTCATTCACATTCGATCCATAATATCTGATATTGTAATGCCTTGACAATGTATATTTATTTCTTGTCTCCTCGTAGTCTTGTCGATCTTGCCTCACTGGCTTGACATGATGCCCATGTCCATCCCTAGTCCGAGCGCGGCCTGGCACGGGACTGCCTCTACATCCAGGTGGTCTGAACAGTGATCTGTCTCTTTTTAGGGTTACAGCTTGGGACGCTTCTACGCGCCGTAACCGGTTTTGTATATCTGTCATTTTGTCCTGTATACCCTCCACACTCTTGGTAAGCTTCCTCAATTCACCAGTGAAAGATTCAAATAAGAACTTAGTCTCGTCAGGGCTATTACCTTGTCTTGAATACTGGCTGGCCATAAAGATAGCTCTGTTCGTGTATCACACAAACTCAATTTAATTATCATAAATTTCAATTTCTCGTACCCTTCTCGTGTGATTCCAAAATGACCTCCATGATTCAAGCAACGTAATAAATATAGGCATGGATGTGGTCCACAATAAAAAAAGATATGAGATAAGTAAGTATCTCAATCTGCAATATCCCAAAATACAATCCCTATAAAGGTTAAAATTAAATAAATAGAATAAAATTCATCCCTTCTCTTTTTTTTTATTTTTTTATTTTTTTTTGGCCTCCTTTTTTTTTACCTCTTTTTTTTTAAAAAAAAATCAGCAACCAAACAGGCCCTTACGCTGAAACAGAAATTCTGTAGCCAAACAGGCCCTTAAGTGGAACAGAAACTGTAACCAAACACGGTCTTACCGCGTTAGCGTGGACGGCCGAGTCCAGTAGCAGCTCCTGGTTTAGCCCAATCTCTTCGGCCCACTGATTTTTTTGCTCAAACCTGGCCCAGTTGTAATCTGGCCTAGATCCTGCTCCCAGCCCAATTCAGTCCTCCGCCCAACTCTTGCCTCCGCCCAACAAATTTTTTTTTGGCGACCCAGCTGCAATTTCCTTGTGGCCCAAACGGACTTCAGCCTAACTCAACCCTCGGCCCAATTCCTTGCCTCGGCCCACAGAATTTTTTTTTTTAATATTCGCATGGGTAGCGGCAACGGCGACGGCGGCGAAAAAGCTAATTTCGCCGGCATACGTCCGTGGAAACGGCCTGCGTCAACTGTCCAGGCGTTGGCGAGGCCTGGGCGGTCCTCAGCGGCGGCGATGGGCGGTGAAATCGGCGGAATCAGATGGTTTTTCGCGGGGGAAACCTTGCGGCCGTTCACGGCGAATTGTGGCCAATTCGCTCCTCCTCCGGCAGCAATTCAAGTCAGAATCGGACGGGCTCGTGGCGGCGATGCGGTTGGTGGTAGTTTTGGCTGTGGATCGGCTCCGGCGGCGGCACGGCTGATTTTTTTTTTTTTGACTTTTTTTTTTGAAACTCGGATCATGTATTGAATTAGAATTCGACACAAGCTCGCTCTGATACCAAACTGACGTGATCAAAAATCGTGTCGGAAACAATAGTGTAATCGAACCCGAATCCGAAAATCCTAGGGATGCGAACCGAGCGAAGAACGCCGACCCAACGTGGTAGGATTGGATTGAATCGACGAAAATGACCACAATCAGTACACCAAATACTGATTGATACGTTACGAATTTCACGGAGCAATCCGGAATGACTCGATTTGGGATAGAAATTCACAAGAAATTGAAAGACACAATTTTAGGGAATTGAAAAGAAATCTGAATTAATTAAAAACTCTCTGTATTGATCTATATCTGAATCCCCTGAATAACAAACTGCTATTTATACTAAATACTATCAGACTCTAACCTAAAAGCCCATATGGCCCAATTTATTAATAAAGTCCATTTACGATAAAGCTAAAATTAATAAATATTAAAATAAATTTCAATGGATCCCTGGATCGTGTAATTGAGATTTACAGTTTTGCTTAATTTGTGGGTTTTTCTTCTCTTTTCTTGTTTTCTTTTTTCAGGGAAGACACCAAGTTTGGGCGGAATAGTGATTGTTTAAGTTGGTTTATGGTCCATTTATTATAGTTTAAAAAGATGAAGGCTCAGATTAATCCATGTTCAATTTGAAAGTACCATTAATTAACAAATCACATTCAAACAGCTTTGCTTCATTTGGCTTACGGAAATTTACCTGGTATCACAGGAGCAAGGGTACAAAGACGCTCTTGAAGCTCTCATTGAAACGAAAATAGAAAAAAGGAGGCTGGGTAATATATTAATGGTGCTGATTCAAGATAACATCTCTTGTCGCTCATCTTGACGTTCAATGCTTGCCGTAATTGTTTGAATTTTGGTGATAATATGCAGCGGGAGAGTGAGAACCAAAGGTTGAGGCTGGAGAAGTTGAAGGAGCTGAGCAGGAAGATAGAAGCAATGCACTTGGCCTAACGTCGTGAATAGTCTAATTAGCAATCTGTGATGTGTTTAAGAAAGGCATCTCTATTCTGTATATGTCGATGGTCACGGGTTTGGTTGTGTTCCCATAATAATGAGAAAGAGCAACGTGAGACTTGGTGTTAAGTTTATTTTGCATCAACACTGCCTCAGCATATTCCGGGAACAGTGGCATGTTAACAGTCTCCAAACTAACCCTATCTGCACTTCATCTATCGAAATTGTGAAGAGCCTTGCCTTAATGATTTTTGTTTATTATTATATATATGTTTATATTTATATAAGCAGTTCAAGAACCAAATGCAAAACACGTCTCACGTGTTGAATGTTGAGCAAAGTGAAAGCGCGCACACACACAGAGCCAGATATTGTTGGAGAACGAAAATTGCAGTGGTGATATTGTGACACCACAGCTCAAGTTTAGATTTGCAGAAAGTGAAAGTGTGCACACACCCAAACAATAATAATAAATAAAACACCAAATTTGTCAACGCAGTTTGAAATTTTATTCCTATGTTTGTGGGCGCCAAGCCAAGTCAAATTTACTAACTGAATCAAAGTATAGTGAAATACAAGTTGAACAACTCACACTCCAATCACACAAGTCCAACACCTGCTTTAAGGAGACCGAATCAATTGGTGACACCCAAACACTCCAAGTTTTGTGCTTTAAAATGTATGCGGTCACCACATCAAAATTAACTTTACAGTGAATCAGTACTATAGTGAGTATATGTGTCATATCTATAGAGAGAGATGTGTGTCTATCAATATAAATAAAGTTCCATTAATTAATTCGTCTAAAGGTGATGAATGATTGCGGGTTGTCATCACACCAAAATTTAATTTTATAATAGAACCTAGTATTATTGTAGGTACAAATATCATTTTCAGGAAAAGGGGTTTTTGTAGCGATTGATATAACTAAGTTTTTATGGGTTAGACTGTCAAATATGGCAAGAAAAGAAATAATTAGGAGAGAAAGAACACGTTTGAAAATAAAATCCCAATCTTGAAAAAGTGAAGTACCAATAATTGAATAATTTAGTCCCTTGTGCTATATTGATCTTCAATGCAAGTTAATTAATGTTAATTTTCAATTTAATTACCTTGTTATAGATTATTAATCCTAAAGTCTATAAGATACTTCGCCAAATTTTCTAATAACTTCAACTCAAGATTTCAACAGGTTTTCTCAAGTCTTGTCGAGTCAAGAAATCTAGTTTTGTGATTAAAAATATGTTACCCACATTAATTTTATGATTTTACTCATATTATTGTCACGGAATTAATGTTTATAACTAATTGTTTAGCATTCAAGTTTCACTCCCATTATGTCTCGCACAGCCACAAATTAATTATAAAGTTATTCAAGTTCTATAATTAACATTTAAATCACCAATTGCAAATAACAGAGCAAAAACGATTAATTATTCATTCATGCATATTTATTCAACCAAATACAAACACGAGAGACAAAAAAATAAATTAACAACTCATATTGTGATCAACACAAATCAATGCCAATTTGTTCATCATCAAACAAACCTCAAAATAGTGGAAAAAGTCTGAGAAAACTTAATCTAATATCCATGTTTTGTGTAGACAATAGAATGCTCTTCAAATATGGTGTGAATCCCTTCTTCTTCAATGATTTAATAATTGTTCTTGCATCCTAAATGTTGCTATGATAAAAACTAACTAAAGACCTTTTCTAATATGTGGAGAACTTGTATTTATGAGCCAAAGGTCCCTAGAGTTCGTGTATATGTGTGAAAAGTTGAAAATAGCCCTAAAAAGTATTTCGAATTGAAGCATGCTATTGTCTTGTGCTGTATTGCCGCGATCGCAACATCAAGCTTCGCAATCACATGCTACATCTCCACAATTGCACTCCCAACCACACATTTTACATAATGTTGTTAATCGTGTCCCATGGCCACCCCTTCGTTCACGTAAATTCTAGTGCAGTCCACTACTAGTCTTTACAACAGTGCCATAGCATCCTGCGATCATGCTCCTTGAATCTGTTATTGCGACCTATTTCTACAAAATTTCCAAAACATTCCACAACTTCATTTCATGATTGCAACACCTTATTTTGCAATTACGACTCTTCCTTTCGTGAGGGCCAAACTTACCTACGGATATCAAATCATATTTTAAGTGTAAAAAATGTACAAAATTAATAATTAACTTAATATATGCACTTTTTCACTCCAAAATCAACATATTCAATACAATTCATGCATGACAACTTATTTTTTTTCTTTTAACTTATATGCATGCATATTTTAAGCTCACAAGGGATACAAATATATTATAATTCTGCATGTTATCATATAATAAAAATAACCAAAAAAAATGAATACCTTTGAAAACAAAATCACTATCTTGAAGTGGTGAAATACCAATAATTGAAGAACCTAGACCCTTGTGCTATGTTGATTTTTAATGCATACTAATTTATGTTAATTATAAGATTAATTGCTTTGTTACAAATTGTTAATTGTAAAGTTTAGAGGATATTCTTTCAAATTCTTCAACAACTTCAACTCAAGATTTTAGCGGATTTTCTCAAACCTTATCCAGTCAAGCATTCACGTGTTGTGATTAATAATATTAACTCACACTGATTTTATGGTTTCACTACCTTTATTCCAACAAATTAAGTATTCGCAATTAGTGGCCTAGCATGTAGGATTCACTCTCGTTATTCCCTGCACAATCACAAACTAATTACAAGATTGATCAATCCCTATAATTATCATTCTAAGCACCACTTGCAAATAACGAAATCAAAGGCGATTAATCATTCATTCATTCATACATACATGTTCAACCAAACAAAAATGCAAGAGGCTAGAAAATAAATTAGCAACACATGTTATGACCAATAAAACTTATACTAAATTATTCATCATCTAAACAAATATAAAATTAATAAAAAATGTCTGAGAACACTTAATCTAATATACGTGTATTGTGTGAACAAACGAACACTCTCCAATTATGGTGTGAATCCCCTCTTCTTCACCTCAATGATTGCTCTTATGTTTTTCTAGGTGTTTATATAATAAAAATAACTAAAGTGTCCCTAAAAACCGTGGAGAACATGTGTATATATGTGCATGAGGTTAGAATTTGAGTAAAGGATGATGAAAAACAAAAATAGCCCTTAAAATTGCATTCAAATGGTTTGTCACACTGTTAGTCCTGGCTGTAGGACTTCTTGTTGCACCCACAGATGTTTTGGTCTCTCTCACGAACTTAGGTGTGAAATTTACATGTCCTGCTTTCTAAACCTCATGGTCAAAGAACACCTTCTAGTGAAAACACCTCGATTGTTGGCGATCGCACACTTGGCTACAACTGCTCTAGTAATGTGCATTCTTTTGTGTGTAACTTTCTCATCCAATATTTGATTGATCTAATTTTTGCACCATTGGAAATACAATTAATTTTTCTTTTATTCTAAAAAGTTTCAAATCAATTGAATGTTCCATCAAAACGTGATATCTTTCCAAATTTACAGCATAATCTTTTTTCCTCAACTGCTGCACCTTCCAAGTTTGTTCATTTCCTTCAAGACAAAATTATCTAAAAACTCCCAGACTTGAAACATAAACCATTAAAAGACCTATATTTATATAATATTTAAATAAATTAAGCTCAATTTTATCAATTACTCCATCTATTTAAATAATGCCACAAAATGTCTAGAAATTAAAATATTCTACCATTGAATTAAACAATTACACTGAATAAATGATTCCTTTTATCAAGTCATCACTTTATCTAACTACTCTTAGGTCCAACTCTTACACTCTCAGCTAGTTTGTGTAGTAACAAGGTTGTTCACACACTTGAGACTCACAAAGAAGATAATTATCACTCATGATTACTAACGCTCTCACAGCTAGCTTGTGGGAGTCTTGGGATTGTTGTTCTCAAGTCTGAAATGGCTAGATATTTATAGTAGCCAAATGCAAGTAGCCCATTCTGTTAGAACTCCTAAAAGACCGACTGGAGATAGGTATCAAGCTAATTTTGCAACGTTTAGCAGAACATTGCTATAGGAGTTTAGGATATATATAGGTTCATAATGAATATCCAATAGGTGCTTGTAATGATCCAACTTGATTAAATCATATATGCATAAAGACTCCAAGTTCTTCAAGATTTTCATATTTTCACTAAACTTGTATCTATCCACAATCCATATCATGTTATCGATTTCCAAAGTTTATAAAGTAAATCTTCTAACTTAAACATCAATCTCAAGAGTCCAAGTTTGCTTAGAAATTGTTGATCATCAAATTTTGCATGCATGAGCATTAGTTCATCACTAAAATCACAATGACCAAGTAGAAAGAGGTCCAAAAATCTAAGGTCATTATTTCCAACAACAGTCACAACATTACAGTAAAAAAAGTACAACTAAAACTGAAATAAAAATATCATTAGACGTCAGACATAAATTGTCCCTTAATTGCTACTTTAACCCTTCTTGTAGCTTCAAGAGCCTTCATTTTTAAGGCTTTTACTCCCTTTTTGTGCTATAAATTTGCTAAAAGGATGGCAAATGGGCCTTGTTTCTTACATTAAATAGATGAAGGGTCAGCCAAAGATGGTTGAGAAACACTGGAATCACTCTCATTGCTCTATGAGGAGAAGAATTGCCACTGGGTGCTATTGCTACTACCTTAGGTCTAGGAGCATCATACCAATCCACTTTATCTTCATGGTTCATAGCATACAGCACCTATTTAGATATATTAGTAGTAGTATCAAGAGGAACATCATCTATACTAGATGCGGATGTGAGCTTGGTCTAGGAATGCCCTTAGGTGTAGCAGAAACTTTAGATGGAATATCAGTAAGATCTTCTGGTAGCTGCACTCCCAAAGTGAGCAATGTTACATGCAGGGTTGCAACATTGATATTAACATTTTAGATCTCAGCCTACAGATTATTAACTTAGTTTCTAAGTGCCCTTTTCACTGCTAGCAATGATTGTGCAACATCCATGAATTGCTATCTTGAGGTAATAGGAATTGCTGTAGAAATTGATCCACTTGAGTTCTAGGTAAACAAATCATCAATCTTACCAAGTTTGCTAAGTTTAGGTCTCTGCAGTAACATGTTCAAGCTTTAAATGTGATCCCCCTTTGTTACTCTCAATTTATAGTTAGTGGTTGTATAGATCTTGGTAATGAGACAAGGATAGGGAAAATAAATCAAAACATTCTCCCACCCCACAAAAGGAACAACATTGTTATAGATAAGTAGTCTTAAGTTGACCTCACTTTCTTAATCAGAGCATATAACAAAGCAACCATTTCTCTGGTGACTAAGGTAACATTAGCAGTGGACCACCAATTACAAGTTCTAATTTTATACAGCAGAAAATACTTCAATGTAAAAAGAGATGATTGTAGATGATTTGTTCTAGGCCATGGAACTTGTCTTCCACTAGTCAACACCCTTATAAGCTCATTGTAGTTGGTATAGTGACTAGGATCGTAGGGTGAATCTAGGTTACTTAAGGGCCTTCCTAAAGTTGAATTTATCACGTTAGGAGGAGAATTTATAAACTTGCCCCTAACATATACACCTTATGGAACCTAGCCATATCAAGGTCATCAATCCTTTTGGAAATGTTGGCATAAAACTCATATACAATACGAGCAATATAATGATGATATGTGTTTACCAAATCTAGCAAACCATGATGCCTCAAACAATTTATGAATTCCACTTTTGTAAACTGTGCCTCATCCATATACTTCTCAAGAATAAAATCAAAAGAAAAGGCATACCCATAGTGTTTGTGGGCTTGCTCAAAGTAGAAGAATAGTCCCAATAACTGTGCAAGTTTCACTAGCTTTGACTTCTTGGTGGGAGGTGAAGAATCACCAACATTCTCCTTGCCTTTCCTAGTTTTTCATAGACTCTAATGGTTAAGGTTTTAGGTCATCCTCAACTGATTTTTCTTTTTCTTTACTGGACTTACTTTGATGCACCTTCTCAACAGGCTTCAGTGAACATTTCTTGGTTGCAAATTCTTTGCCTTTCTTGGGTGAATCCCTACTATTAGGGACTTTTTCTTCCTCTTCTCTTTAGATGTCTTCCTTAAAGCAGTAACATCTGCCTTACCCTTTCCTTTATCTATGTTTGTCTTTGTTGATTTTTCTAATTTTTAAGGTTGAGAAATGCCTATCTTTTTGTCCTCAACGTCTCTCTTAAAGGAATATCTTCCTGTGCCATCGGAACACTCTCTAATGTTTTAGCTGCTATTGGACCATCACCTTTTCATTTTGAATGTATCTTGGTGAACTATTTTGGAGACTTTGTGGGGACCTTTTGATCAACATTTTTCTACCCATATTCTTATTGTGAGGGTTCAAAGGAGAAATAAGCGGACCTTAGCTTTAGGTTCAAGAGCTTACAAGTACATATGGCTATGATGGAGGTGGCACTGGCTCATCTTCTAACTTGGTTTCTTCCTTTGAGTCTACAATATACACAACCATTGAGAGGACTAGTTCCATACCTTCTTCACCTAAAGCCATAAGGCCCATCACAAGGTTTTCTTTAGATGGCATCAGAGAGGCCTTTTACAATAAGGGGTCTTATCGGTAGTAGATTCCCTTTCTTCCATCGATGATATTCTCTTCAATTTTAGAATTCCAAAAGATTGTAAACTACTAGATCCCTCATCAACCATAATCTCCTATTGAAAGTTTGGGAGTAACAATAGGGTTTTGCTTTAGAGAGAGAGAGAGACAGAGAGAAAGAGGGAGGAAGGGAAGGAGATGGTTGAAGTGAGAATGACTTGTCTACACTTGTGATTTTAAACAGAATAATTATTAATTGCTTCTTAACTACACAATACAGGTTAATAGTGATGATAACCACTATTTTGAAGTATAAGATTTTGAAATTAAGCCCATGCTAATTTGAAGGACTTCATTTCAGTGGAAATTGAAACGAAGTTCCCTTAATATCAGTTTAATGTTTGAGCATATCAAACTAGGCATAAGCCTAGTGATTTTCTTAGATAATCAAACCTGGTCACATCCAAAGCCTTAGTAAAAATGCCTATCACTTAATGTTCTATTGCAATATGATTCACAACAATTGTCTTGTTTTCCATAAGCTCTTAGATGAACTGATTCTTGACTGTTGCACATGATTTTTTGTGATATCAATGGCACTTTTATTGTCACATAAAACAATCGTCCCTTCAATAGTCACTCATCTAGCATCTACTTCATCTATAATAACTGAGTACAACTGATACCTTTAGCTATATATTCAACCTTGATTATGGAAAGTGGGATGCAATTTTGCTTCTTACTGTACCATGACACAATTTTATTTCCAATAAAAAAAGGCATCCATCAATAATACTTTTGTGGTAATCACATTTTTCAATCTAAGCAGCATTAATATAACCAATCAAACTTACCTTTGAATTCTCTAAATACCATATACCAAAGTCCATGATTGAATTTACATACCTTATAATTCTTTTCATGGCTGAAATGCAAATCTTTTTTGGGGCTACCTGATATCTCGCACCAGCTCCTACACAAAAGTATAAATTAGGTTTGCTAGTAGTTAGATACAATAGGCTTCTAATCATACTTCTATATAGGCTTTCATCAACTAGTTTTCCTTATTCATCCCCATGCAGCTTAATTGATGTTGTCATGGGTGTTGTAACATGTCTGACTCTTTCAAGACCAAATTTCTATCATATTTAAATTGTAAAATGAACATACCTTCTTTTATTTGTTTAACTTGTAGGCCCAGAGAGTATGTTAATTCACCAACTATATTCACCTCAAATTCCTGCTGCATGCTTTTCACAAAGACATGCAACAAATTTTGTGATGAAAAACCAAAGGTAATAAAATCAACATATGCATGTGTTATAACAATATCCTTGTTCCAACATTTTACAAAGAGAGTTTTATCAACTCCCCTTGTTAGCAGCCATTCTTTGAAATAAAATTTGTCAACTTTTCATATTAAGCACGAGGTATTGGTTTCAATCTACACAAGGCTTTCTTTACTGAAAGAAAGTTTTTGCTTAGGTAATTGACTACCAAGATGGACCGCTCATCATGAATCGCCTCCATCATCCTACATTGCTAAAAAATAAGATGAACATTCGCTTTCTAGGTGACAATTCATCCCATCTTCAAATCCAAGGCTGGTTTGGGTTCGTCTTGTCAGGTTTCTAGCGATCGAGTCTGTCCAACTTAAAGGGTTTAAGAAACCATTTAAAAAAGGCACTTTTTACATCTATTTGAAATAGTTTAAACTTTAGTGAGCAAGCCATGGTTAGAAGCAATCTAATGGCCTCTAGTTTAGCTACAAGTACAAATGTTTCATCACAGAATATTCCTTTCGCTTATATGACAAACTATTCCTTCCACTTATATGTAGTCTCGAGCCACTAGTCTAGCCTTATTTTTAGTTATTACACCATCTTCTGTCTTATTTTTAAAGACCTATTTTGTTTCAATTATGTTTACATCGTTAGATCTTTTTATGAATGATCTTAATTTTGAATCATACCAATTATATGTTTGGACATACCCATTTCATTCTTCTCAATAATGCTCTAAGAGCATGAATGGTATGATAAAATGAAAGTGGACATAATCATCTATTTCTTGTAACCACCATTACTTTGTCCCAACTTTTTTTAACATCAACCACTATGGCTTTCTTCCCAACTGACACTAATCTTTGTTTTTGTGCACTAGGTGATGAAAAGGTTGGCGAGGTTTTATCCAAACCACCTTTACTATTAGCATTATCATATACATAACTAACATTTGAATTTACATTCTCTTTTCAAGCTTTCACGTCCTTGTTAGCCTTACTTTCTACATATTTCTCCTTTCTAACGGTATCCTTTATCCCTACACTAGACAAGTAAGCCATAATGAGGTCAATAGTAAGGTTAGAGTTTTTTGGAAACTACACTAAAGATTTCCATATAAAGAAATTAAAGGAAAATGAAGAAATAAGTAATGAAAGTCGAATGAAACTTGAGAGAAAAATGGGCAACTGAGCCCTAACTCTATTGAAGTAAAAGGGGAAAAAGAAAGTCTAAAACAGTACAAGCCAAAAGGAACCTATTTATACAATTAAGCTAATCAACTATTTAACCACATTTTAATTAACTAATAATAACATTATAGCAATAGATCTCTTAAATAAAACTTAACCACAAGTCCTAGTGTAAATAATAAATCACAAAGCTTTGAGAGTCCACTTTAGCACCACCTCAGCTACTCATTGTCCTCTAGTTAGGCTGTAAGTTCTTCAACACCACTCCCCTCCCTCTGAAGATGGAAGTGGTGAACAAAAAACTTCCATCTTTAGCACGTGTTCTCATAAGGGTTTGGTAAAAATGTTAGTAATTTGTGATTGAGATGTCACATACCTGGTCACAATAACCTTTGCTGGTAGCAAATCCCTCACCAAATGGCAATCTAGCTCAATATATTTTGTTCTCTCATGGAACACCATATTTGAGGCGATGTGCAAAGCTACTTAGCTAGCACAAAAAATCAGCACTGGTTCCTTGTGCCCTACCTACAAAGCATTGAGAACACACTTAATCCATATTATTTCACTACAGAGTGTAGCCATAGACCTATATTCTACTTTAGCTGATGATTTTGAAACTAATGACTATTTCTTGGACTTTCATGAAATTAGAAAATTCCCTAACAAGACACAATAGCTTGTTATTGATCTCTTTGAGTCAGGGCAGGAACCCCAGTCTACACTACAGTAGCCTTTAAATTGATAATCTACATCAGTAGGCAAGCAAATACCCTGTTCCAAAGTTAGTTTCAAATATTGTAATACCTTATATGTAGTCCTCAAATGAGTATTAGTTAGTTTTTCCATAAATTAACTAAGGATATGGACTACAAAGGCAATATCTGGTGTGGTTATGATTAGATACAATAGTCTTCCAACTACTTTTCTATAATGTGCTACATCAGAAATTAGCTCCCCATCATATTTGCTCAGCTTTGTATTTTGGTCAATTAGAATCCTTGATGCCTACAATTTTTCATTCTACTATCAATCAAAATATCTTGTATATATTCTCTTTGGCTAAGATGCAATCCATCTTTTGTTCTTGTCAACTCAATGCCTAAGACATACGACATATCTCTAATATCTTTGATCTTGAATACATCATTAAGATAACACTTAGTTGCTGGATCAATTCTGTGTTATTTCCTACAATAATTACATCATCAATATATAATACTATGATAGTAAAAGAACTTTGGCTTACCATAATACAGAGACTATAATCACCCTTATGTTGAACAAAATCAAATTCCTTAACTGATGTACAAAATGCATAATTCCACTATCTTACAGCTTGTTTAAGCCCATAAATGCTTTTATTAAATTTGTATACCTACTGTGGTTTACCTTTATTATAGCTCGAAGACTTGTCTATGTAATCTTCTTCCAGGTTGCCATGTAGAAATACATTGTTAATATCTGATTACTCTAAGAACCCACCCATTTGTTACAGCCATAGTCAACAAAATTCTAACAATTGTTATTTTAGCTACAGGAGAAAAAGTTTCTAGATAATCTATTCGACGTTCTTAAGTGTAACCCTTAGCAACTAATCTTGCCTTACACTTTTCAGTAGACCCATTTAGTTTGTATTTTATTTTATAAACATGCTTACAACTTATAGGCTTCTTACCCAGTGCAAGTCAATGAGTGTCTATGTGTTATTTTCTTCTAAGGTTACTAGCTCCTTTTCCATTGCATCACACTGTTCTAGAAACTATGAAGCTTGATTGTAGCTATTTAGTTCAACTTTGGAGCTTTGGGTTGTTGACTTTTCATCTCTATATAGATAGATAAGAATTGTTTCCAAGATTTGGTGCAAAGCATTCAATTGCTAAATTCTTTGTGGGTTCCCCAATTGCTTTAGCCCTTGGTGTTGGAAGTTTAGTCACTCATCGACAATAGTAGTCATTTAAGTACTTTGGCACATTTCTCAACCTTGTTGATCTCCTCAACAATATTAGCAGAGGATCAGGCACATTATCATTATGTAGTTGCTATGAGTGACTCAACACAAGTTGTGAGGTTTCATTCATTTCAACATTAGTGTGTGTAGAATGCTCTGGTTGATTTTGTTGTGAATTATGTAGAATGTTGTTAAAGGGCTCATTATATGGCATTGAATAGTTAAAATTTTTCACAGCAATATGTTAGTTGTGAAATTATGAATGCTCAAATGAAAACACATTTTGTTCTTGTCGATCCTAATGCCTAAGACGTATGGCAAATCTCTAATATCTTTGATCTTGAATATGTCATTGAGATAAGACTTAGTTGTTCGATCAATTCTGTGTTATTTCCCACAATAATCACATCATCAATATATACTGCTATGATAGTGAACTTTGGCTTACCATAGTAAAGGGACTATAATCAGCCTTATGTTGAACAAAACCAAATTCCTTAACTGCTGTACAAAATGCATGATTCCACTATCTTAAGGCTTGTTTAAGCTCATAAATCCTTTTATTAAGTTTGCATACCCAATGTGGTTTACCTTTGTTATGGCCCGATGACATGTCCATGTAATCGTCTTCCAAGTTGCCATGCAGAAATACATTGTTAATATCTAATTGCTTTAAGAACCAACCCCTTTGTTACAGTCACGGCCAACAAAATTCTAACAATTGTTATTTTAGCTACAAGGGAAAAAATTTTTAGATAATCTATTTCACGTTCTTAAGTGTAACCCTTAATAACTAACCTTGCCTCATACCTTTCAATAGATCCATTTGGTTTGTATTTTATTTTATAAACGTATTAGGTGTTATTTTCTTCTAAGGTTGCCAGCTCCTTTTCCATTGCATCACACCATTCTAGGAACTATGAAGCTTGATTGTAGCTATTTAGTTCAACTTTGGAGATTGCTTTAGCTTTTGGTGTTGGAAGTTTAGTCACTTTTTGACAATAGTAGTCATTTAGATACTTTGGCACATTTCTCAACTTTGTTGATCTCCTGAACAATATTAGCAAAGGATCAAGCACATTATCATTATGCAGTTCTTGTGAGTGACTTAACACAAGTTGTGAGATTTCATTCATTCCAACATTAGTGTGTGTAGAATGTTCTCGTTGATTTTGTTGTGAATTACGTGGAATGTTGTCAAAGAGCTCACTATATAGCGCTGAATAGTTAATATTGTTCACAGAATATGTCAGTTGTGAAATTGTAAATGCCCACATGAAAACACATTTTCATAGAAAATGACATATCTAGAATTTGTTATTATTATTGTTATATTTATTGATGATGTTCTAATATTTTCAAAAAGTTTAGATCAACTTTATAAGCACATTAATATCTTTTTATGTATAGTTAAGAAAAATAGACTAGCAGGCTCTCCTTCAAAATTGAAATTATTTCAAAATAAAGTAAGATTTTTAGGTCATGAAATATTCCAAGGTACTATTAGATGGATTTCCAAGGCAATAGAATTTTCGGATAAGTTCCCAAATGAAATTAAATACAAAAATAAATTACAAATTTTTTTGAAATGTTTCAATTATGTATCGAAACTTTTTTTCCAAAATTAAGACAATTTTGCAAGCCTTTATTCCAAAACTTGCAAAAAAAAAAAAAAAAAAGGAATGAAAGAAAGGTCCTCCAGCGCAAACAAGTTAGTACACTCAAATAATTCAAACTATTAAATAAAAAATCAAAAGTGCTCTTTGTTTAAGGATTCCAAACCCTCAAGCCTTTATGATAGTCCCTCTAAAATAAAATATGGAAGAATCTTAAAGTGAAAATTCTTGCCTAAATCAAACAAACAAATAGTCAAATTTCGATTGAGTTTAGCTAAGACCACAAAAGCACTAAACAATAACGAAAGAGATTTTGTCTATAATATTATGTGTTTCAAAGTTTCAAGACGATTTATATAATAAAAAGTTTTTATTACATATTGATTGTAAATCAACAATTTGAGTTCTACAAAAAGATGTTCAAAATTTTGTTTCAAAATGAATATTTGTCAGATGAGATCTTATTTTATTAGCATTTGATTTTGATATAAAATATGTAAAAAGAGAAAATAACTCACTTTCAAATTTTTTAACAAGAGAACTTCTTGAAGGAAAAAAATACTACAGATCCTCTTCTTACCAATCATGTAAAGGCAAAAGATTGCTACAAAATATCATTTAATGCCAACTCCCATTGAAAAGCCCAACAAGTTTCAAATATTAGGAGAACATACTGAAACTCAAGTCCCTGTCAATTTGAAAACTACTTCGAATTATCTTACCAAACCAATATTAATCATTTCACCCTTACTAGATTCAAAGAACCCCAAGACCTCAAAATTCTTCAATGCTTCATCCAAAACTTTTACCCATCAGGATGCCATTAAAGTTTCCAAAACTCGAAAGTGGTATAAGCTTATTCTTGTTGACTCAAACTTAATGATACTTGCTTGATTTAAAAGATCCATCAAAAATTGCTTATTCAAAATGTATTATTAAACATATCTAAAAACCCCAGCATTGGACTTACACTTAGACTAAAAAATACTTTTCAAAGCCCTTGAGGATATAATTATCAACATTATATGTTGGCATGGTGCAGAATGATGCTCATGTGATCCTTCGACCATTCATGGTTTTCTACATTTCATTCTAATTTTCAAAAGAATTTCCTATTTGGTTCCTCGAACGGTGGAAAGACTTTAGATTTACTAAAAAAATTTCTACCACTTAACATCAAAATGGAACTCCAATATCTCAAGTTTGCTCTATGAGTAGAAGAATATGAAAAAGAGTTGAAATTTTATACAGTAAGTAAAGGTTCCATAGTTATTCTGTTCGAATTGTAAGTTTCATCAATATTTTCTAAAACTTTATCCCCTTCTAATTGTTAGAGAATTTAAAATCAAAAGATGAAACAATTTTTCAAGCCAATATTGCACACAAGATGTCAAAAAAATCATTCAAATAGGAGAAAAACAAACAAATGAGAATTGTCTCAAATAAATATTATTTACTCACACGCAAGGGCGTGCGCTTTACAAGCTATTGAAAGTGTTTCAATGTTGTATATCTACAATATATAAAATGTGTGAATGGTGGATTCTAATCACTTTTATTTTCGAAGTTAATTTACTAAAATACCTTTTTAACTTATTTATCTTTTCAGTTTTTATATTTTTATCTTTTGTTTTTTACTTAATATTTCACTATCTCTTCATTTATACTCATTCATTTTATAGAAATTGTCCAATAAAATTTTTATTTTTTGATAACTTATTTTTATTCTAGTTTTTTTAAAATATACAAGATTTAATTTTTATTATCATAATTTTTAATTTTAATAATTCACTTTAATATATTGTTGAAAATTTTATAATGTGATTAATTTATACTTTACCATCATTGATAAAAAATTATGTGTGCATATACAATAAATAATTTTTGTTAAATAATACATTATACAATAAAATATAAACATATACATATACATACATATATGTGTGTGTGTGTGTGTGTGTGTGATGTATTTTAATATATTTGTACACGCATGGAGTGTGCATGCAGCTAGTTTAAAGGATGAGTAAATTGGAGGGCGTGCAATAAACTAAGAAGGCAATGAAAAACAATGATGTCGACACCTACTAGGGCTATGTTTATTGCATTACATTTCATCTCTCAACATTTCATCAAACTTCTCATGATCAAATATACTATTTAATAAAATTTTTATCTCTTATATATATAATTAATTATTATTCTTTAATCATTATACATATTTACAATTAAATTAATATATATATATTACACATACAGTAATATTTATATTTAAAAATTAATCATTAATTCAATATATTTTATACATATATTTAAAAATATAAAAAATGATATCTCTTTAGAATCTTACAATCAAGTCATTGGTCTCCACAAAACTCTCACCGAACGTCATTTGCAACAAAACCCCTCTCCCAAACATAGCTTTGATTATTTTAAATTCGGTATCAGAAATGTGTTGGTTGTTTATCATGCTTCTCACACAGAATAGAACCAAAAAGCGTACCTGTGAGTCTATGACACTTGGCCTCATTCTGGTGATGTCCTTGTAGCCTGACAAAATCTCTCTTTAATCTTTCAAAACTCAAAGCTTTTGAACTAGTTGAATGAACATAAAATTCAAGAGTTAAAGGACTAAGATCGATGGCCTAATAATAAACGCCACGGCTATGTTGGCGTGGGGAGTTCGGTTAGGAGATGATATTGGTGTGTTATATTAGGATGAATCGTATGATTGGAACAAAGTTTTAATATAATTTATTTGAATTTGTATATTTAAATATGTTTAAAATATATAATAATTATTATTATTATTAAATAATATAATAGTATATAAAAATAACGATTAATTTTTAAAATATAAATATATATAAATGTAAAAATAAATATGCATATATATATGTATGTATTTGACTTAATTGTGAATAAATATAATAATTTAAAAACTATTAATTAGTTATATATGTAATAGAGGAAAATTTTGAATTTAAATTTAACAAAAGATTTTGTTAATTGTGAATAAATATAATAATTAAAAAATTATTAATTAGTTATATATGTAGTAGAGGAAAATTTTAAATTTAAATTTAATAAAAGATTTTGTTGTGAAAAATAATTATGAAAAAATTAAATTTGAATTTAAATTTATACTATGCTAGGGTATAGTTCACGTGCACGGCTTTTCCCACTTTGCAGGTAGTTATGCATGCGTGATAAAGCCATGTTTTACACCCAATCTCTCAATATAGACTGAGTTGTGGGGTTTCAACAAGACATACAATTCAACCCTTTCATTTAACTCATTAAGGAAAAGACAGACAAAAAGGATGCCATTTTGTTTAGTATATTTGAGACAATATCAACAGTTTACAAGTGCATTTTCCCCTGTACTGGGATGATGCTGAAGTGAATCATATGCGGATTGAATTGTTTATAGCTTACAGATGCTTTAACAACAGGCCACATTTGCTTGCCCCCAGCCTTCCAGTTCTTGTACATTATATGAACTGCAGTAAAATTGTCCAGATTAACATCATAACACAGCAGTCTAATACACTACAAGGGCATACCTACATCGGCCCAAATTGATGTCCAAAACTCAAAAACCTTGGCCTGGAACTTCGGTGAGCAGAAGCCAATTCAGAAATGTAAGCAGCAAAACAATGATTCTTTGTTTTTCTTTTTAGCTTTCTTTTTTACATTGATGCTGTTCGAATCAGCTTTCAGTGAAAAGCTTTGGTTTCTGTCTTTAGACAGCGTTGACACAGTTCTTTGATTCAAGGAGGAATGTTTATCAATGTGTACAATGTGAGGCTGACTCGAGGGATCTTCATCTGGTGAGGCTGGCACAATCTTGCTTTGGTTTGTTTCCCTTGTTAAAGAATTTGAATCTTCTGGCCTGAAATAAGATTTTTACCATAAAAATCAGGCCGAAACATGCCAAACAATCATTGAATGCTCACTCAGCATGTAAGGTGAATCTCTGTTGGAGAAGCTGCATGCCTGTGTATGTGTCTGTGAGAAAGATGGCAGGGGGGAGAGAGAGTGGAATGAAAATAAAATCCAATAATGGGTGCCGAGTAGAGAGAAGAAAGAAAACCTTGTGGCTTAACAAGAGTCATGCTAACAGAATTACGGCAGTCAGTATAATTGCTCTAGTTTGCATCTCATAGATGAGACAAGGAAAGATATTAAAATGGTCTAGATGAAGAAGATTCGAAGAACACACCTTTGACTTGAATTTAGCAACTTATTTTAACTAGGAATGCAGGTGTTCTTTAATGAGAAAATTACCTGGAACCATGTTGGTCTGAGATATTTCCCAGTTGAAGTGAAGTCAAATCTGCCGATCCTATTTTCGGTGATTCATCACGAGTCCTATTCTTTCCCTTTATTTGAGCTGCTTTGGATAAAAATGATTCTTCCCCAGAATCCGCTAAATCAAGTAAATGCCCTTCCAAGACATCAGACTCATCATTTCCAGGTTTACTGTTGTGCTCCCTAATTATGGAAATAGCCTTTTCCAATGTTTGTAGGGCTTGTTGAACGGCTGGACTAATGCCAACCTCATCGTTTATCCCAGATCCAAAGTGGTTTGTACTCTCACCGCTTGTTCCGAAAGCTTGTTCCACCCCAGTGCAAATAACTTCCTTCTTGTCAGCTCTGACCTCATCTGTTTTGTTGGCTAAATTATCACCAGATTTCTGGACACTTTTATCCAATGATTCAGTTCCCTCTCCATCTTTTTCCTCAAATTCCTCAATTTCAGTGAGCAGTTTTGTGTCTCCAGCTCCTACATACTCAGCTTCTGAATCAATAACATGGTCATTGCACTCCTTATTTTCATCAGTGCTAAGGTTGCCAACTGCTTCCATACTTTGTTCTTCGGGCACAATGGATGTGCTTCCCGGTTTCAATAGAGTTGGAGAAGCCGTAGATGTATCTTGAGAATAAAGAGCCCGACGTATGCGAGCACATAATGGATCCTTTAAGGCCTCAAGAAAATTTTCGTCGCCTTTAGAAACAGAAGCAACTTCCTGCAGTGGTTCCAAGACTTCCAAGCGTAAGATACCATACAGTGAAATGGAAAGTAAAACAATTTTCCATGAACATTCGGACTAAGGTCCATCCCACCCAAATATTTATTCCATTAGTTCAGTATCCTATTAATAGTAGATGCATTTCATCAAGAAATTAGTTGCATATCTAACTTAGAAATTGCCTCGTCCAAGACAGCATATATATCTATCCTTGAATTAGCTCCCAAGCACTAGCCCGTCTTATTGTGTTGTATTTCGAAATTGGATAAGGAAAAATTAAAAAAAAAAAAGGTTGACAAAGAAAAATGCTAAAATATTTCAGAATGGATATAGAAAGGAGATGGATGAGAGTCAAGCTACAATGGTAGCCATGGTTTTGTTATATGCAACTAAATAAAATTGAAACACTCAAAGCACCAGCATCGAATATAAGGAGCAGGTAGTCTGGTGGTCACACCACCCACTGTTGACCCATCCCTGCTATGTCGATGTTCAATGGAATTTTGATTTGCAGACCCTCACCAATTTGCAATTCCAAAGAGCAATCAAGATTAATTCCATGAACTTGTTGAAAGATTGAATAGAACCTTTTTATAGAGCTTGAAGCCGCTACCAATGAGCTGCCTTGAGATAAAATTGATGAATGCTGGAGGAACAAAGTCCAATTTGAGATCCATGTTTGCTATTGTCCTGCAGAGATGCAAAAAGTCAGAAGCCACAGGAGTAACTAATGGAGAAAAGTTTTAGAATTTAGGGGACACAACATGATGATCACTCGTGGAAGTTCCATATTCTGTGGCAGCCAAAGCCATTGGAATTTGTATTTTATACATTGGAAAAATCCGTTTGGTTATTAATAGACGAGGGCAGGGACAAAATTTTATAATGTATTATGGCATCCTATTAGTAAGCCGGTTTGGGCTGATTTATCAAATTCTAATATTATTAACCAATTTAGACATATATGAAGAATTTTTTCTCATTATTATAGTGGACCTCCCACAAAAGAAGTCTTGGTAGAATTGATGACTGCATTAGTTAGCGCATTCATCATAATTAGCTCATGAAAGCATCATTGCCCATCTAAGGTCATTTGTCCTCCCTAATGTTCATCTTTTGATCATACTTGTGAAAGAAGATGGATTTTTACAAAAACAGCAGAGGATAGATAACTTGTGCCAATATTGATGCGTAATTGAACAAAGAATAGATTAACATCATTCAAAATGAATGATTTAGGTCCCTCATAAGGCGGGAAAATTTGATGAAAGAAGATACTGTTGGGCAATCGTCATGTTACCCCAAATATTATAGATAAGATACAATTTACCTGAAGTAGCTCCTATCTGCAGCTACTTTTTGTAGGGCAAAGCCCCCCACCACATCTATTCTTACCACATCCTGGGCATCTGGTATCCCATCTGGGGTGAATCCATGGGTACTTCTATTGATGGTCTCTGAATCAGAGATCTGAAAATAGATTGGTGTTTTATATTTTATCAGGAAAGACACATTTCAAAGGAAACATAAGAAGCACTGGTAAATTACCGTGTTAAGAAGCACCACAATTAGACCATCCTGGAAGTACTCAAATGTAAAATAATGTACCAGAGCCTCTCTGCTTGAAAGTGGCCATGAAACCTTCATCCTTTCTTCCAAATAATTTGGCACACATCAGAATCTTCGAAATCATGGTCCGCACAGCAACAACTCCGGAAATAAATTAATGAGCAGTAGTACATACCTAACTAGTGCTATCTGTTCACCAACTCTAACTTTTTTCACGCAGTGTGATGAGATGATTCTGAAAGTTGGAATTGCAGTTTGAGGCCACCTGGCAGGATAAAATGTTCATAGATGTAACATGTTCTGTAATATGCAGTGAAATCAAAATCACTTTTAGGCAAATTCCTTTTTCATCCTTCTACGGGTGGCACTGAGGTAGTAGATAATAAGCATGCAATTACAAAACTAAAGAACCAAAAATCGATTCCAAGGACTTCGATGGGGACAACCTCAGCCACCCTATTCTCAAAATTCATCCACCATATCTTAGATAGCATCAGTGTTATTATAAAACGCTACTTAGTCCAACTATATGGCATTTGCCTATCTCAGACTTCCGTTCAGTATTGACACCGCAAAGCCCATTGCGAACCCTCCAATTATCATTCTTACATACTACTAGCAGACTGAAAACCACTGAGGTTGTTCCAAACCAACAGATTGGCATTGTTGGTCTGCCACTGCTGCCATCAGCCTGTCTCTGTTTAAGTAGTAGCATATCTGCAAATCTTTCTTGCCTTAACAATATTATTTGTGCATTGAGTTGATTTGAGGTTAGAATGGAATGGATCCAGCAACTTACGACCCTTATAATGTGTCAAAATATTTAGCTAATATATCCAATATCTAACTCTTACCATTTTTTATAGAGGTCTGACTCACTTGAAATGCAAATACCTGTCAGAGGTCCAACATTTTTAAAAGAGCATTACTACAGTTGATAATCTCATGCATTTGTCTAAATTAACAATGCACTTAACAGAATATCAAAAATGAAATGACTATAGCTTACAAACATCAACAGGCCCATCAACATAGCCTTCAGCAAGTAGTGTATGAAAGGGAGTTCCCTCCGGTCCTTCCTGATACATAACTCGGAGTTCTTCAGTGTCCTGTTTTACCTATTATAAATCAAAAATCAATGTTACTAACCATAAAACCAACAACATAACATATGATTTAAAACATATATATATATAGAGAGACTAAAAACAATAAGTCCCGATGCTCCTTAACAGAAACAGAAGAATTACATTCATGGATAATAAACAAATTGGCACCTTGTGGCTGCTACCAGAGAAGTTTCCATGGGATTTATATAATAGATCAAGTTTATTTGCTTAGGAGAGACTAGAGTGAAATTGAAGAGAAACTCTGCATAGCAGAATCCAATAATTTTGTTGAACTTTCGAAGACACAATTAGGAGCCTAACGTGAGAAACTTGTCTGGAAACCTCAGTGCTAATTCAGACACATCAATTCCACCTAAAGTAAATAAGGGCGATGAGTTTTCAATTGACAATATCAAGGTAAATTAAGGAAAAAGCCACTGAAGCAGATTATCAGTGACAATGGTGAATGTCATACTCTCCAGCCGCCAAGCAATAGGTCGCTGGAATTTGATCTCTCAACATCACGTGCAGATGCACTCCTCAACATACTCAGGAAATTGGACAATTCTTTACTTCTTCTTTCCACCACATATTCAGGATAATCTGCAAAGTAGGTATAGAACTTCATGGCATCTAAAACGAAATTCCTGGTTTAGTGAAATATCAGAAGTTCAGGCCATTTTATAAGGAATGCGATAACCAAACCTTCTAACTGACAACAAGATGATTGTAAAATTTGATTCTTCACAAGGGTATGAACCATTTCATCATTTATCAAGTCCGGTGATGCCAGCGTCCTGTCCAATTTGCTTCTATACTCCGAGATACTACCTTTCCCCTCCATATTGGGTATCCCAGAAGAAAGGAAAGATTTCTGCCTAAATTCAAGATGCAAACTCAACAAATTGCTTAATTAATTTCTACTGGACTAAAAAGTTCTTAAGATGCTATTGAAATAGCTGGAGTCCAATTATCCACAAAAACAAGAAAAGAAACAGCCAGAGTTGTATTTGAAAAAAATCATAGCCGACGCCCTCAGAAAATAAAAATGTTACAACAGCCCAAAAGATTCATGCGTTTTCGGGTGTCATACGCTGCGCATAGCCCTCCCAGAATTGATCAGACCACCGAAATTGAATTCTTGCCTGATCAAGCACATAGCTGGAAATATAATTTTGTCTTGAAACTAGAAGGATGGTGTCTCCGACACTCAGAAATACCTAATTACAGTGCAGCACATATAAGCAGAGTGGCGTCAGATTTTTTCAATCACAAGACTACTGACAAAAAAATTCATGTTGCTCATGTCTGAAAACAGAAATGACTCAGAACATCACAGCACAGAAAAAAGCACCCTTTCACCGATAAAGAATTAACACCGCTACGGACTTCACATCTCTTATACAGGAGAGGATACAAAAATTAGTTAAACCTCCAGCCCCACACAACCAAGTCAATCATTATCCAGCACAAACTTCGGCAAAGATCTCGCCTTAACGCAGAAAGTCCGGCACTTTAAACAAAATATCGAAACATATTTTAGGCTTTAATACGGATTTAACGCATCATTTTCATCAGCAGAAGCACCGCTACGCACACGCACCAACTCATCACACAGACACACACACACATATACATATATACTGTTGGGTAAAAAAGCATTCCTTTTTTTTTTTTTTTCGGTATACATTACAATTCAATCATGTATCAAGATATGCCGCCAATAGTTGGTAAACAAACTTACGGAAGAATTGAAGAAAACCCAGTTGTGGCTTTGGAATTCTAAAGCAATGGAATAACAGATCTCAAACGGAGATTTTTTTTAAAGGAGACAACTTCAGCTGATGCGAAACCACCTAGGCGGCGGATGCTGACCCGTCGTTATACGGACTTTCCTTGAACATGACAAATTGCAAGGCACAGAGCAGAATGAAACGATGTTGCCTTAATCTTCTCAAAGGGCCAATGAGGAACTTGATTTTTTTAATCTGGAATTACAGTCTGAAAAAAAAAAAAGAATCTTCTCAAAATCCAGTAAAAGTTCATTAATTTCTTCAATTATGAATTTTCCATTCAACAAACAGGACAAGAAAATAATCAAATACTACTGCACTGCTCAAGGTCTCAACGCTCTAGTTAAACTTGCATTCGCCGGTCATAAATGATCACACCGTAAAATTTTAAACATTGTTAGTCAACCAAAATACAAGTCAAACTATAATGTGCCTGATGAACATGAATAAATAACTGTCATCTCATATTAATTAAATATGACCTCTCATATGTTGTTCTTATTTTTATTTTCATTCTTCTTATCAAATTATATCAGTTTCCACATATGTCATGATCAAATTTCCCTCTAATTCCACTCCCAATTAGTAATGTAATTATATTATAAAACATCACAAATCATGCTTTATAAAAAAGCACTACTCTTCCAACTTTGTTCAAATATATCAATTTTGTACAAATTTATTAGCTTCATTCAAATTACGTTTTATTGCAACATAAATATCAAAACATAAAAAACCTCAAAACTATTATGCAACACAATAATTTAAAACTCAATTTATTGAAATATAAGGTTTTTTATGTAAATAAAATGTCCCATTTTAATTCAAATTATAATAATTTCATTTAATTCATAATACAATTTCCACTACCTTTTGTTCTTTGCTAATGTCGTCTTGTCGTTTCAAACTTATAATATTATTATTCTTCAAAGAATTACTACAAAAATATTAGATACTATAAAGTTTCCAAATAATTTCAAAGAAAGAAATAAGGAAATACCAATAAAATTTGAAAAATCAAAAAGAGAATGTTCACAAAATACTCAAATAAACATTACAAATGACAAAATATATAACTATCAAATAGTAAATAAATATATTAAATAAAAAATAATGACGTATCAAAAGAATTTACCAAATGATACAATTTGTAGATTACAAACATAATTTCTAAGTTGCTCAAAAATAGAGAAAAGTGTTAAACCATAATTGTAATTAATATAAGGGTAATTTTCTTAATTTGTTTTCTCCAACAAACATTTATTATTAAAATAATATTGATGTATATTATTTTAGGAAAGATATTTTCTATACGATACAAAATTTTGCCAACAAGATTTCATATTCACCATTTATACATTCTTAAAGTTGATGTTCAAATTTATCAACTTTACTGACATTTATTATTTCATTGAACTTATGTTTTACAACCTCACTAAAAAGTCATAATATAAAAAGCCTTAACTTATTATAGAACATTATATATCTCAAAAAAAAAATCTACAATAGGAAGAAAAGTATCACATATTTTTATAAAAAAAAACACTACTCTTTTGGGAGTGTTCAAATATATCAATTTTTTAAAAATTTATCAGCTTCATTTAAATTATATTTTATTGCAACATAAATGTTAAAATATAAAAAACCCCAAAACTATTATACAACATATTAATTTAAAACACAATTTATTGAAAAATAGGGTTTTTTATTTAAATAAAATTTTCATTTTAATTTAAATTATAATAATTTCATTCAATTCAATTTTTATGCTGATGTCATCTCGTCATTTTAAATGACAGGGTGACATCATTTTATGACCCCGTAATTGACTCTATCTGGCCATTTGAAACAGTGAGACAAGTCACTTTCATAAAACTCCCTATAAATGGGTTATTTTGTCAAGTTCTAAATTTTATTAGAATAAAAGAAATGAAAAACTTGTAATCGAAATATGAAAATGTATACGTTTTGTTTGTTTAGCAATTGACTGGAGATAAATATTACGTCTTTGTAGGATTTAGATAAGTAAAAAAATTATTTTTATATATTTAATATGTAATAATGATCGAGTAATATAACAACATGTAGGTTTATAAGGTAATTAAAAAAATGAATGTAAGTAGAAAAATTATAGGAATATATGTTAATTTGATTGTAAATAGGTGTAATACTAGAAACATTATTAGTTAATTAAAAAAGATAAGAAATAAAAGTTTTTGAATTTAAATTTTAAAAAAATTGAATGATGATATATTTGGTTTGTAAGATTTTTAAGCGGTAATGAATAATTATTAAAAAAACACACAAACATGATTGCAATGAATAATTGCAATCATGATCGACTGTTTTTTGGTTTTTTCCCTTTTAATAGTTTCACATTGTTGGAGGTTTGTGAACTGCGTGTGAAGTAGGAGATTGTAGGGGTTTTTTGATTTTTTTAATTCTAATTCTGAAGGTTTTATTAAATTAGCCTAAGTCGCAATTTCAAATGGCAAGATAAAGTTGTTTTTTGAAGAAAAAAGCAAATTGGCTCCTATATTTCAATAAAAATACGAAGCCATATAGTGACGTCATCTTGATGTTTTAAACATAAAAAATAAAAAATTCAAGATGACGCTAACATTATCCCAACATTCAAATTGCAGGGATGACGTCAATACTAGGAGTGTTGGTCAACCAAGTTACTCGACTCGACTCGGTCGAGCAATTCAGTCAAAGCTCGACTCGATTCGATATAGTCACCAAGTTGAGCTCGAGTATTTAATGGGGATACTCGAGTTCGATCGAGTAGCTCGAGCTCGATTCTCTATTATTTTTTTTTTCGATTTTTGCCAAACATAACCTACACTCTGCAGTGCACTCAGTTCGAGCTCAAACTCAAGTTGCAAAATTTTGCTCCAATTCGTCAAAAATCAACTCGAATCGAGCTCAAGAAGATTACTACTCGAGCTCGACTCGGCTCGATTCCAACTCTAGTCAATACTAATCCATGGTTTTGTTCGAAATTATTGTTGTTGTATAATAAATAGGTTTAGGATTTTTAAGTTGTAATAAAATTGATAGATTTCTACAAAATTAATAAATTTTAACATAAATGGAAGAATATTGCTTTTATATAAAAGTAAGTGATACTTTTTTTTCTTTCAATTCTATTAATAAGTATAACACATTGTATTGAAAGTGAATTTGTAAATGTAATAACGTGAAACAGTTAATTTAAATTCATGTTGACAAGATTTTATATAACGCAGAAAATTTCTTTTCTATTTATCTATCCTATAATATTATTTTAATAATAAATCTTCGTTGGAGAAATTAAATTTAGACAATTACCCTTAGGTTAATTACTTTTATTTTTTTAACATTTTTCTCTATTTTTAACCAATCTAGAATTTACATTTATAATCTACAAATTATATTATTTGTTAAATTCTTTTGATCTTTCATTATTTTGTAATTAATGTATTTATGCATTGTTTGATATTTATACATTTTTTCTTTTATCATGTTCGTTCATGTATTTTCATAAACTCTCTCTTTTTTTTCTTTCAAAGTCTATTGATATTTCCTAATTTTTTTATTTGAAATATTTTGGAAACATTATAGTATTAAATTTTTTTGTTGTTATTCTTTGTAATATAATAATTTTATATTTTTAATATAATTTATAGGATTTGTAATGTATTGTGATATTAATTTCATTAGTAACTGAGAGTGAAATTGGAGGGCAATTTGATCATGATATATGCAGAAACATACATAATTTGATAATAACAAATTTGTTAAAAAAGCACAATATATGAAGAGTCATACATAGCTAATATTAGATAGCAATCATTTGTTCATCTTCATGAGATTTGTGGTAATCTGACCAGTATTCTAAATGACTAACAATATTTAAAATTTCATGGTGTGATAGTTTATAACCCCGGGCTAATGCAACTTTTTCACCTAACCAGAGCCTTTGATACCTAGAGTGGCGCACTAGCATCTGATTATTTTCTTGTCTTAGTTGTCGAAGGGCTTATTCATATGTTTCTATTGAATTTTTAGACATGAACAATGATCATCATTTTGGAACTTCAACAATCCAGGCTCAAAGATTGCGGACCAGTGCCTCAAACTTCTCTACTCTATGTGCCCATTCCCTTTGTATATTACAGCAATATTCAACTGGGTTGTCATCAATTAGAGATGCATAATCATCATCTCTTTCTATAATAAGCCACACCTCCCTCAATACCTAGAGTTTAGATATTCTCCCATATCTATGGGCAAAACAGAAGAACTTCTAAATAAGGATTTATATCATTTTATATGAGAACTAGACTCGAATTAAGATTGATATTTATAATTGCATATAAGATGGCAAGTATAAAACAAATAATAAAATGGATGGTAATATGTAGAAGGCAGGAGCATTGAATTGACAACATAGAGCAATGTGATGAAGTCACGTTTAAAAGTGTGAAAAGTATGAGAAGCTACAACCATGTTTAATGTACCACACTCTAATATGACGAGACACTAAAAAGTTAAATACTCATCTGTTGATGGGATAATCAATTCAATGATAAGGCACGTTAGTTGAGAATTGAACCGTTCACATCTGTTGATGTAAATAAAGTAGTAATAAGTGTTTAGTGTAAATAAAGCACTAATAAGTGTCCTTAGAAGTGAAAATATTGATGGGATAAATCTGTTTAGTGCTAGGAACTCGTAAGTAAAAAATTGAGCAGTCCTCACGACTTCTTGTTAATAATGTTGTAAGAAGGAGACATTATAAGCTAATGACCTATGTAATAAATCAATTCAATGTTAGATTTGGCCAATCAATACACTTGAAGCCCTTGTGCCTAAACTAGATAAACTATCTCATTACAACCTATAAAAGAGCAGGTTGGTTTGATGGGACAAATGCATTGAATAAGATCACATGGCTTATAGACTATTATGATTATGATCCATCTATTAATGGGATAAAGCAATTCAGCGGTAGGGTTTTTACATGAATAGAGTCACAATCCTCGTGACTTGTGGTTAAAAAAGTTATAAGAATGATACATCAAAAGTTGAGGATTCATGTGATAAATCAATTCAATGGGCCCTTAGCCAATTAATGCACCTGAAGCGCTTGTGCCTATACTACATGAATTGTCTCGTTCAAGCATGTAATGGAGTAGGCTGGTTTGATGGGACAATACAAGCAGCGACGAGCAGTTGATATGACCATGCATTATAGACAAGTTTGAGTTTTTGATTATAAATACTTGTGCGTGGTTGGCAAAAAATCATTAATGGAGCCTTTCCAAGCATCAAAAGGGCACTACGCTGGTAGGGATATCTTTTGAGCAATAGAGAGATCATGGCTTCTTAATGACCATTTCTAATATGGTTTAGATCCAAATAAGAGATGTTCACCTGCTTACCTTGCTACAACAAAGGTAGAATTGCAATATCAAATGCCAAAATAACATAAAATTTTTGTAGAGATTCGAGAAGTTGAAATTCGTTGTCCAAGTCTGAAGGCAGTGACTATGTCATGAGGAATGCCTAAGGAGAAGACATTAGCTTTAATCCTATACAAGAAAAAAACAACAAAATGCTCATGTGTTTATAGCACAACGACTACTAAATAATGTTTGCAAATGTGTAGCTCATGAGGAGGAAGAAGAAGCACATGTCAATTGGGCATTGAGCATGCAGCCAATGCATATATTTGATGTTGAGATGTCAGATGAAAAGCATTGATGTACTTTCGACAGGCCGATCTAGTTGATGTTGTGTATGCGATTGTTTAGTTTTGTTAACCAAGTGCAAATAAGTCTAGGAGATTGTGTTGAACTTTTACTAGATATGAAGTTCATGTGGGACATGTAGGCACCATTTACACATCAATATTTATGTTGAACTTCATTTTTGAACTACTATTTAGATGTATGTCAGATTAGTTATAATTTTAGTTTATCTTTATAAAAATTCCACTTAATCCATCTTTATATAACCTTATTATGTAGACTAATCAATGAGAATTATGTATACATGAATACTTTGCAATAATAGTAAAATGCATTATTAAGCAACTTTAAATAGGACAGCTAGTATAAGTATGAAGAGCTAGTAAATGCTACATTCTATCTCCATCCTTTAGACAACTACCGATGCTACAGCAAGTTGGCCATCTAACACAAGGTCCTCTATGTTGTGGTGTATCTGCATGGGTATCCTGGGCACTATGATGGTCTTGTGGTCCCGTACTCACTAAGTCTTACTAGAAAGGCACTGAGGATCTACCATACTGCCATGGTCCTTTTTAAACTATACCACACTTTTACATAATTAAACTCGTAACTATATCAATCTTTAGCAATCTGGACTACATTTTTAATCTTAATTGTAGGGTTTTAACGAACTAACCTAAAAGTATAACAACTATGTTTTTGTCTAAATTTGCATGATCAGTAATACAGGTTCCTAGAGACATGTGTGGACTCCGCCATAGCTAGTTATCTTCCACAACCTCATTTTTCACCTCAAAAAAAGCCCTAATGTGCCAATCATAAGATTCATTAACTGTACCATACCTACATATAACCTTTCACGTATTATGCATACTTTTCATTATGTAGCACTCACACTTTGTATGTACTGCAGAATAATCCTTTACAGTTGTCTAAACATGACCTTTGTCCTTGAATATTATGTCTAAATGAATTTCTCATTTGTGCTCATAATAGTACATGCTCTATCTGCAGCTAGAGCTTTCGAAACTGTTAGCACATATTTTTTACTGTAGCTGTGAAAAGAAGGGCGAAGACGTACACAATGGCATGGTGGTTGATGGCTTTGGCACCTATTAAGGTATTGGAATGGCTGACGGATACAATGGCACGGTAGTTGATGGCTCTGTCACATGTTGAGGTGTTGAAATAGCTGATAAGTTGGTATCCACTACTGTTAATATCTATCGTATCGAATTGATATTGATTACATTCTTATTTTCTTCATCCTCATCATGTCTCTTGTCTCTACAATCTTTATCATTGATGTCAAATGTTAACCAGAATACATGTTATTCATAAGTTTCACAATATTTCTTGTGCACATCATCCATGTTGACCTTTGTTCCCGTGCCAATAACTATTGCAAGCTGCGGAGGAATATAGGAACTGGCTCCATATTCTAGTTGAAAGAATAATAGTTGGGTATTAAGGTCAAGTAATACATCGCTTTACAGAAATTCAATTCTATAATTCTAAACCGCGGTAATAGGTGAATTTTATAAGTAATTTTGAAATAGAAATATTTAAAAAAATGAGAAAAAATTTTAAGTTAAATGGTGAAACGGGCTGGTTTAATAGAACTCCAATAAAAAGGTTATTTTGTTAAAAGAGAACTAAAATTGAAATAAAAAAATATAAAACCCGGAGACTGTAACGAAAAGGAGGTGAATCAAAAAGATTGTATTGATTTATCACATTGCGCAATGAAAAGCAGAAGCATTTATGCTCGACGCGGACAGACAGACGGTAGACAACTAGTGGCTGCCCAACTGTGTGGTCAATTCTCAGAGACGTGTCCCTCGTAACAAAGCCAATAAGATAGTCCATTCGGATTTTAACACTTTTCAAGATCTGTTTTTTAAAAATTTTTTTTATTAATTTTAGTTATTAAAATCTTTTAATTTAAAATTTTATTTTTTATTTTTATTAAATGAGGTTTAGGTATATTTTATTTTAAATTTAACAGCTCTTAATTGGTACATTAATTTTTTACCAATTTTTTCTCATACATGAAATGTATTTTTTTCAAATTAATATATAAAAATAAAAAAAATTGTACTTTATTGACAAAATTAATGGACCAAAATTATCTATTCAATAAGGGTTATAGTTTTGACTTTCATCTACGTACACAAATATTTATTAACTATAAAAATAAAGCGTGATTTTAGTAGAATCTTTTAGCATTTTATACTACAATTGTTAAATTATAAAATTATTTAAAAAATTTCAATTTGTTCTAAAACTTAAACAGCTATAACTAATACAAATGAAAGTAAAAAAAAAATCTAAATTTAAATCTTTAAACTTAATAAAAAATTTAAAAACAAAAAAAGAACAGATCATAAAACAAAATTTTTAATTAAAGTATTTTAATAAGTAAAATTAATAAAAAAAAAACACACAGAGAGAGAGAGAGAGAGCACCTTTCAATTAATATGAAGCAACTGCGTCAGTTAACCAATAAATAAATACACGGTGTTTTGCTTGTTCAGAAGTATTTATGAGGTCCATTTTTAGACCCTAAACAGAGTCTCGTGATTTTCACATGGTTAATCTTTCATTTTAACAAGAAAAAGGCAAAACCATTGATTATAGTGATTAAATTGATTTGCCCAATAATAAGATTTAGAAATTACGCTTGTCTTACGTTTCATTTGCCTTATTAAATTACTTTACAAGAAGAACATTAAGGAAAGGAGAAAAAAGATAGATATCCATAACAAAAAGAAACAAAGGAAATTACAAGAGCCTATGTTTGTTTTCTGTTTTATCACCATTTATTATTACTTAAAAAATTTATAAGTCAAACATTTTATTATACAAATATTATTCGATATCAAATTTAAAAATTTTTATTTTTTATTTTTATAACTAACTAATAATTTTTTTTATCATTATATTCATTCACAATTAAATCAACATCTGTTTCTATAATTTTTCTTCTTACATTCATTTTTTATTATCTTATAAACTTATATTTTATAACATTATTCAATTATTATTACATAATAAAAGTATATGAGAATAATTTTCTATTCATCTAAATCTTATAAACTAAACATAATTTTTATTTTCACTTAAATTATTTTAAAATTTCCTCCCAATAAAAACAAACATAGGGTTTTTTATGAAATAAATTTTTTTCTCTATTTTTCAAAATAATTTGAGTACAGAATCTGTACCCGGAGTGTGCAATTCTGTTGTTTCATAATATTACAATTTAAATTTGTAATACTAAACATTGTATTTAAAAAAAAAGTTAACAAAATTAATAAAATTAATAATTATGATAAAAATTTAATCATCAAAATTCTACATGTAAATATCACATAAATTATAAAAAAATCTAAATAATTATTACTAAAAATATATATATCAATTATTACATAATTAAATATTTAACTATAAAAAACTAAAAAATATTTAATTATAACAACTTAAAGAAATTTAAATATTACAAATTTTTTAAAAAACTTTTATAATAAAAAACAAAAAATAATTAATTTTAACAAAAAGTCATTATGAAAAAAATGAAAAAAAAAACAAAAAATGGGCGGAAATTTCTAGTGTCCAAATTCATTTTTTCACAAAAAAAATAGGACGAAAATTATAATTGAAATAAAAAAATTAAAAAAAGCATAAAGTCATTCCGCCCTCTAAAAGTGGGGAGTGGGGAAAAAATATCATTTTGAGTATAAACTCTGTACTCAATTATTTTACAAAATGAAGAAAAAAATAGAATATTGAAAAAAAAAAAACCCAACAAACGTAGCTAGAAAGAGTCGCAATTCGTCTCTAATGGTGGGACCAAACGCGTTCGGGTCAACTCACAAAAAGTAGGAGTCGTCAAATTAGGGACATTGTCAGATAAATTAAATTAAATTAAGTGAGGTTGTTCATCCTAGCCTTTTTCCAACAAAGTACTCGTGCTGGTATTTAAACTTTTCCACTGAGCAAAACACATGATGTAAGAATTGACACGTCACAGGCACTGTCAAAACTTATTTTTGCCCAACCAATTCAGCCCAAGTGAGCAAGGACCAGCGGCATTATCTCTACAGTTTTTGGGGTTTTCAGTTCCTTGTTGCATTGAATGTTTGTTTTTTAATATGCATGCAAGTTCATATTACCTCATTGGCTCACTCAGATACATATGACAAGAAGGAACAGATTTCATGTGACACTGAAGGCTACATTTGGAACCCAGCTTCTAGTTATCATTCAACGACTTTATATTATAAAATATATTATTTATTAAAATTTTTATTAAAATTTAAATTAAAATTTTTTTCTCTTATATATTTAACTTATTAATTGTTCATTAATAATTGTATTTATTTACAATCAAATTGTTACGTATGTGTACACACATACACTCATATTTATATAAATTTATGTCTTAAAAACTAATTATTATTCCTATATAATATCACATCTTTCAATCATTATAATATATTTTGTACGTATATTCAAAAACTAAAATTTCCAATTAGATGTCGATGATAAGAGATTTGTCTTTAGATATATATTCACCCTAAATGAGGGGCAAGGGAGCTATAAGAGTTCTAAGTAAAGTACCTCTGTAGACTCCTCCACTAAAGTTAAATACACGTCATATGACACGATGACTGAAGCAATTTGGATCAAGAAGTTCATCAAAAAATTTTAGATGGTTTCGAGTTTAAATCAATTGTTGCCACTTTATTATAATAACAATGTCATAAATACATAAATAAAGGAAATTAAGTCTCACTAAAGATCCAGATTCACTGAGAGGCATTACCATATTATTCAAAAAAGCATTGGACCAAATGACGTAGCTATGGGTGATGCTAAACCAAATTACTTGACTTGACTTAGTCAAGCAACTTGGTAAATGCTCGATTTGAACTTGGTTTGTACTAAGCTCGAGTCAAGTGCTAGCAATTCAACTTATCTCAAGCAAGCCATCACATCAACAGGCTCAATGAGTTTCTGAGTAGCTTAGCTTGAGGGCATAATTGTAATTCTAGTTTTTAATTAATTCCAACATATTACCTTTCCTCCCTGAGGCATCATCCAAACAAAGCCTCTCTAGAACAAAAACCCTTCCCCATCTCTCAAGTGTCGACTCTCTCCTCTCCCTTTGTTCAAGAAAATTTTCACCTCTTCCTCTTCGATTTTAGGCTTAATAGTCGATGAAATCTCTAATTTTCTTCACTAATCAACCGATGCTATCTTCCTCCTTTAATTTTCCTTGAAATCAATCACCAAATCTATGAAGTTAGAGATTTTGTGATAAAACCCTACCTTAGTAAGTTATCTCTAATCCTCCATTATGTGCCTCTGGGTCCCGACTTCTACCGACTCTAAGAGCAAAGGAGAGAGGATGAAAGTAAGGAGGAAGCCTCAAACTCAAAGCTTTAATTTTCGAGTATTTGGCTTGAGCTTGAGCTCGCTTTTTCCTTCTCAAGCTCAAGTGATGATACTCGACTTAAGCTCAAGCTTGAGCCAAGTAGTAAAAAATTTTGACCAAGTCGACCTTAAATACCCCATTGCTCGAGCTTGACTCAGCTTTCCATCACCCCTAAATGTAACCATACAAAAATGTTGACCCATTCACAAAGCTTAAGTCAAAAGTGCAGTCGAATTGCCTTCTTGAGAAGATGAGTATTAGATATTATAACAATTAAATTGAGAATAATGACATTAGACTACAAGTGGGAAATGTTGGGGTTTTATTGGATTTGGAGTTTAAATTTTTTATTTTAAAATATCACATGATCATGAAATACGCAACAGAATACAAATTCCAAATCTAAACAATTTTGTTAGATAATAAGCAAAACATAATAAGCCAAGAACTATATGAAAATTTCTTCCTAAAATCAAATTCCAAGTGAGGCGTGCACATAACCCAAAAGTAGTAATACTCAAGCCATAACCTTCAGTTTGTCAACATGAATGAAACGCAAATAAGGGCCTCCAAATCCTCCATGAATTCCTTCGTTGGGACATTACACAATAGCCTTTCGGTATGGAGAACTTTTGGACAAGAAGAAAAACAAGAATAGGAGCTAAAGGGTGTTTAACGTTTGCTTGGAAGGGAGCACATGAAAATTGGTGGGAAATTTGTTGTTATTTAATTTGAAACTCTTTCAAATTTATTTATTTTCAAGACATACAATTCTCTATAAGGTAAAATTCTTATTTCTATGTATAGCAATCCATTCCATTTTTAATTATCAATCTCATCAATAATCTAAGCTCATATATGTCTTGTCCTTTAATTTAATTAATGGGCTTAATTAAATTAAAGGCTTATTATATTTCTAATTGATGATAACATTATTAACAACTATAGGAAATCCATTTGGTCTAATCTAATTACAACCAAATTAATTCACCATGATTATCAAGTCTTGTTTAGGCCTCAAATCAATTTACGAACTTGTCATTATTCCATTCTTTTGTGTGTGGTTCTCTAAGTTTATCCTTAATTTACAATAAGTATAGTTTAAAGGATATAAGTAGTGTCTAACTTACAGCCTATATCGTAACCCAATTAAAATGAAATGAGTGAATCACTTGAACTCTCCTAATTGTGAATACTATATGACATAAGCCTTTTGTCTTGTATTGTCCTAATCGAATGAGAGCTATAGATTTAGTCATATGATCGAGTTAAATTCACTAACTTGATCATATCACTAGATCAATATTACATTATAAGACTAATAACCATCCATCAAAACTCCTTTCCAATTTCCACTACCATGGCTAGGTGTCCCCATCTCATAAAATATTAAAAACATAAGTCAAATCCCTTACTCATTTGCAAGGAGATAAATCTTATATTTATTGCGCATAGGGGTGCAAGATAAGTTGTATTGGCTCACGAGCCGCGTGAGTAGCTTGATTAAAGTTCTACTCAAACTCGTGAGTATGTTGATTAAAGTTCTACTCAAACTCGACACTACTCAAGCTCCAACTTTCATATGAGTTGAGCTCGAGCTTATTTTTGTACGTTTAAAAGCCGGCGAGCTGGCTTGTGAGCCTTTTTTATTTTTATTTTTCTTATAAATAATAATATATTTATATATGGTTAAATATTACATTTAATTAGTAATAATATGCTAATTTATAGCAATTATTTTAAATAAAAGTTTATCTACGTGTGTATACAGTATTTTAAATTTTTAATTGAATAAATATGTTATGAAATTTTGATTTATAAAATTCTTTATAAAGTTTTGAAAATATTCAAAATTTGATCACAATTTTAAAGTATGTAAGAAACTATATTAAAATATCTATAAATCCTAAATAGAATGTGGATATTGCAGATTAATATAATTTTGCATCTTGTATTAACATATTACTACATAATAGTTCATTTATAAAAAAAAATTAGATGTAAGGATTTAATTTCATATGTATTTTAAAAATATAATTTATATAAAAATTATATAAAATTTTGAAATGCCTATAATAATGCATAAGCATAAAATGATAAATAATCTAAATAAAACTTTTAATATTAAATTAATACAATTATACCTATTTAGTATTATTTTATCGTATAATAATTGTTACAACTTACACATATACATATATAAAATATATGAATTTTTAATTTTAATGTAAGATTTTTTATTTATATTTTATGAAATTTTAGGTGCAAATTTTGAGAACATTTAAATTTTTAATTCATATACATTATATAGTTGTAGCTCGTCCTGTCAAATGATATAATCAAAATGTTTCAAAACTTTTAGCTAAAGTAATAAAAATAAATATAACTTAATGAAAATAATAGCAAAACCTTATAAAAATCTTATCAAAATAATAAATATATATTATTTATGAAATATCACTTAAATTATATGAAATTTTTAAATGAATTATAATTATGTTGTTTTTGAATAGTTTATGAATGATCCAAAAAAATTATTTTTGATCTAGTTATTAACATATTTCACATATAAAATTGAGAACCTTAAACTAATACTCTTTTTTCAAAATTATTGTGCTATTTCAAAAATTTTAAGTTATATTTCAATATTTATTATTGATGTTTGTTTTCATATTGTTCTAAAATAGTGCTTCATTTTCAATAATTATTTTAAGTTTATCTTATTATTTAAATTTAATTAAATGGATATATTTTTCAATGTTATATTATTTCTTATTTATCAAATTAATGTAGATATTATTTTTATTATATATATATATTAAAATAAAAAATAATTAAATTAAGAAATATATAAAATTTAAAAAATTATGTAAATTGAATCAAACTCGAGCTCAATACTTTTGCATTGAGCTCGAGCTCAAGTTTCATACTTTTGTTTCGAGCTTGAGCTTAATTTTTCTATACTCAAGCTTAGTTAAGCACCTTCGAGCTCAAGCTAAAAATAAAATAAGGTGTTCGACTCGAGCTCGACTCATTTACAACCCTAATCGTGCACATGCCTTCATTTGTATTTGAGCAATGGCACGTTTGGCTCATTATCCTAGCTCATATCAATATATATACTGGGTTTTAATACTCTAAGATTACATTGACTTTCACACACACAAGATAACCATATCGTTTTGGATTTAAGGTCCACGTGCATTTAATACAATCACAAAGTAAAACATTGATAGTATAGAGTGAACTCTATGTGTTTGTTTTATTCTTTGAATCATTGTTTGAATATTCATTCTCCAATAACATATCAACATACATGTGTTCTCAATAACTCATTCTGAATGACACGATACTTACTATACAAACATATAGTATGCAATTCGTACTGATCCTCCAATGGCTATTTAGAGAAATTGTGACCTGTGAACAAGTTTTAATGGTTGTACAATAAGAAGTCTTGTGTTCATGTTCATAACCCTTTATGAATAGGACTTATTAACGCAATCATATAGACACATGCAAAACTTTACATCATATAAAATTTACATGTATGATAAAACTACCAAAATATTAATACAAATAAAATATCAATATCCTATTAATTAAATAAAGTATAACATTTACAACAAATATTCCTCATTTTCAATTAGAGTTAGTAGGTTGGCGGGTTGGTGGATTGAGACCTAGGTATTACACCCAATCTGTTGACTCGAATTCAACTTGATTATTTTCGTGAGTCAAAAAATCTTACCCGAACCTAACCCACTAATTTTGCAGATTACTTGAATCTAACCTACCAACCAATAAAAATTATTTTCCCTTTAATTAAAATTAAGGCTTGATATTTTAAATAATTTTCAATTTTACTATTTAATTTTATTTAATTAATTTTTTATACTTAGATAAATAATTATTAAATTATTTAAAATATATTTATGGGTTCGTGGGTCAAGGTTCAACTTGTTGGGTAACCCGAAATTGACTCATTTATCTTTTTGAATTTATAGATTCAACTCGATTTTGACCCAAACTCACAAAAGTTTGACATGAACCCACCAATTTCAGGTTAGGTTTGGGTCGGGTTTCGGATTGGATCATAAATTGCCACCCCTACATTGAGTACCCATAACCTTACCTAAAATAATTATTGATAAAGGTTATTGAGTAGTAGAACACTAATCTAGTCACTTCGTTAAGTGGACTACAAACATTAGGGTGGACTAACTCTAACATTAATGTGGCACTTTCGACATGTTCATCAAATGGACTCTTAGTCATTTTTCCTAAGATGCAAGGTTGACAAGTTGGATAGAGTTCCCTCCCAATAGGCTAATAAGCCTATCTTTCTCTACCTTGTTAATTCTTGCTTCTCCAACATGACCCAATCTAAGGTACCAGAAATGCTTGGGATTTGGACCATCTCTTCCACATGTGCTGGAAATAACATTCATCACAACATTGCCATCCATATTTAAGTGGCTGAGACCAATTATTAAAGCAACTGTACTAACCAATTCGTTATAATAATAAATATAGCACCCATTTTTTAAAAGAGAAAATTCATAATTTTCTTTTATCAATAGGAGAATTGAAACAATGTTTTCTAGCCTATTGGGCAAAAGTAAACAATCTTTTAAAACTATACTATATATGGATGATAATCTAGCAAAAACGGTCCCAATCGCAGTGTTTGTAACACTTACTCCATTATCCACCATGATCACCACTTCATGTTTCTCAAGCAACCTACTTCTAGTTAAATCCTAATGTGAAGTACAAATATGAGATGAAGTATCAGAATCTAAAATCTATAAAGTAGAAATATACTAATGGAACAAGATGTTTCACAAACATAAAATTCCTTACCTTCGGCGCCATTTTTCAGGCTCTTGAGGTACTCAGCGTAGTTCCTCTTTGAAAGCCCATTCTTGCCACAGTAAAAGCACTTTTCTTTGTTGGAAAGAGCTTTGGTCTTCTTCATACTCCTACTCACCTTGCGAAGAACTGTAGGTTTCTTCTTCTTTATCTTGCATTTTTTAGTCTTTACTAGCTGAGCTAGATGCAGCAAGAACCACTTTCTTCTCTTTCTCCTTCATAGTGGTTTGTGCAGACACTAACTTATTAAGGAGCTCAGTTAGTGTACACTTAATATCATTTAGACAATAATTTATAATAAATTGTGAGAAGGAATTTGGAAAGGCTATAGGATCAAATCTATTTGTAAGTTGGCATTCATGATGAAGTCGAGCGACTTAAGCCTCATGATGAACGATATCACCTTGAGGACATACTCACTAATGTCAGTTTCCTTTTCCATGCACATCCCAATCAACTACTTTGATACACCTAGCAATACAATTTTACTCACCATACAACTCTTACAAATGATAAAGAATCTCCTAAGTGCTAGCCATGCTCCAACATATAACTCTTAACCCATAGATTGTCTTCCACCCATCTCTTTTGCATGAGTTTCTCCCTAGCATTAGCCATCTTAGTATGGGCTGGTGGTATATAGACTTCCAAAACATAGCCGATGAGCTCCAGACTAAGGACAATTTTGAAGTTCCAAAGCCAGTCAACATAGTTGGGTCCAATCAAAGTGTTGTTTTAAGTAATTTTGTAAGAGGTGTGACATTATTCAAGATATAATAAAAGTATAGAAAATAAATAAGATTATTAGTTAGGTTGAAATATGTGTTATTGTATTATTATGGACTTTGACTTAAATGGCCTCTCACTAGATTTTTCGAATCCTATACTCCCTTATGTAGAAGACAGAAATTTCATTGAAGAAAATTTCCTAGTGGGTTATTGGAGTTTGCATTGGGCATAACATACCTAACATAGATGTTGTCGGCATGCTTGGCCCAATGAGTGGTAACTCTTACCTATGCAGCTCATGTGCGATCTAATCTTTTACTTTGGCCCATGGCTTGAAAAAATCTTACAAATATAGTTTTTGGCATTATGGATTTATTTAAGTCACACTTACTAATTGATAGCTTGTCAGATTTGTAACCCCATCTTTAACCATTTTAATTCTTAAGTGAAGTATTATTTGAATGTCGCATCAAATACACTAGAAGTTTCAAATATGCCATTACAATGTAAGCTCACGGATGTGATGTATCACACTAAGACTATACTTAGCTTGGTGGAGGGCCATGATAAAACAATTTCACCTTTACAAAGTGAGGGAGTTTTTGGTCCACATAATTTTAGATTTTTCTTAGCAAATTAACCATAGTAAATAAACAAGATGGATGACTATGGACTTCTAGATCCAATTATAGTCAACAATTGGATCATGCACATATGTGTGGGGTCATATACTATTACAAGGTTTTGAATTTTAGAATTCGCTATTGGTCTTCATGGCCTTCGTTTATGGGTACTCCACACCATGGAACATCAAATGATACCAACTCTTAGCCTCCGTGCAACCATTAACTCTTGATCTTCCATTTTGCATTATAAGTATATGTGGCATACTATAGAAAAATAGTTCTTATTCTATTGAAAATTTGAGCATATTCCCTTACAACCCATGAAATAAATCTATGAAAAAATAACAAACCAAACCAAAATAAATCTATCCCCATGTGCCCTAAGTCTATAATATATCCAAAACATCTGTACAGACAATTATACATTACATAAATAATTCAACGAATTCTTTCAAAAACTATTCTACAACTTACGCATCATATGTCTTAATTCTCATTTGTAGAAAACTCTTTTCTTAAGTTTTAAATCTGAGAAAAAGTGCAAAAACAACCTCTATTAGCCTTGTGAGATTACAAGAACAGTTCCTATAGTTGTGAATCACATTCTGCGGTTGCTTAACAAGCTGCAAAAGAGAACACTTCTTTGTCATGACCACAAAAGTCTACAACACAGCCACGAGCTGCTTGTTTGTAGTTGTGTGGCTGGTTGCGATAGAATCTCTATTCTACCACAGCTATGAGCTCCAACCCCATGGCTGTGAGATTTGATTGCAAGTAATGTCACTAAATGTTTGGACCTTCAAGTTTTTTAATTTTTATGTCTTTTCACAATTAAAAACATGTAAAACAATTTTGGAACTATAAAAAAATGTTTTAAACATATTTATATAATTTTTCTCATATGAAAACTACCATAAATTATAGAAGAAATCAGTAAACTTCATAGTTATATGAGGAGACCAAGGGATCTGATACAACTGTTTGGTTTTACCAGAGTTTGGGATGCAAATGTTCAATTTTAAAAAATCTCATGATCATAAAATATACAGCGGAATGCAAATCCCAAACCCAAACTATATTTATCATATAACACCCAAATAATAATCTTGGAAATCTATACAAAAGTTACGCCTTAGAATCAAATTATGGGTGAGGCGTATGCGTGGCCCAAAAGCCTCAACACTTAACTTGTGACCTCTAATTTATCTATACAAATAAAACACGAACAAGTGCCTCCAAATCTTCCACAAACTCTTTTAGACAAAAAGAAAAACGTGAAGAGAGACTAGAGGATATTAGTCTTTTGCCTAGAAGGGGGCACACAAAAATTGGTGAAAAATATAGTGTTATTTGATTTAGAACTCTTTCAAATATAATTTATTTCTAAGACACATAATCCTGCATAAGGTAGGATTTTTATTTCCATGTATAACATCTAGGGAACACATAGAATGGGTTCTATGGCCTTCTTATATGAACCTTTAATTGATTTAAGTCCATTCCATATTTAAGTATTCATCCCATTAGTAACTTAAGCCCAAATATTTCTTGTCCTTTAATTTAATTAATTCCATTAATTAAATTAAAAACCTATTATGTTTCTAATTAATAAACTCAGTATTAACAAACATAACAAGAAATCCATTTGATCTAATCTAATTACAACCAAATTAATTTACCACGAGACTTCTCAAGTTTTGTTTAGGCTTCAAACTAATTTACCAACTTGTCCATATTTTATTCTTTTGTGTGTGACTTTTTAGGTTATCCTATACTTAGGTTCCCCCATCTTATATGATATAGTAGTGTCACTATCTTGAAAGAGTAGTTAGATAGTTCAACATAGTACAATATATAACAGCGGACCTTGACAGGCCTCCCTATACATTGCATTGCATCGATTGACGATCAAGTGCAAACAAAGATTAGGCCCACCAATATGAGGTATTAGTGCAATAGTGGCAGGATCCATCTTATGTGCTCCACTTTGCTATAGATCCCTACAACTGACCTTACATCGAGGAGGAGTACTAGGAGTGATACCAGCGACTCACATGGTATATTATCAATCCTTTGCAACACTATATTCATAGGGGATACCAATTAGAAGACGCTAGAGTTTTCACACACATAGTATGCTACCCTCAACCTCTTTACATTGTCTATACATCTAGCTTTCTAAATCACATAATGCATGTATATTGATGTATAGTTGTCTACATTTTGTTATAGGCCTAGCAGATGTGCTAAAGAGGGTGTGACGCGGTGATGTTTGGACACCTTGAGACAATCGCTTCTAAACAACTTACCTAGGATTTTTAGTCGTACAACCAGATCCCACCTCATCATTTAGACATACCAAGGTTGTCGCACCCACCTCCCCATTCAGACATGCCCAATCTGACGCACCCACCTTCTTATCCAGACATACTTAGGACTTCCTCATGTGCTTCCGCATTAAGTGATGCGCCAAACATGAGACCATCGACTCGCATTAGGTCCGCACAGAAACTGCTACATTCTGGCACCACTGGACACAAACATGCAATCCTTGTACATGCCATTGGGATTGGATTCATCTCAGATACAGTATCCTTACATGTTATCGGATTTACAACTAGGACTTGGATTTACCTCCTTGATGTAGTATAATGTTTCCCATCAATATCCTATATTTCCCATACCATTTGGTGATGTTTTCTTGCTATCACCACCGTATTACATGGGACTCTCCCATAGTTATGATAGTAGTACTAGTCATGACTTTAAGCATCAGCCGACACCATAGGGATAGGACCTAAAGTAACGATGGTGGCCACATCATCATACTCGAGGTGTAAATGAATTGAACTCAAGTCGAGTATCCCTATCTTTTTCAAGCTCGAGTTCGAGCTCATTTAGGTAGCTTGAATGTGCCTAAGCGAGCTTGAGCTTGTGGAGCTTGACAATTTGAGCTTGAGCTAAAGTTCGAAACAAAAATATAAAACTTAAGCTCAAGCTCAAGCTCAAGTTTAATGCATAAGTATTGAGCTCGAGCTCAAGTTTGATTTAATTTACATAAAATTTTCAATATTTTAATATTTTAATTTAATTATTTTATATTTTTAATATGTAATAAAAATAATGTTTACAATAATTTGATTAATAAGAAGTAATAAAATATTTTTAAGAAATCCATTCAATTATACCTAACTAAAAGGATAAATTTAAAATAAATATTGAGAATGAAACATCATTTTAAAATAATATGAAAAATAACCATTGAAAATATCTTTTGAAACATAACTTAAAATTTATAAAACAGCACATTAATTTTTGAAAAAAATATTTTTTCAAGGTTCTCAATAACAAATTTGAAATATTTCAATAACTAGATAAAAATAGTTTTTGGGGATCCTTCATAAACTTTCAACAATGGCATAATTTTAATTTGTCTAAAATTTTTATATAATTTATATGATATTTTACAAATAATACATATTGATTATTTTGATAAGATTGTTGTACGGTTTCTCTATTATTTTCATTAAGTTTTATTTATTTTTGTTCTTTTAAGTAGAAATTTTGAATACATTTTAATTGTATTATTTGATAAGGCGAGCTACATCTATATCATAGTCTTGCATATGAATTAAAAATTTAAAAGTTCTCAATTTTTTAACCTAAAATTTCATAAAATATAAAATAAAAAGTATACATCAAAAATTCAAAATTTAATGTATTGTATATATATGTATATGTGTAACAATTACTATAAAGTAAAATATTACTAAAGATGCATAATTGTGTTAATTTATAATATTTATAGTTTATTTAAACAATTTATCATTTTATGCGTATACAATATTACAAACATTCAAAATTTTAAATGAAAATTTTATAAATTTTAATTTCTAAAACAGATATAAAAATTAAAATCTCACATCTTATTTATTTATAAATGAAATTATTATACACTAATATGTTAATAAAAGATGCATAATTATATTCATCTGTAATATCCAAATTTCATTTAGAATCTATACATATTTTAATATACTTTCTTACATTTTTTTAAAACTAAACTAAAATTTTGAATAATTTCAAAACTTTATATAGAATTTTATATTTTAAATTTTTAAAATATATTTATTTAAACCAAACTTTAAACATTGTATACTCATGTAGATAAAATCATTTATAAAATAATTACTATAAATTAACATATTGCTACTAATTAAATGTATCATTTGAATATATATTAATAAATTGTTATTTATAGAAAAAATAAAAAACATAAAAAAAAAATAGAAAAAACTCGTGAGCCCTTAGAACACACAAGAATGAGCTCAAACTCAAATAGGTTCAACTTGAGTAGGATGTGGCACTAGAGGCTATTTATAGTGTTAGATATTTTTTGCACATTTTGTACAATTAGTTATTTTTTCATTACTTTTATGTACCGATGATATGTTTAAATAAAATTAATTATTTTTACATTTTTTATCATTAAATTACATTTTGCATTGTGTATTGTTAATTTTTAATTATGAGCTCGTTTATTAGGTAATTCCATAATTTTCTTATATACAGCCTAAAATTATCAAATGATAACATTGTATATAAAATATTGGCATAACTTGACACACTTTAATCAATAATAATTCCGAATTTACTTCTAACAAAATTCTAATCAATTTAAAATTTAAAATATTTCCTCAAAAAATAATGATTATTGCAAAATCATAATTACACAAAACTTTAATTTCAAATACCACAAATATTCAAAACTCTAAACTATCAAAAACCCCAACATCACTACATAATCATTCATGCTTCCAATTTTATAGGCATAGTTACACTAATCATTTTTGAGTTTATGCTAGGTGAATAATTTCATTGTTTTAAACGATGGAATTGGTCAACATTGGTTAATTTAATCGTTTCAAATGACGGGATTATCTATTCTTTGGAAAACCTCACAAATCCATTATTTTAGAAAATTGTAAATTAAAAAAGAATATTTAATTAAAAACCCCCTTCAATGGACGCTCATCACAGACTAGTTAGAATTTTCAATTATTCGAGATAGATTACGCCCGTGGATCTGTATATTTTAATGTGCATAATTACGTGCATCCTATATCTGTCGTGGTCCCTTTAGCAATTAAAATATGTCAACTTTTCATATACTATTATTCAACATAATCCATACTATATTATTAATATTCAGTCCTATTTTGATTATACTATATAAAATGACATATTTATTCTATTTTAATTACTCATTATAAAATTGCATATTATCATTAATTTAAGTTTTTTAATTCTTTTATATTTTTTCTCTTTTTTCTTTTAGTTTATATAGACTCGTGTCTTATTTTTAGTTTCTCACCGTTAAGTTCTTTTATCCCTTTTATTTCTTAGGTTGAATATTTTCTATATTTTTAATTTTAATCAATATTATTTTTATTATATAAAATACAATGACTTTAAAATTTATAAATAATTTTGCACATATATATAGAACGTGGCAATTAAATTACGAACCCCTGTCACGGTCGAGTTTCTTTTTCTTGTGGTTGTTCTTATATTTTTGTCGCCTCTATAATATACCTTATCTATAGCACAGGCCTGTGTATACTATGTGTTAAGCAGTTAAAAAGATTTACTAATACAATGTATAATGATTTAAATATTTTTAACTTCTTACTAGCAATTCGTGCTTACTCAATATGTGAGTATATAAAACTTAAAATATAATTTATTACAAATACTCACATACAGTTATATTTTTATTATACTAATTGTTGTGATCCAAAAATTTTAACTATTTTTAAATAACACTCGAACGGAAAAAGAGCTAAATGAAAGGGAAACAAGAGTCATACGGGTCGGTCAAATCTACCAACGTCCACAAGGAAAGAGAAGATTATATTATTTTTGGTAGCGGAGAGGGGCACAAAAAATGTGCGCGTGATGTATTATATGTAAATTATATTCTCTTGACAGGAATAGTATACAAGAGATATTAGTTGAATGTAATATTTTGATTAATTAATGAAATATTAATATTTTTTTCGTATTAATATTCTAACAATTTAATCATATATATAAATATAATATAACATAAAGTTTTAAACGTATTTATATGATTATATTAAAAAATCTTATTTTTAAAGGATTATCAATATGAACAAGAGATTTTGTGGTGCACAATTATTAAAAATTGTTCACAACTCATAGGTTCTTTGAATGGGAATTGTAGAATGGGTACGAATTGCATATTATGTGTTTGTATAGTAAGTGTCGTATCATTCAAAAGAAGATAAAAAAACACATGCGTATGGACATATTACTGGAGAATGAGTATTTGAACATTGAATCAAAGAACAAAGCAGACGTATGGAGTTCACTTTTATTATCAATAGCTTATTTCATAATCATGTTAAATGCGTGTAAACTTTAAACTTAAGACAGGATAGTTGTCTTGTGCGCATAATAATCAGCGTGCTATTAGAACATGAAAAACTAATCTCTCTCTTTGTATGACATAAGATTGTGAGCTCAATATGCTCTGGGTTAGATTGCATAGATACAAGTGCGCAATTAATAAAGAATTTGTCACATTGCAAATAAGTTAGACGTTTGTTCTATATAGTCAATATTCTATAAGACTAAAACCCTAGGTTAGAGTAGTGGAAATTAGAAAGGAGTTTTTGATTATGAGGTAACATTGATTTGGTCATATGATCAATTCAGTGAATGGGTTTCACTAAATTCATGATTTTCACTCAATTAAGAAAAAAAAAAAAAAAGACCAAACCCGCATGGCATTTATGATTAGGAAAGTTCATGTGATCCATTTATTTCGTCTTAATTAAACTATGATATGGGCCTCAGGATAAGCATTACACATATCTTTTGAACTATGTTCGTTGCTAAATAAGAATGAACTCAAATAGTCACACACAAAAAGATATAATTGAAATGAAGGATATTATTAAATTGAATTTCAAAAATCCAATTTTGCAACTAGAATTTAGAGATTTTTATTAAATAAAAATTTTAAAATTAAATTTAAATAATAAAATAAAAAATGTAATAAATGTTATTTTAAATTTGAGTATACTGAAATGATATCTACTAATTTGAACTAATCACTATCAAATACCTATATTAGATGTGTGCAAATAAATTACTCTGAAGTTTTCGAAAACGTCCTTAAAAAATGAAATTGTTCAGATTGGTCTTCATACTCATTGCTCAGCAGGCTCTGGCATAGGTATGGCTGTGGGCAGCCAGTAAATAGGTGAATTTATACAGTATTTGGTTCTTGAAATTTTGGGAGGAAAAGAAAAAAAATAAAAAAATAAATGTAATTATTTGGTTAAAAAGAAAAATTCTTATAAAATGGAAAATTAAAGAGAAATTATATTTTAATAAAAAAAAATTTTTCTCATAAAAAGGTGAGAAGAAAGAAAACTATTTTAACTCTTATTCTTCCTCCAAAAAATTTCACCAATTCTTTATAATTTTTGTTCCTCCAAAACTTTCACCAATTTTATTTATTTCTTGATTGATTTTATTTCTTTTTTCTTAATTCTTCCTTTTTCTTATAAAATTCGTTTTAACCAAACACTATATAGAATTTTCTATTTCTTTTATTTTCTTTTCATTTCTATATTACTCTTTTCCCACTCAAAATTCCTAAAACCCAACATATTATTTGGGTATAAACAACAGAGGATAAATTTCAAGGATGGGAATGAGTAGAACAACACCACTGACAGAAAATCTGAAGTGCGATTGTAATAAGTCAGAGAAGTTAGCAGTCCCCATGAATTAGAAGCCTAACGTGTGAATTGTTTTTGTCTATTACATTCACCGACCAATCACACGCCGTGGTTATGAGTTATATGTATTATTGCATATATCCCCAACCAGCATCTCAAGCAACACACACTCACCCAGGATTTTGTGTGCTCTGAAATTAAAGCAATGAGCTAACTGTCAGCCATAATCAGTACCTAATGTTACTATTGCATATGCATTAGGACATTTTCAAGTTACAATTTTTGGCTAATGAATGCTTCTACTTCTTATTTACCAACCATTACTTTTGGTCTTAAACTCAACACGGTATTATCAATTTAACATGTGTACATATAACTCCAATCATCATATTTTCCATTTCCTCAATTTCTTATTTTTGAAAAAATTTATTTTATTTTTGTTTAATGAGAAATTTATTAATATTTTTAATGAGACAGATAAGCAAGATTGAAGCTACTTAAATACATAACACTTTAATTTAGCATGTTCTTTTTCAAATCTTTTGATTTACTTTGCCCAGTTTGTGATTTCAAAATCGTGGTGGTTTACGGCAAATATTATTAAAAAATTTTAGTTGTCTCAGTTAAATATACATTAACCAATAAATGTTTTTATGAAAGAATTTTAAAAATCCCACAAGTTTAATAACAAGTTGTTTCTGACAAGAAAAAGAGAAGAAGAAAGATTCCAGAGTTCATATTTTTCCTTTTTCTAAAGTTTAGGTAATTGAATATCAATCTTTAATTTAGTTCAAAATGTTATCCCTTTTTTTTTTATATATATTTTACTTTTTCTTTGTCACAATTTTGTGATTTCAAATTTATCCTCTATTAAACTAGCATGAACTAAGCCACAAAATTAACTTTTGTGATTTCCTATATTTCATTCCTTTTTCTTTTGTTTTACCTTTGGTTTGACTTTTTTTTTAAAATTTTTTATTGTTTAATTTAAAATCTTACATGTTTCCTTTTGCGATCTCTTTTTTTCTTTCCATTGCTTCAACATTTGTGGTTTTCTATTATGTGATTTCCTTTTTTGAATCAAATATTACTATTTTTCTTACCTGAATTTCTAATTCATGGTTGTTTAGTATCGACTAAATATATTGAATTTAATTAGCTAAAATTTAATATGTAAAACCTTATATTTAATTTAATACCCTAAATCAAACAGCATTAACCAATTAAATATTATATCTTTTAATTTGTAGTTTGGTATCTATAAAAAAGTTGTAGTGTTTGGTATTTTCATTGTCTTAACTTTTGTAGTTTGCTTTTTTAATTCATGCTAGTTTATACATAGATAGGTTCTTCGATTAGCTAATTTTTTCAATTCTATAATATCGGCCATAATTTTATTTATAATCCTCGATGCAACTTATGCCTCAGAGGGTCTTATTTATTTTTTATTATTATATTTTAACAAAAATACTATTGTTTTAAAATTTTTAAGGGTATGTTTGGATTGGTTTTTAGATATATTTTTTTAAAAAATCGTGTAAAAGAAAAAAAGAAAAATAAATAAAATTTAAAAAGTATAATAATTGAAATGCATTTATTTTTTAGGTGTAAAGCAAAACGAACATAACCTAAAATTTTAAGGTAAACTAGATTACGAAAATTTAATTTTAAAATCAGATTTCCTTGATCCGATTTCTCAATAATACAAACACACACATATGTATAAATTTTTGAGATTCTGATTAAGGAAATTAGATTTTATAGTTGAGTTTTCAAAAATATTTTTCTTTTTCTTTTTAAAATCAAATTATGAAATGTAGTTTTTCATATTTTTATTGTTTTTTTTACTTTCAAAGTCTTGTTTTAAGTTATTTCTTTCTTAGACTACAATGATAAAAAAACAAAAAGAATGGATTTAATATGCAAATACTAAATTTAATACATGTAGATAATATATAACTAAGTTAATTGCTCATTAACTATGATGTGTATGTTTATTAATACGTTAAAATAAATTGTGATATATAGAATATTTCATAAACAAAATTTACCAAATATTCATATTCTGATTATTTATCTACTCATTTACAAAGTTTAAATCCTCATAACTAGTACACATTTTTAATAAATTCATTTTCAGTAATTACTACATGTTTCTATAATAAACACAATAGTAAAATTAGCATAAACTAAAGGAAACATATATTTTCAAATTTAGGCAAAACAAAACCAAATGAAGGTAGCAAAATAAATAAATAAACAATGAATAAATATCATAGCTTATTATGAAATATAACATGTAATATATGTTAGCAAATCTATATTCTTATTGATATATATCTAACACCTAAAAATATATATTTTTTATATGTATTAGAGAAATCTAAACTGAGAAAAATCTGTGAAATACAAAATGTAAAAATTTCTTTAATCAAACGATTAAAATCCAATTTTAAAAATCAAATTCCCCTTAAACCACAACATTTAATTAAATTATTCGTCTTGAGACTCATCTAGTTAGAGGCTACTAGTCTAGCACTAATTCTGAAACTTGCTTTAAATAGCACACGTCGAATTTATCAATAAAAAATCAATTATAAAAAACTATTTATTTTAAAAATTCATTCAAGACCCCATTATTGATCGACAAATCATTGCACTATGTCACATGAATGCTTGTGACAAAATAAGAGATTATAGATTTTCTAATTAAATGCCTACAAAAGCTTGAATTTCAAAAGAAAGTCTCTTAGATTTAAATATGGTTTGTTTATTTAATTTATTTCTTATCTGAAAACTTCAATTTTTTTTTATTGTCATTTTGACCTTTAATAGGTTGATTTAAAAGATATCATACTTGAATTTCAATATGTTCTATATAATGTCATTTTAACTCTTTCCTTCACATTTTCATACCATAATTCCTACAAAAAAAAAAAAAAACACATTAACAATTACAGCATGGTAAATTTAATTAATCAGTCTTGATCAAAAGCAAACAGAAAACATTACATTTTCTTTTCTGATAAAGGATTATGCAAACACCGTCAATCACAAAAGTTAATACATATAACTGATGGATGACTTATCACGTTAATTTAATTGGTTTTTCAACAAAATAAAACAAAAGCAGTAACTAAATAGGGAACTAGATATATCACTTTGTCAAAGTTCGTTTACAAATTTCAAAATATCTTTAGTACTAAAAAAACATGCAAACTAAACATACAGTATCTTTAAAAAAAATTATATATACATAAATTTTCAAAATATATAAATAATCGTTAGGTTTTGAAAAATTTGTGTATATATAATTTTTTTTAAAGATATTGTATGTTTAGTTTGCATGTTTTTTTAGTACTAAAGATATTTTGAAATTTGTAAACGAACTTTGACAAAGTGATATATACATATACACATTGTAAGCTCCAAGTTAGATCTAGTAACACAGTGGATATAAAAAATGCGGTTCAATGTAACACACTCACACAACAGAATGTAAAAATAATCAAGGAAACGTACATATTGTTTATACAGTTTGGCGTATTAATCATTCTTATGTCTGCGGGACCATCTCTTGTATCAAAGTTTCACTAAATGTATGGGGATGTCACAACAAACTCTCTTATAGTAAACTTACTTGCTACAACACATTAATGTCACTTAATCCAATGACATTCATTTAGTAAAGTATCTCTCGACTATACCCCTTGTCTATGCCCTAGCTAAAACCCCTTTTGGCATTCTCTCTAGTTGGTGTGATTTTGTAGCAGTGTAACGCTCACTCTTAAACATGTTTAGTGGACAAAATGCTCCTCAGGAACTTCTTCTTTCTTTTTCGCTTGATTATCTCAGCACTACAGCAATCTTTCTTAAATAGTAAAAATCCTTAAACATGGAAACATAACAGCTCTCCCTTTGCTCCAGACTATGCCAAATGTAGAGAGGCATTGTCACTAAAACAAGCAAGATCAGTGACCTTCAACACATGGGTGGCAGCTTTATTGATAGTGAGGTCACCTAAAAACTTCTTGCCACAATCTTTGTCTCAACAAAATGTTTTGTTGTTGGGATACTTACTATAGTAAGATCATCAGAATCTGGGGTCTTCACTGACTTCTGCTTAGTAGATGCTTCTATATGTCAACCAGTTTCTCAACTAGTTTCTTTGTGATGACAAATACTTCAACCATATGAGTTTTTGAGTTATTTGAGGATTTTCTTTTTAGATGATCAAACCTACAAGTCTCTGCCTCAACTATAGCTCTACATCTAGCAAGGATTTCACCAGAAGCAACAAACAATCTAGTTGGAATGTTGGATTCCTTTTGGATCCTAGATAATAGTGGACAAAGATTCATATTTGGAAGATGTAGCATGAAAGAATCTTGTACCTTCAAGAAGCATTAAGGCTATCTGTGTTGCAAAGCATGTTGCATTAGATTTTTAAACCCACACTTTTTGGTTTACGGTTTGTATGATTAAGCTTAGGTGTCCAATAGTGCTTCTTCTGCTTATTTATCAAATGTCCTAAATTGGAGCAACGAGAGTAGGTGTGTCTTAGGTTTGAGCAAAAATAGCAAATTGGCTTGTTTTTCTTTGAGCTCTTGTTTATATTCTTTTTGAAATTCTTATTTTTCTTTCCTTATATTCCATGTGGAGTTTCCTTTATCATAACACACTCAAGGTCAAAAATAGATACTTTAACAAACTTCTTTGTTCAAGCAGTTCAATTGTGCTCAATTCACAATTATAGCCAATATTCCGGTGATTCTTCGCAATCTTTCCAATTGTTAGCAAATTATCGAGTTTGGCCTTTTCCTATGTTTAAGCATTTTACCATGCCTGGAGACTTTCAGCCTTCATTGTAGTTTCAAGATTTGTTTTCTCCCAACTTAATTTTTCTTTCTTCACGCGCTCTAGCTTCCCTTCCAGCTTCTTATTATCCTTTTTGAGCCTCACTACATTGTCATATAAAAACTTAGTTCTTTATTTTCTTTGCCATAAGAACAATATCTTCATCTATGTTGGATTGTTCATTTTTGCTGGAAACATACTTGATCCATAGAGTTAATTCTTTGTCTTTCTTCTATTGGATCATATTCATCTTGGAAGTTTGCAAAGACCCCATCAGTTCATCAAGTCATATGTTGTCAACATTTCTTGCCTCTTCAATTGTTGTAGGCTTTGTCGAGAACTGCTCCAAAAGTGATCTTAACGCCTTTCTTACCAACTTGGATTTTAGTACTTTTTACCCAATTGGTATGTCTGGCTTGCTATGTCACATAACTTGTTTTTAAAGGTGACGATGGTATAACTTTATTCCATTCTCAAGTTTTCAAATTAGGTGGCTAGCATTTGAGTTTTGACATTCAAACTGTATTGGTGCCCTTATGCATAGTACGACGAATGTGCCATGCCTGTTTTGCTGAATCGCAGGTTAAGATGAGCTTGAATTACTCCTCATCATCTCCATTAAAAATTGCATATATCACTTTTGAGTTGCTCAATGCAAGTTTCTCTTTAGCTGTTGTCAATTTCTTTTGGCTGATTTCATTTCCTCGATCATCAACAATCTTTGGATGTTCTCAACCTTTTCAATGGTGCTCCATGCCTTCTCATTAAGTGTCAGGAATAATTTGCCCCATCTAATAATAAGGTTTTGGAATAGATTTTCCTTCTCTTGTATTCATTTTCCAACCTTGAATTATCCCACAGTCTCACCTTCCTTAGATCAAACCTCAACAAACTAGTGATGTGGCTATAATGCGACTTGTAGGCACCAGATTGAATGTTGTAATATAATGGATAATAGATATGCAGTTTGATGTAATACAACCACAAAATAGAATGCAAAAATGATCAAGAAGGCACACAAATTATTTATGCAATTTGGAATATCAACTATTACACGTCTATGGAGTCACACCCAGTGTTAAAGTTTTACTAAATTTATAAAGTTATTATAACAAACTCTGTTACACTGAGTTCATCTACTAAACAATCTAATGTCACTCAACTCAATAATACTCAATTAGTAGAACATTTCTTGACAATATCTCTTGTTTATGCCTTGACCAAAACCCTTGGGCTTTCACTCTAATTGGTATAATTTTGTTGTATTATCTCGCTTACTCTTCAACATGTTTAGTGGACACAATGCTCCACATGAGCTATGTCATTCTTTTTCACATGATTATCTTAGCATTACAGTAATCCTTTTTAAGTGGTGAAACCATGTTTCAAACCATATCAATTCTTAATTTCCTCCTTCATCATTTTGTCAAATATATTTGTTGTAATAAATTTGACTTTCTTTGTATTGAATGGGATCTTCTTTCCACATTTAGCTTCATTATATCTTAAATTGATATTACTTTGTATTTGACCTGCTCCTTATTTATCCACTTTGATTTCTTCCATATAATTTTTAAATTACATATTCATCTATGTAAATGTGGAAGAATCTTGATGATATAAAAGTTAACTCTTGCTAGATTTAATCTTTCCAATCATGTTGCAAGCTGTCGTCTTATTTCGCATTGCACCATGCAATACTAATATATTAAATCATATCATGTCGCAAGGGTTTTATTTGTATGCACGCAAAAGTGGAACACTCAAAACATTAGGGTTGTAATGCCTCAGTGGAGGTCCAAACACCAAGACTTCTCAAGTATTACACTGCACTTGCATGCGTATATATTATTCGTATGTACTATTAAATTATTCAACTATAATATAATATTATATTTAAAAATATAAAAATAATCAAATTAATTATCTATTATATTATATTATTATTTTAATAAAAAATTTTAATTATATAAACTGAATTTATACAATTATTTTTATATTAAATACTTTCATTCTTTATATCATTTTTTTTCTTTTTATCCAATTTACAATTTATGTTTATTTGTTCACTCAAATTTTATCATTTTTTAAATTCTTTTAATCTTTCAAAACATTTTTTTTTATTTTAAATATTTTTACACAATGTAAAATCACATAATTTTTTTTTCTTTTCTTTTTCTTGTGTTTTCTCTCTTTTTCCAATTATCTTAATATTTTTATTTTATCATTTTAAATATTCTTTATGTTTATAGGGTGCGTAAATTTTACTTAGTATACTTATTATTTTTATATTAATCAAACACTTTAAACAAAAAATGAATAGTAACTGTGGCTTCTCAAAATTTACCATCATCATCATTACTTGCACGAGTTCTACGGATAAGAGGCTTGTTATAAGTGTTTACGGATAAAAAGGAGGGAAAGTGCTCGGGAAAGGGGAATTTACAAATTGAGTCCAGATTAGCCAAATCCTAATCTTGATTTTCCTGTCCCTGACAATGAAATCGCGCAATCTAGTCAACATCCTGCTTTTCACGGCGTTCTTCCCGCAGCAATACACACCACTGCCGCCCCTAGCCCACTTCACCTTCGCCCCAAGGCTGTTCTCTCTCTGTGTGACGTGCCAGTGTACGCGTACATATATACGTACCGAAACGGGTATGCTGCTATTATTACATCTTGAATAGGCAGCAAAAAATAACGGCATATTCTTCTGTACCTTGTCCTTCCTCTCTCTCTCTCTCTCGGAGAGAATTTCTCAAAGCAGCACATTGACGGAGGTCTTGAATCTCCTTAAAGCTCAATTCTTTCTCATCCACATTTGTGGGAAATAAGAAAACCCGTGTGGGATTCGCGTATCTTCGTCGTTTGTTCTTAATCTTCTTTCTTGTTCACACACTAACATATATTCAAAATTTTCTTCCACCCACGCGCCCCAAATTTAAGGGAACAGGAGTCTTTCTCGCAAAATTTCGCATTTCTTGGTTCATTACTTGAAAGGATAACAAGATGGTGGTGAAAATGATGAGGTGGAGGCCATGGCCTCCTCCGATTTCAAGAAAATATGAGGTGAAACTCACGGTGCATAGGCTCGAGGGTGGTGATTGGCTGCCCGAGTATGTAGAGAAGGACGACGGTGGTCTCGCTGTGGAGATTAGGTGGAAGGGTCCCAAGATTTCGCTGGGCTCGTTCAGGAGGACAGTGAAAAGGAACTGTACTAGGGAGGAGGTTGTGAAGAGGGTTGATGATGGGCCAAACCAGGGAATTTTGGTGGAGTGGGATGAAGAGTTTCATAGCGTGTGTAGCCTTTCTGGATATAAGGACAATGTGCTTCATCCTTGGGAGATCAATTTCACTGTTTTGCATGTGAGTGAGTAGTTTTAGGCTGTGTTCTGGGCTCAACATCTAAACCTTGTGGATGTATTTTCTTATGTATATTTTTTGAATTATTTTTATAATTTGTTTCGTATTAGGTTTACTGCTATAAGACGTAAATAGTTTCCTCTATAGGTTGTGTAGATGATTCATTCACTGATTTCATTCGTAGTGCAATGTTTTTGAATATAAAGGTGGCTTCTTATTTAAAGATTGATATTGTTTTTGGAATGTGTTGTATGTTTTGTCATCAACAAGACCTATGTTGCAGTTGTTCTCTTTTAATCTTGATTGATGAGTTGGCCTGACAGACAGCAGTGATGCTGGTAGCGCCCTACAGAATCCACTCACATAGGACTTGTTGAAAACTTTGAGAAAATGTAAATGTACTTGTGCCGAGCTGAATGTATTGAATTGGTTTGTCTTTTTCCCTATGCGGGGTTTTGACAAGTATGCTTCTCAATTCTGTGATATAGGGTCACCAGAATGATACTTTATGGGTACCGATTAACCAACCTCTCGTGTGAATTGCTCATAACACAGATATTTGGAATAAGTAGTGCTGCATATGGTCCATGATAATTCTAATTCATGCTTTACAGTAGATTGAGATGCTGATTTTGGAATGGATCTATACTGTGCTAGACGCTGTTTTCTGTCTTTATGTGAGTTTCCTTGCCTTTGTTGATCCTCATCTTGCCTTAGATGCCTTGTTTCTTTTTACTGAATTCCAGGATCATCAAAAGAAATTAATTGTTGAGTTTATCAGCTAATATAATTTTTTTCTTCTGGTGAAAAAGAATGATATACTGACCCGGCATGTGAGAGTTCTGCAGTCATTCTATAAAGTTAGCTACCATTAAATGATAATTGTTATTTCTGCTGAAATCATTGCTACTTCAAATATTATTTTGTAGTATACCTCTTGGCCATGTGCATTTGTGAAGTCAATAATTGTTAACTGAAATTAGATTACCACTAATGACTTGGGATGGAGTAGTTAATTTCACAGTAAAGTCTATCCTTTTACATTGTCGATGATGTTGCACTGATTTAGTTTTCTTGAAATAGTGATTTGGAAAGTAATTTCTGTACAGTTTTCTCTGGTTATTGTAAATAAACTTTTACTCTTTCAAGTTCTTATCAAGTGTAAATCTTAAAGTGATTTGGATTTGTATCAGGGGCTCAGTTGGGGAGCAAAGAATTCAATTGTTGGTTCGGCAGCCTTGAACCTTGCTGAATATCCTTCCAAGACTGAGAATCAAGTTACTGAAGTCAAGCTTCCTTTAACAGTTTCTAGCATTGCTTTTGAGCTTTGCCCCTCACTCTGTGTAAGGCTTATCTGTTTGATGGCATTATTTCCATAATTATATCTATATCGCGTCATCTACTCATGTTGTACTTAATTATTTCCTTTACTGCCCTCAAAATAAGTCTAATCTCAATATATGCTGCAGATATCTATTGGCCTCAGGGAATGTGGACGTGTGCAACAACCAAAGGGCATGGTGCGATGTCTAACAATGCCTGCTATATTGCTGTCAACAAGTGGAGAAACTCCAATGCAGAAAGATGAGGTGTCTGCTATTGAAGCTGGTTTCAGGAAGGTAAAAATGCTTACCAATTATGTAACAACTCGAAGATCTAGAAAAGCCTTCCTGGAAGATGAGGGTAGTGAGGTTAGGTCCTCTTCCAAGAGTGAGGAGGATGAATATGCGTACCACTCAATGGATGAATTTGAGGAAGAAGAATCTGGTGAAGGCAAGGAGAACTCTTCTCTTAGGAAATCATTCAGCTATGAGACATTGGTGGATGCTAACTATGCAGGTGCATTGTGTTATTCTACTGCCAGTATCAATGCAGAAGACGAAGGAATGATTTACTACAGCAATCACCATAGATCAGATGCTGGCAACTCTCATTTAGATGACACAATTTCTACAATTGCTGAGCAATCAATGATGCGGAATTCTAAACTTGGCATTTTGCCTTGGAGGAAGAGGAAGCTGAGTTTCAGATCTCCTAAAGCCAAAGGTGAGCCATTACTTAAAAAGGCTAATGGTGAAGAAGGTGGAGATGATATAGATTTTGATCGCAGGCAGCTCAGCTCTGACGAATTACTGTCATATAGGGTAAGAAATCTCGTGCTTTATTTTTTTTCAACAGAATTATAGAAAGGCATCACATTAGAGCTCAAAGGTCTTGGCTACTTGTTTAATCGATGGAAATATAGTATTAAGAGTCTTGTGGATCTCATTCATCTCCAATGATGAGTGGAAGGGCTTCTTGTACAGTTCCTTGCCTCTTTCAGTGAGATGATAATCCGCAGTTCTGATGAGGAACATTTTCTAATCTTCTGATATAATTTTTTATTGGTACTCTGGGTTTAAAATATGATACATTTTTACCTGTTAAATATTTTTCTGAGTTTTAAATATCCACTTGACATCTGTGCTGCAGCAACATATAACAGATGAGGCCTCAAATGCAAATCGATCATCAGTTTTTGTGTTTGGTGATGATAGTTTTTCTGTTGGCACTTGGGAGCAGAAAGAAATAACAAGCCGGGATGGACATATGAAGATGCTGACACAGGTATTTTTTGCTTCCATTGATCAGCGAAGTGAGCGGGCTGCAGGAGAAAGCGCTTGTACGGCTCTTGTAGCCGTTATTGCTGATTGGTTGCAGAATAACCGCAGTCTCATGCCCATTAAATCACAGTTTGACAGTTTGATCAGAGATGGCTCCTTGGAATGGAGAAATCTGTGTGAAAATGAATTTTTCCGGGAGCAGTTTCCTGATAGGCACTTCGATCTTGAGACTGTCCTTCAGTCTAAAATTCGTGATATTTGTGTCGATCCTGGGAAGTCATTTATTGGGTTTTTCTATCCGGATGGCTTGGAAGGGGGCAGTTTTGATTTTTTGCACGGTGCTATGTCCTTCGACAATATTTGGAACGAAATTAGCCAGCCAGAGAGCTCCAGCAATGGTGAAGCCCCAGTTTTCATTGTCAGTTGGAATGATCACTTTTTTGTCCTCAAGGTTGAAACTGATGTTTACTATATTATTGACACATTAGGAGAGCGGCTGCATGAAGGATGCAAGCAGGCTTACATACTAAAATTTGACAGGAATACTACTATCTATGACCTACGAAGTAGCTGTGGCCGATCATTGGAAGAAAAATCTGTAGACAAGCAGCAAGCTGTTGCTGGGGCTGCTGAGCCCCAGAACTGTAGCTTGCAGGCATCAAACTTGAGTGGCGACTCCAGAGATGGGACCTTGGTGACACAACCCGAAGAACCAATAAAAAATAACGAGGAAGAAGTGGTTGTCTGTCAAGGTAAGGAGTCATGCAAAGAGTACATAAAGAATTTCTTGGCTGCAATTCCAATTAGAGAACTGCAGGCAGACATAAGAAAAGGTTTGGCAGAGTCAACTCCTCTTCTTCGCCGACTACAGATAGAATTTCACTTCACCCAGTTACAATGGCCAACACCCACACCTCCTGCAATTGTAGCTCCATCCGTGCCACAAGCAATTGAAGCTACTGTGCCGGGGGTTGCTGCCTAGCGACTGGCTTAGAATTGGTAACTGTTTATTTGAGAAAAGTGTGATTATAAGTTTTAAGTTTTAACTTCCTTTTTCCTTTAGACGTGATATCGTAACGTGGGGTAGGCAAGCTAGCCAAAATGGTGCCCACTTCATCTTCTCGAGCTTTTCCTTTGCTGTATATAGATTCAGAAATGAAATAATATCTGCTAGGACTAGGTATTATACAGTATTTGTCATTTCTTCATATTTTATTTAGCTTTTTAAAGGTTTGGATTGTCAGTTTGATGCACAATGACCTCAAACAATGTATTGCGAAATGTTGCTTATTTGTATGACCATAATCACAGCCGTCCAACCTGTGATGTATATACTTCACAGATAATGTGTTGCCATACTGCAATCACATAGAATTTCATGACTGAACGTTCTGTTTAGGTGACGTCATGGAAGAAAAGCGTACTATTCTTTTCTTTGCTTGGTTTTTCCTAAGAACGAACTTTTGGGTCTCGATTAACCGTTGAGATATTCCCTATTTTGTACATGTAGAAATCTCACTTGTGCTGCTTTACCAAATTTGGCGACAAACTGCAAGTGTGCCACAGAAGAATGTTTGATTGGGTACCGGAGAGATAATGCAATGATGGAGTAGGCCTGTGGCTGCTTTTTTAATTTAATATTCGTTGTTTTATTTTTAAAAATAACCACCCTGTAGTGGTTTTCACAGAATGCCCATAAAAGAATTTGACCATTTTGTTGTTTGAAATGACGAAATGACCACATTGTCATTCTGCCGTACTTTAGTTTTTTTCATTTTAAACAACAGCATGTAGACCCTCTTCCCAAACCCTCTTCCCCAACCTCATCTAGAAGAAGCCCCTCCCTTGTCCTTTCCCTAGCGATGCTATCCTCCCTTTCGCAAACAAAAGCCCTTCCCTCTTATTCAACAAACTCTCCAAGTTCCTTGCTCCCCTCTATTCTCTACAAGTAGAGAAGAAAAGCCCTTCTCCTTGCATGTAAAAGCAAGCGAGCAGGGATTCCTTTAGTTCAAATCCACTCCAACGAGTATCGTTCAATTTAGATGTGGAGTCTAATTTTTTTTTTACCAAAATTTATTATTTTGTATGAAATCTTTAAATGTACAGGTTTTAAAATTTATTATTAAGTTTTTAATAATTAGTTTTGGAAATGATCAATTCGGGAGGATTTTTGGGAATGACTTATTTTGTTTCTTCAAATGATGGAATTGTTCAGATTTGGAAAAAATAGACCTAACACGTATGTTGAGAAATTGGAAACTTTAGGGGTAAATTATGCAACTCACAGAATATGTGAGGATAATGTACAAATTAAATATTGAAAAGTTTAGGGTAAAATTCACAATTATTAAAAAATTTTGGATGGAATTTATAAATATTAAAAATTTTAGGGTAGAATTCATAATTATTAAAAATTTTATGGTAGAAATTATATTAATAAAAATTTTAGGGTAGACTTCACGAATATTGACAAGTTTATAATAAAATTTACAAATATTGAAAAATTTAGAGTAGAATTCACAATAATTAAAATTTTAAGGTAAAATTTACAAATATAGAAAAGTTTAGGATAGAATTTTTAATTATGAAAATCATAGGGAGTATTCGGTGGTAAAGAGTACACTAGTTTTATAGAAGCTTGTGTGCCACCACGCTACTAATGAACAACCTTGTCAGTGGTATTTGTACGTGTCATATAGTCAATGGTTAGGTCTGTGGAAAATTACTAAGTATGGATCTGCACACACTTGTGTTTTGAAGGAACTGTCAATAAACCATGCAAATTTGGACAAGAATATGGTTGTATCACTCCTAACTAGAATGGTCTACCACAACCCCACCTATCCAATTAAATATGTTATTCAAACAATAACTGACAAGTATGGTTTTGAAATAAAGTATGATAAGGCATGACATAGGTTAAAACTTGCTATGGAAAAAGTCTATGGCACATGAGAAGATTCCATGAAGAAGTTGCCTACTTATATATTCATGCTACAAAGGTGAAATCCTAGAATAGTGATGGACTAGTGACACAAGGACACCAACACGCTTATGACTAAGATGCTACACTATGTATATTGGGAATTCAAACTATATACAAATAGGTTCACTCATTATCGATAGGTTATCAGTATTGATGGGACTCAGTTGTACATCAAATACAACTACAAATTGTTGATTGCTGTGGCTATTGATGCTAAGCAATAGGTGTTGCCTTTTGCATTTACATTGGTGGACAGAAAGGGTTTTTAGTCATGATGTTAGTTTCTACAAATGATTATTACTCATGTGATATGAGATCGGGTCCCTATCTCATATTTGACTGCCATCTAGGGTTGTTATTGGCGGTGGATGTTTGATAAGTTCAAAACCCTAAGGTGCCCACTGATTCTTTATGAAGCATGTGTGGGCAAACCTATTGAAAAAATTTTAGAACCACTACTACAAAAGCTTGTGTTTGTATGTTGGGAGATAGTGTTAGGTGCTGAAATTTGAGTAGATGATGAAGCATATAAGGACCTTAAAGTTATGTGTGCATGATTGGCCGTCATAAATTGATCCCACAAAGTGAGCTCTTGCGCACGATGGAGGCCCGTATTGTGGGATACTGATGATGAATATTTCAAAATTTACAAATGGGGTTATCAATGAAATTAGACAATTGTGTATTTGTGGTTTTTAAAACCAAACTAGATCTGCCAATTTGACCAGTTCATCTCGGAATTGATTGCTTTTCAGGTTCAATCACTCTATATAACCTAACCATCATTTGACTTGTTGAGAATCGGTCAAAACCATCCATGAACTAGTCAAAATAGGATTTTAATGCTTTTATTGATAGAAAATTTAAAAAATAGAAAAAATTAGATTTATGAAAAATGAATAAGCAAAAATGTTTTTAGGTTTTCGTACGATTTCTAACATTTTTACCTTCTAAATAATTCATTAGTATATAATTTTTCTACCTTTTTATTTAATTATGTTTATCTATATATTATTCTAAGTGAGTTTTTAAAAAATAAATATTGCATCTTGAAATTAATTTTGTTCACTTTAATTTTAATTTTTCTTTTACAAGACTAATTTCTCAATAATATATTTTTTAATTTAATTTAGTTTCTTTTATGTTTTTGAAAAAATAATTTTATCCTTTTAAATTATTAAATTTTTAATGTTGCATCTAAAACTTAATGAACTCAAATTTATTTTATAAAATTTATTTAATATTATCATATGTGCATATATAATTTTATATATAATTTAAAACAATTAATTTTTTGACACCAGTTGAACTAGTGAAACTAGTAACTTAGTGACTTAATTAGTTTTCCAATTCGATAACTGGTCTGATTTTAAAAACATTATTTGTGCCATAATACAACTGATATTTGGTTGTGTTATGGCATATTTTAATGAGATGCATACTAAGGCATAAGGAATGATTGCAACAGGGAATGATTGGTCGACGTGGCCTTAGCAACATCTATATAGTTGCTGAGGCTAAATCGGTCAGACAAAGGGTGCAGCTGTTTGATGGGCGAGATTGATCAACTTGAGTTGTCACTGCGAACTCAAGGTCATGAACGTCCAAATTGTGTGCATTAGAGATCGGCATTGCACTTGCGGCAACTAGACATTGCATGGCATTCCCTGTTCTCATTTCATACAGGTTTGCAAGAAATGGGGTCTAAACTCAAAGACGCTTGTGAAACCCTACTTCTCCACTACAGTTTATGCCAACATGTACATGGGACAGTTTTACCCAATTTGGGCTAAGGATTATTGGAAGCAGCCATAGTTTGAACTTATTCACAACCCCCATCGATGATTCATCAGGCATGAAGCGTGCAACCTCAGTACAAGAATTTCAAATGAGATGGATTGGTTAAAGCGTTAAGCATGAAGGGAAAGCAAATAGGAGGCCCATTGTTAACTTGAGAATATGCCATCGTCATCCTATCAGCCACGACGATGATACTACTTTAGCCATCGGTCATTGCGGCACTTTATGTACTTGTATGAAACTATCAACATTTGTAACTTCCACTTTTAATAATCAAATATTATGTGTTTTCTCATTAGATTTGATGAATACTATATGTAGTTAGATAGTTATGTTATGCTATTATTCTCTCTTAGCAAAACCTTAATAATCATGCTACAAATCTTAAGTTTACTTAACAAAACCTTAAACCCAACACTCAAAAATCCTAATCATGCTACAAAGCCTAGATATTTATTCCAACAAAATCCTGATTTTCAATATTAAAGAATTCCAATTTCCAACACTTAAAAACCTTGATCGTGCTATGAACCTTAGATAATTATCCCAATAAAATCCTAATTTCCAATACTAAAAACCCCAATTTGGAACATTTAGAAACCCTAATAAGGATTGGGAACCCTAGATAATTATTCTAACAAAACCTTAATTTTCAATACTAAAAAACCCCAATTCAACACTCGAAAACCCTAATCATGCTATAAATCCTAGATATTTATCCCAACAAAACTCAAATTTTAAATATTCAAGAATCCTAATTCCAAACACTCAAAAACCCTTGTCATGCTAACGAACCCTAGATAATTATCCCAACAAAGTTCTAATTTTCCATACTCAAGAATTCCAATTTCTAACACTTAAAAACCCTAATCATGCTATGAACCCTAGATATTCATCCCCAAAAAAAATCCTAATTTTCAGTACTTAAGAACCCCAATTCCCAATACACCTAAAACTCTAACTATGCTACAAACACTAGATAATTATCCTAACAAAACCCTAATTTTCAATACTCAAGAACCTCAATCCCTAACACTCAAAAACCCTAGATAATTATCCCAACAAAATTCTAATTTGTAATACTCAAAAACTCTAAAATTATTCTAGTTTTTATACCCAGAAGTCATCATGGTTCAAGTTGCAGGATGGAGCTCGAGCCAATTGATAGTAATTTGCTGCATGATTAGCGCAATCATAGATTAGGTCAAATGTGGGAGGGAGAATCGGACATGGTTCTTCACCCTCATAGTCTTGACAAGGTCTTATGGAAGCTCTGTCCATTAGATAACAAAGCAATCGCCATTTTACATCAGATCAGATTCTATTGAGTTTATAGATGTGGTTATTTTTAGATGGATTGGCATTTGGTGACTACTATGGTTGAGAGAATGCTTATTGATGGTCGAGCAGTGACAAGGGTTGATGTCTAGCAAACTACAGAGGAGTGGCAAGAGTATGTCCAGCAATACTAGGTTTTCACCTTAGCGATAGGACGAGGCTGGACATTAATGTTGATGGCATGTATGATGATGCCTGATTCCTTTGGGAACAAGTTTAAGCTACTATTCTGCTAGCCCTTAAGGGCTTGGATCACACACGAATACAGTTGAGGAGTGTTGTTCTAGCACAACTATACAGATAGCATTGTGCCTCATCAATACGAGGATGCCAAACAATATCTAGAGAAGTCAAGTTGATATAAGTAAACTTAAATCCAACTATATTTTAGATTCAAATTACATTGTGCATCTTTTATTGTTGTTAGGTACAAATATGAGTGTGGTCTAGAATATTAGGCATGTGCTCATGCTTAAGTTAAGAATGGAGGGACACGCATTTGTTGTAGCTAATGGCCGATTGCTTCCAATAGTCCCATTCGGTGCACGGTACAATGATCTACGTATAAGAGTATTCACTTATCCATTGTGGTATTATTTTATTATAGAATTTTATGTAATGTAACGATATTTTCTATTATAAGTACATTGCGTTGTCTAAGATAGCTAACCACTCCGTGAGTATCATTTGTGATATCTTAGACTTCGAGGCATAAACCCCCATTTGCATTACTACATTAGTTTCTACTCTAATTGATGTTGCCTGCAATACAATTATAGTAATACGCTGTTTATTATATGCAATTTATATAACAAGCCTATGATGGGGTAGACCTTGTCTTATTGCCCAATGAAAGGGTACGTGCTAGGTGTACATACTCGGGTCATCTCATTTTTTACAAGATAGTTAAGCATCACTACCCCGGAAGTGTGGTCAAATAGTTTAGGGTAGTGTAGTGTGGTCAAACAATTTAGGGTAGTGTAGTGTGGTCAAACAGTTTAAGGTAGTGCAGTTTATACTAGAGGACTTTGACATGTGTCTTTTTGTACTACATCACACCCATCGACAATCGAATGCAAATAAGGATTGGGCCCACGAGTATCACATATACATGCAGAAACGGTGGGATCTATCTCGGGTGCGACATTTTGTTATACATCCCTATGTCAAGCCTTGCATTGACAAAGGGTACATGGAGTGATGCCAGCAGGTCACACGGCCTATAATTAGCACCATGCACCACTACGTTCATAGGGGATACTAGCCAGGAGATGCCGAAGTTTTCGCACACTTGATATGCATTCCTCAACCTTCTTACATTGTCTGTACCTCTATTTTGCTAAATTACATAATGCAGTACAATGATGAGTGATTATCTACATTTAGTTGTAGGCTTAGCAGATGTAATAGATGCGTTAAGGCAAGTATGATATGGTGATGCTTGGACAAATTGAGACCATCACCTTCCAGCGACTAACTTGAGATTTCCAGTGATGCACATAGATAAGGGGTGTATTGTCTATTTTTGCCTCGCGGCACATGCCTAGACTATCGCACCCATTTCCTCATCTAAACATGCCCACCAACTACCTCCTCATATAGATATGCACTATTTAGGTTGTTACACCCACCTCTTCTTCATTCAGACATGCCCAAACCTTCATCATACATTTTGGCATTCATAGATGTGCCCAACGTGCAACCATCAATGGGCATTGACTTTGAAGGAGACTGCAACATATCTGTACCACCAGACACTGACATACAATCCCCATACTTGTCGATGGGATTAGATTCATTTCAACTACAGTATCTCTACATGCCACCAAATTTATAGCCAGGATTAGGATATACATTACCAAATATAAATGTTAAAACAAGATTATAAAAATATAACATTAAATCTTGTGGGGATGGGAGGTGATTTTTCTTCTATCCCAAAAGTGTATGAAATAATTGTAAAGGTTGCTATTTTTTTTTATTTAATGTTTAACCTAAAGCCTGCATTTGAGAGAAGAATTTTGTTAGAAGAAAGATGCTATATTTGTTTTCATTGTGTTTTTAGGTGTGATTTATTAAAAATTGTGTAAAAATAAGAAAGTAACAAATTTTAAATATTGTAACGATTATAGTGTAAGTTTATAAGAGGAAAATTTGAAAACAAACATAGCTACATTATAGTGTTTAGTGAAAATTAAGTTGAAAATAATAGTTCATTTAATTGTTAGATTTGGCTAGGATAAAAATTTTGATTTATTTGATTATATTTATAAATAATTGTTAGATAATGTAATAGTATATAGAATAATGATTAATTTTTAAAGTGTGTATATATATATATATATATTAATTTGAGTCATATAAGCATTACCTGATTGTGAATGAATATAATAATTAGAAAATAATTAATTATATATGTAAGAAATGATTATTTTAAATTTGAATTCAAATGAAAATTTTGACTCTGTTTATTTTGCTTCATAGTTCATATACTTCAAAAACATACACTACAATCATTACACATTTAAATTTTTTTTCTCTCTCTTATTTTTATATACTCTTCAAACAAATACACAAAAAAAAAAAAAAACACACTTGAAAACGTAAACAAACATAGCCTTCAATGAATAGTGCATTTGCTTATGTGAATTTTGATAGAATTAAAGGAGGTGAAAACATGTTTAAAAAACATAGAGACGTCGACGATTAATTGGAAAACTTATAGTTAAAACAGAAATGAATATATATATATATATATATATATGATGATGATGATGATGATGATGATGATGATGAATGATGATGAACGACTAGGGAAAACAAACAATGATTGTCAATAGAGTGTCTTCATCATAATCAAAGTAGACATAAAGGTATAGTATATATTATTGGTGATTGTTTTGATGAGCGGAAACAAAAGAAACCTGTACTAGAGCTAGACATGTATCAGGAGTTAATGTGGTATGATGAGCTGGAGGTTATGGCTAAACTCCAGCAGGTGATGTGTTAAAATGGCTAGGTGTTAATGGTTGCTAGCTACAAATGCAATTAGGCAGTTTAAATCAAGTTAAGAGGGGCTTAAGGTAGTTAGTTTACAGTTATGGGCCTTTGTATATAAGTCTTGTTTCAAATGCTGAAGAACTATCTTTGAAGTGACAGAAAAGAACATTTCTATATCTCATGACTTTCCCCTTTCATTTCCTTCTTCCATTTTGCATTTGATACTTCAATTTGATTTGTAAAATAGTATCAGAACCATGTTTTGCACCTTACATTGAGCAAATTGAGTATTTTCACTTTCGATTGGCTAAAATCAAGCAATTTCACCATGGACACTTCCACCTCCAACATTGGAAGAACCAACAATGCTCAACCTAATTTGCACCATAATCTTTCAAATCCATTAAATTCGTGATTTGTTGACCACCAAGAATTACGCTAGTTAGAGCAGGGACATACGACGAGAGTTAAGGGCAAAGAACAAAATCAGATTCATAACCAACCAAATTTCTAAGCCTACTGACAACACTGATCCTCTCTTCGACCAATGGGAGAGATGCAACGACACGGTAGTGTCATGGATTTTGAATTTAGTCTCTTCCTCCATTAAATCCAACTTGATTTTTGTGGATGATGCTAAAGAGCTTTAACGGGAGCTTCCTAAACGAATGTCACAACACAACACCGTGAGAATTTTTTAGTTGAAGAAAAGACTAGTCAGCTAGAATTGTATGATGAAATACAACAATGTAATTGTGGCCAATTATGAATTCTGATCAACAAGCACTAGAGAGATTGTGTGATGTAGTTTCTTATGGAGCTGAATGATGTCTACTCATAAGTTAGAGATCAAATCTAGCCAATTCCACCCGTCAACAGAGTCTTTGTAATAATATAACAAGAAAAGAGAAATCATGTGGTGGCAGAAGTCAATGGCTCGGATGCAATGGCTATGGCTTTCTACAAGGCCCATAATAACTGCAAGTAAACAACAAGGGAAGACAAACCTTTTTGTTCTCATTGCAGGATACAAAGACACACTTTGACAAGTTTTTCAAGGCTTGGAGTGCTCAAGCTTCAAAATGCTCTCATTGTTAGATGTTCGAACACAAGGCTAAAAGATGTTACAAAATTGAAGGGATACCCTCTAGGCCACAAGTGGCATCAAAAAGTAGTAACTAGTGGTGTTTTTGTAGAGCAAACCATCTTTGCTGATGTCACAGCGCCTAAGGACAAGGTTATTTTCACAAAAGCTTAACTATAACAGCTCATGGAGATGCTAGAAACTAGACAAGGCCATGTGAATGAGCACAATGGGATGCCTTCAAAAGAAGCAAATGAATCAACCTTGAAGATCACAGTAGGTTGCTATAGAAGGTTGATAGAAAGACTGATATATTAGACAATAACCAAACCAGAGATAAACGTTAGTGTACACTTGCTAAGCCAGTTCATGGAAAGGCCAAGCAAGCAACACTTGAAGGGAACAAATAAGGTGCTACAGTATCTAAAGGGAACTGTTGATTAAAGGATTTTGAGGGGCTATTGTAATACTAACTGGGGATCATGTCTGGATACTAGGAGATCAATCATAGGGTTTTGCATCATGTTGGGAGATTCCTTAATTAATTTCATAGAAATCCAAAGAAGAAAACCGTGATATCTAGATCCTCGGGTAAAGTAGAATACAGGGCTATGGTAAGTCTATGCATTGAAATCATTTAGGTGAACTATATCCTGGAGGCTTGAACATTAATCACGAGGATCCTGTGGAAGTATATTATGACAATCAAGTGGCATTGCATATAGCTGCCAACCTAGTTTTTCGTAAGCAAACAAAGCACGTAGAGTTGGATTGCCACTTGGTGCATGATATGCTAAAGAGTGGCATGATTGCTACCAAATTTGTTGGAACTCAACAGTAGGTGGCTGACCTTTTACAGAGGTGTTGTCTTCTAATCTGCTGCAAAAACACCTCAGCAAGATGGGAGTGACAGTCATCACTCCCACCATGAGGGAGGGTATTAATGGTGATTGTTCTGGTGAGTGGAAACAGAAGTAACTTGCACTAGAGCCGGACATGTATCTAGAACTGATGTGACATGAGCTGATGTGGTATTATAACTTGGAGATTATAGCTAAACTCCACCAGTTGATGTGTTAAATTGGCTAGGTGTCAATAGTTGCCAGCTGTAAATGCAGTTAGGTAGTTTAGATTAAGTTAAGAAATGGCTAGGGTAGTTAATTTGCAATTATTGGGGCTTTGTATATAAGTCTTGTTTCAAATTTTGAAGAACTATCTTAGAAGTGAGAAAAAAAAAAAAACCCTTTCTATATCTCGTAACTTTCCCCTTCCATTCCCTTGTTCCGTTTTCATTTGATGCTTCAATTCAATTTGTAAAAGTATGTACAAAACAAACATCTCCCATACGTCATCAAAGGACTAGAATATGGAAAATGGAGCAAGTCCTTGAGCATTTAAATATCAGCCAAGTACTCTTCTACTACAAAGCCGATGCTGAAGTCGAAAGTAATGCACATCAACTGCTTCTTGTTTCCATCCACCACACTCATTCTCAGTGTGTAGGAACCTTGCTTGTATATCAGACATCATCTAAATTGTCGATTGGATGTATAAAAAATCTCACTTAGGCTGAAAATGAAATGAATATTTAATCACATTGATACCAACTCCAGTGAGTGCATCCAAATATGCTGCAACTTTTCACTCAACACCTCAAAATTATGGCATACCAGGTATGACAAAGGATCAAATGCAGACATGCCACATAATACTTGAATAAATACTATAATCTTATACTTTTTCTTTCTTATTTATTACATCTTTCAATTCACTCTATATATAAACATAGTATTTTTAAAAGTTTTCATATCCTTTTAGTTTTAAAAAATTTTATTTTTATTATATTTATTTTAATGAATAAAATTTTCTAAGTTATAAAAAATTTTGTACACGCATATTGTATGCCAGCATCACTAGTTATAGAGAATCACTATTCTTTCAGGAATTATTATCTCAAAATAAAGAATATCCATTCTATCCCACCTCTATGGCTTTAATCAATCTATTATATTGAGAATGAATTTGTTTTCACACTATTGGAATTGTTTTATTAATTTTTAGATTTACAAGACACACACACACACACACATATATATATATGCATCAACAAAAATGTGAATGAATATAGATTACTTATGTATATTTATATATACACTAAATTCTGAAATTCTGAAATCCCATACACTAAATTTTTGGGAAGTATGTAATAATGAAAATATGTAATATTTTTAATGGTAATGTGAACTACCAAAAGATGAATACAAATAGACAACAATGTAAACTAAAAATTATATAATCACATTTGGTCCAAAGTCAGTATAACATAGGAATTGGAAAATGTCGACAACATATAGTATGTTCATCTAGCTATCGATATCCTCATCATCTTCTTCATTTTCATCATCATCGAGTGAGTCGAGTACCAACTTTTTAGTAGTGAGTCGCATAAATTTATTTAATTTCTTCTTTGTTTGTGCTAATTTGGTCTAGTTATTGTCCATTTCAGCATCTTTCTCTTATAACTGTGATTGAGTACGTTCTAATGTCTTTTGCATTTTTGGAACTTAGGATCAAGTGAGGAAGTGGAACTAATTAATGTATGGGATAGTTGCCAGAAGGATATAGCCTTTGAGCCCATCCCTGGCAATCGACCTTTATTGAATCCATCAAACGCATTGAAGACAATCAAAAGTGTGGATTGCTCAGGCCTCGCTAGCCTTCCCTACCATATGAGATGGTCACGCCATGGCTTGCTCCCAGAATATGCTTCTCAAATCATTTTCAAATACATAACGCAAATAAAAGTACAGTTAATCAATATATAATTTCATTTTAAGTAATACTAACAAACTTTACCAGTTGAGAGAGTTCATGACAAATAATTTGATGTTAACCAATGAGGGTCCCCATTAATGTCCACAATTTAAGGTAAATATGATATATATTTTGAGGGTAAATAACTTGCTACTAGCACTTATTAAATTCAATTCAACTTGTTAAATTGGTTGGCAATTTTGTGTATAAGTGGTAACAAAATACACGTATTCTTTCTTTTTCACTTTATTATTTATGAAATACATTTGGAAGGTTGGCATACACAACCAAATACATAAAAAGGCGAACCCTTGATATCATCATCCTTCAATTGTATTTCATTAAACACGTCTTCAATAAACCATGTCAAAGCAAACCATACACAAGCAAATCAAACAATTTTAACCAAGTGTGAACACCTTATATTTGTCCGTTCAAGAACAATTTCCTCCAAGAAATTCAACACACATATAACCCCTTAACTCAACTACAAGAGGTGAACCCTTGATAAAATTATCCTTCAATGGCATTACATAAAATAACATATGTGCAAACCATACACAAGCAAACCAAACTCATTTAACCAACCATGAACACCTTGTTGTTTGTCCATTTACTAACAATTTTCATCAAGGAATTCAATACATATACAAACCCCTAACTCAATTATAAGAGGTGAACCCCTCATAAAATTATCCTGCAATGGCATTTCAACAAACATGTTATGTGCAAATCATACAAAAGCAAACCAAATTATTTTAACCAAGCATGAACACATTATTATTTGTCCATTCACTAACAATTTTTACCAAGAAATTCAATACATATACAAGCCCCTAACTCAATTCAAAAAGGTGAACTCTTTATAACATCATCCTTTAATAGCATTTCATCAAACATATTATGTGCAACTCTTTTTTGGCAAATATTGTTCAATTTTTTGGTCGTACATCTACCCAACAAAAGAAATCAAACATAAACACCTTATCATTTGCTCATTTACTAACAAATTTCACTGGAAAATACAACACACAAATAACTCTAACTCATATATAAGAGGTGAACTTTTGAAATAGGAATATGAAAAACAAACCAACCAACCATAAAAATTAAATATCCTACTTCATACAGTCATTACAACACAAAATGGAGGAGAAATCATGGGCTTTGTTCCACATTAAGAAAAGTAACTAAAACAAAAATGGGAATCCTTGAATACTCAACTGAAATTTTGTGCTTGAGAGTGAAAATTTGAAGGATTGAGAATGTGGTGGACTTCTACAACATTTGGAGAGTAGAAGGATTGACAAACAAGGAAGGTTTCACTATCAATTCACTCTTCGTTGGATTTAGGGGGAAAGATGGTGGTTTTGGAGGGAATCAAAAAATGGAAAATGAAGGAGTTTTATTTAATTTTTAGTGCATTTGGGATGGCTTTGTGATGAAAAAAATTACCCATCCCAATCGCAACGGCAATTTAAGTTTGCACGTCTTCACCTAGTGCCCAAACATCGTGCGCTCAATAAAAAATTACACACTATCTTAAAGTTTTCTATTTCACAAGAAAAATATAAAGTTTTATAATATTAAAAATACTTTTTCACATGTAAAAATTATATCTCACATAATGCCTTAAATTTTTTAACAGAATGTTCCATAATTTTTGCTTTTGAAATATAAAATTTTTCAGAGTATCTTATATAATTTATTTAAATTATCTATATTTTTACATGTGAAATATAAAGTTTCGTAATTTTGAGAGTAAAGGCTTTTTTTTTTCTATCTTAGTACTTAGTTCTTTTATTAAAAAACACACAATATATTTATTTAAAGTAATGATAATCAAAATGATTGATTATCTTAGGGTTTAGTTTGGATTAAATGATTAAAATACTTAACTTTGTATTCAAAACTAGTATATCCATATCTATATCATATGTTATGTAAAAAAAAAATTATTTGATTTACATTTCAAATTTTCCAAAAGGTACCATGTCTAATTTAGTGTTTCTTTTATCTATAGATATAAGTAATATGAATAATTAAAATATCCATGATTATATATGATTTTTCAATTCATATAATTTCGTTTTTGTAATACTTAATGTTATCTTTAATTTTGTTGTAACACTTTTTTTTATGATTTTACATAAATATTTATTTTTCTTTCCTTTTTGGTAGCATATGACTTTTAACTCTGCATGTCACACCCAACAACTTGCCAAAATCCCCTAGCTGCAACTAGTACCCTCACCACATTGGGTGATTGACCATCATTTTCCACTCACTGTAAGCGTACAATTGCAATGACAAGTACAATTCATTATTGCTAATCTCAAAATAATAAAACTATACCAACACTACCACAAAACATATACATTACTCACATTATGTGGTAAAAATTATAAAGCAGGTGTAGACAATTTCAACTTGTATCAAGGAGCCTTTCAACTTCAATATTTGGAGATAGTTTCAACTCATATCAAGGAGTTTTTAAATTTAAACATTTAGAGATCGTGTCAACTCATGTCAAAGAATTTTAAATTTGAACATTTGGAGACAGTTTTAACTCTTGTCAATGAGTCTTTAAATTTGAACATTTGGAGATAATTTCAACTCATATCGAGGAGTCTTTAAATTTGAACATTTGGAGACAATTTTAACTCATGTCAAGGAGTCTTCATAAAGTTTTAATTTGGGAATTTTAGATAGTTTATGCTTATATCTAGAAGCATTTTCGCTTTTGAGTTTTTTTGCTTCAAAGATCCTCACTTTTTCAGCATAAGATTCAATGCTTTGAAGATGCATTTCTTGGCTTTTTAATGCTGCTAATTTGTTTTCCAACACTTCTGCTTCTTGAGCGGGGGTCAGGCCTTTTGAAGACTGCCCATTGTGTCAGCTTCTTATCAATTGTTGAAAGTGACAAAATTGGCATTTAAACTTTCTTCTTCAAGCATGATTTTCTCTTGGTGTGCCAGTTCCATGACTTTGTCTTTAAATATAAAGCAATCGTGAATAAAGTACCCAACTAGATGATGGTACTTGCAGTGCTTGAGATCATCAGACTTTTTAGCTTCCTCAAGTCACTTCGTTTTAGAGAATTTGATGAGATTAGTTTTGAGTAGGTCATCAATACCCCCGAGACATCTGAGTTAATAGAAGGGTAGCTTTTAGCTTGCATATCCGTCAAAGATGACTTTCTAGGCCTCAAAGGAGTTTCCCTATTGTTTACCAACTTATTTTTTTCCTTATGTTTGAACAAATTTGGTGCGTACTACCATGAATTCTTTATTTTACATTTCAATAGAAAACTTGCCTCCTTTGTACCTTTCATTTTTGAACTCTTAAACAAGTGCACCGTTGGCTCCACTGGCAGCATGCTCAACTCCATATCATAAGCACGTGTGGCTAACTCTACAAATGTTTTGGGCAGAATCCCTTGAAGGATATATCTTAGACCCCAGTGCATTCTTTGGATACACATTTTAATTGCAGATGTCTCTGAAAGTCTATATTTGCAATTCAAACTTAGATTTCTCCGACAGTTGATATAATCAATGATAGACTCATTCTTCCATTAGCGAGTGTTTGTAAGTTCAATCATATTGACAGTTCTTCAAGTATTGTAGTAGAGATTGAGGAACTCTTACTCCAATTGCTCTGAACTATCAATGAACCTAGGCTCCAAATCTGTGTACCAGCCAAAAGCATTTTTTTTCAATGATTGAACAAACTACGTAACAAGTTAATCACCATAAGTGCCAACATCATTGCATGTTTCGATGAAGTGGGTGACACGTTGTTTGGAGTTTCCTTTGCCATTAAATAACTAGAATTTAGGCAGTTGACAGCTTCTCAACATCTTAAGGCTGTCAATCCCTTAGAGTGTGTTAATGTTGACTTGGCACCTTTATCAAGCTTGCCTTTGATGATCTCTTCAATAAAATCTTTTAACTAATTAAAGTTAGAAAATAGAACACATAAAAGTTTAATTTGATTCAAATTTATTTGATCTCGCATAAGTTTTCTTGTAGGAAATTTGAAGCTCCTCGACTACAAGCTTCCTTTGGTCATCGGTCGGCTGCTTGGCAGATGTCTCGGCCTCATCATGAATTTTGGGTGCTTTCTCCACAACCCTACTGGCACCAGTATTGTCTAACTTGTTCATCAACCTAGAAATCTTCGAGTTTTGCTCCTCGACATGCTTGGCAAGTCCTTCGATGACACTAGTTAGAGCAGTAATTTGTTCTTCTAAGTTTGACAGGTTAGTTGTCATTGTAATTTGTTTAAACTTGGAAAAGAAAGAGATGAGAGGTAGGGAGGTCCCACTAGGTGTGCCAAAAATCTGTAGATCAAAATTCTTAAATAAAAAGAAAACTCGCATGAGATGGAATAAATTTGGATCAAATTGAACTTCTGTGAGTTCTATTCTCTAACTTTAATTTTTTGATTCTTCCTTCAAGAACACTTAGTTCGAAACTTGAACAATTTTCAAAAAAGGGGTGTATACTTAATCTTCCTTGAAGGTTGTTAGGTTATCAATAACACTGATCTTCGGGCTTAGCACAACGATCTTAGATCAAATACTGATTTTGGGGCCTTAACGAAAAATGGCTTGAATTTGATGACGAACTTCTTAAATTTAGTGAAGAACGCAACGAACTTCTTGAATTTGAACATGGATGTCACAATTTGAACCCTATCCAACAATCTTAATAGATAGGTTTAATCTTGTAGAGTCCTTATCTTCCAAACTTCTAGTAGGATTGTGGCATTTGTCGCATTTGATTAGTTGATTAAAAGACTGATTATTAATTTATTTATTTTAGGAATTATGATTATTTAAATTCCTAAATAAATAAATAAATAAATTAATCAATGTTTTAATGCCATATTTTTTATGTGGCATTTTTTTATTAGGTACCAAATTTTAATGTGTCTACAGCAACTACATGGGAATCAACACCCAAAAAAATCTTACTAATAATCTTCTCACCCTTCCTCACATTCATCCCAAAGAAAATAAATTGCTTAGAAAAAGATAAAAATCTACAAAAAAGACATAGACATGTATATATGTGGTATAATTCTTGTAAAATACTAATAAAATTAATAATCCATGTCATGGCTTCATAAATTCTGCCCCACCTGGAAATGATGTCTTCCCCATGCTTGAAGTGTGAGAAAATTTTCAATTTCAACATCACTCAAATGTTAGAAATATTAGGGGCTGTTTGTTATATTTCGTATTTTATGATGGCTTTAGGACGGCCCTTGACACAACCTTGGGATGGATCAATGGCAATTGCAGATAAAGTTGTACTAAAGCTGTCCCCAAATTTGGTACAACTCCAAAACGGGATTTTTGGTAATTATTTTCAAAAATTTTGGAATGGTTTAGGGACAATTTTTAAACTATATATGAACAAACCGTCCCAAATTTGATACGATTTTGGGACAATTTTATTTTATTTTTTAAAAATTATTTTAGCATGGTTTTGGGACATATTTTAAAATTAAAAGGTAAATCCATGCCAAAGTCATCTCGAATTTGAGATGGCTCAGGGACAGGTTTTTCTATATTATTTTCAAAAATTTTAGGATAACTTAGGGACGACTTTCACATCCCATATGAGTAAGCCATCCTAAATTTGGCACAAGTTTGGAAGGGTTTTAATTTAATTTTTTACTAATTATTTTAGGAGGCCTTTGGAATGGATTTTGGAACAAAAAGGTAAAATCATGCTAAAATCGTCCTAAAATTTGAGACAACTCATGAATGGGTTTTTTCTATATTATTTTCAAAAATTTTGAGACAACTTAGAAATTACTTTCACACCCCATATGAGCAAACTGTCCCAAATTTGGCATGGTTTTGGGACCAAATGGTAAAATCATGTCAAAACCGTTCCTAAATTTGGGACGACTCAAAGATGAGTTTTTTCTATTTTATTTTCAAAAAATTTGAAACAGTTTAGAGACGATTTTCACACCTCATATGAACAAATCATCTCAAAGTCGTCCCAAATTTGACACGACTTTGGAACAGTTTTATGAAACTTGTCCCAAGCTGTCCCTAATTTGAGATAAAATTTACCCGTTCCAAATTAACTGTCTTAATTCGAGAAGTTTTTGGTAGTGACATATGTACCCATATTTATACTTTGAGAATTATCATTATTCCCACATATACATTTATCATTTTTTTACACTAAAGAAATGGTGCAAAGAATTATGACTATGCTTTTTTCATATTTTTCCACTATAAGAGCACTTATCACAATGATTATACTTTTTAAATTTTTTTGCCTCTCTTATTTTTACACAATTTTAAAACAAATATTACCTAAAAATTAAAATAAACATAACCTATACTTTTAGAAGCACAAATCTTATCTTAAAAGCAAATGCACAGGATCACATACACTGTTACCCACTTAAGAAAAATCAAATTGAGCACGCAAAAATCATCCTACAATAATTGTAGAGCGTAGACAATATAATTTTGAAGGCATTTGGAGAGTTTATAAACTCTTTAAAACATCTTATAAAGTGTTTGGAAGCTTCTAAACTCCTCATGAGTATTTAGTAATTTTTTTTGATAAAAGAGCTTATAAGCTCAAAACATAAAATACTTAAATCTTATAAACTCTTTAAAAATAAATTAACTATTCTTAACTTACTTTCAAATATTTTATAAGTTACTTAATATTAGATATATATATATATATATCCTAAAATTATATTTTAGTAATATTATTTAATTCATTTTTATCTTTAGTACATCAAAAAAATTAGAATTAACTATAATTATAAATTTTTATAAAATTTTATAAGATGATCTTATCAAATACTTTTTAAACTTATTTTTAAAATAAAATTTACAAATTTATAAACTATAAAAATATTGTATAAATTATATGATATTATAATTTCTTCAAAATAAGTTTAGCCAAATAGCCTCGTAATAAAAGATATTCAGGTGTACTGGACGATAGAGGATTGTCCATCAGGGGTGTCCAGTTTAAAGCAGCCAATTCAAGAAATGTGGGACAGAAATCCATTTTGTTGTTTACTCATCCACCTCGAGCATCCTCCTAAATTCAATTAACATTCCTACAACCATCAAGTTCGTGTCATATTATTAAGAGTTTAGACTTATTTTAGTTTTACAATGTAAAATTATACATTTGTCCCTTTTAATTATAACATGTAAAATCCTGTATTTATCTTTATTTTAAACTTTTGTATCTCCCTTTTCCTTTATTTATACTTTCTTTCAATATTTTTCATTTTCAATTTTTTTCATCGTTTTTATTTTCTTATTTAAATATTTTATATTTTTAATTTTAAATAAAATTATTTTTATAATTTAAAATACAATAACTTTATAAATTACAAATTATTTTACACACATATTGAGTATGCCAAATTCACATACTACGTAGGAATGTTTTCAAAAGTTCTTCCCTTCGTAGCTACAGAGAGGGGATCACGATATTTTCTTAAAGGACCAAAAAATAAACAAACTGACGAAAGAATAGAGGAGAAGTGGGGACAGCATTCTACGGGAAAATTTTACTAGTGAAAAGCTCGAGATGGTGGTGGCCCTGGATAAAGTTCCATTAATAGTTTTGGTTATTATCGATGGTTTAAAAATATACGTTTAATTATTATTTATTTTTTTTATTTTTTATCTTTCTTATTTTTATACAATTCATGAAGTAAATATATGTGAAAATACATATCAAAATTTAAAAACAAACAAAACCATTGATATTGTAGATGTTACGCCCATTAAAAATATATTGACATTTCACAACCTTTATTAAAAAGTGACAAATAATTAAATAACAAGATATTGTGAAGTTTATTATAATTTTAAATATTTAATATATTTTCGCATAACATTTAGAAGACCTAAGTCTGCGAATCAATTGCCGATATAAAGACTAGTGGGGGCATATGTCCCCATTAGCCCCACAAATGTTTTTACTATTAGATTTCAAATTTGTCGGATATATCAAATTGTGCGCCCACTAAGTTTGAAATAAATACCACTTGAAAAGAAGTGAAAAGGCTAATAAAAACAAATGCAATTTCAAATAAAATTTGTTCAAAAGTAACCAAGTTTTACTTTTAGTTAGAAATAACTATGAATAAATAAGTAAGATAATAAATTATTTAGCAACAAATGCAATTTGTTCTAAAGAAAATAAATTTTACTTTTATTTGAGACCCATACCTTTCCGTATATGTTTGTGATGGTATTTTTATATGAAAAAAAGATACAATGATTAATTTGTGCTCCCATTAGATAATATTTATAACTCTGCCATTGCTGCCAACCTCTTTGTTTTCCTGTGTAGTTCTTATTGAGATAATGCTTGAGCCTTGATGTCTATCTCCATAAGCCAATGCTTTTCATCTTTCCACAAGACAGGGACGAGTTGCGAGCTGATATGGGGCAAGTAGGGTTACACTAAAAGGTAAAGAGAACGATTACGGATAATGCTATCAAAATAGAATTGGTGATCCAACTGAAAAATCTAATTAGAGAATTGATCGGTTAGACCATTTCAAAAATATAGAATATTTTAAATATTATAATGTCATATAACATAAATATAATACTATTAAACTAAATTCATAAAAGAAATGTAATTTAAGTTTTTAACATTTTAAATGATGAGTGTATATGTAATGCTAAAAAATTAATAATTCAACAAGAATAACAAATTATAACACAATGTTTTTTAAAATAAAACTTTACTAAACTTAAAACAAAATTAAAAGTGTAAAATCTAAAAAGTTAATTTTCTTCAGAAATAGACAGAGACACATATATATGGAAAAAAATAATTAAATAAATAAAAATAAAAATAAATAGTGAAAATTATATAATCTAATCAATATTTAAGATTTAAAAACATTAGAAATTGAAAAATCGCGCCAGGTAGGGGTCGAACCTACGACTTTCTGCTTAGGAAACAGACGCTCTATCCACTGAGCTACAGGCGCTTCTTGAGAAAGTATGCAGTATTTATTAATGTTATGGAAATAAATTAATTTCAAAATTATTCAAATATGAGGAAGCGGCCATGCGCGGGGAGAGCGGGCAAAGGCAATGGAAGAATCGATTGGAAAATTGTGCGGGGCGGTGGCGAAATTCAGCAACCACCTGGAAGCCAGCTGTTCTGCCCTCAAAGAGTCCGTCGACCGCCGCCCCATCCCCTTGGGTATGGCTCCCCCGCTCTTTCCTAAATTTTTTAACTCATCTCTCGTGTCAATCTCATGTATCTGTAATCTTTTTATGCATTTCTCAAAAAATTTACATCGGTAGATTCTGCGTCGACAACCTTCGTGCAAAGCGTTAATCGGAGAGTATCCACCGCCGGAGACGACTTGAACATGCTGGAGTCCATGTCCTTCGCCACGGTGTCGTTTGAGGAGCTCTTGGGACACTGCACTGAGGTCTTGAGGAAGAATCAGAATGATATTGTTGCGCTTCAGGATCACCTCCGTTCTTCTTTCAACTACATCTCCCCTCGTTCGTTTGCCTCACTTGCTTCTCGTTCCCTTCTCTGTTTGGCATCCAGTTTTGTTAATTTTTCTTTCTGCTCGTTCTGTGATTGGTTTTGTTAGTTGACTTCGACGAGGAAGATGACGTGGAAGAAGATGCATTGGAAAATTTATCACTGGGAAGCGGCAATTTAGAATTGAAGAACAATGATTATGCAGAGCAGGATCCCTTGTATCCTTTTGGTTTTCGTTCAGAAAGTTTACCAGCATGCATCATTTGCAGTCTCTGTTGTTCTTCTTTCTTTCTGCATCAAACATTGTGATAAGCAGGTGGATGGATGCTTTTTCCTTATTGTATATGTTTTGGTTGGTTTGCTTAACGCATGCCGTAGACTTGATGATTCGATGAGTTTAAAAAACTTTGGAATATCTGATGTTTGTCTTGCAACCATTGCATCTCAAGGTGAGCCAATTGTACTTCATTCGTAATTAGGCCATGCTTGCGCCTGTTCGAAGGCACTGATTTTATCTTTCATGCGTATGTCGATTTAGGTGAAGATGAATCTAAATTTGAGCTGGATGAACGTGATTTCCAGATAGAAGGTGTGAGAAGTTCTCTAATTCTGGAATTTGATACTTGTAACTAGTGTATTACGAGTATGAAACAAATGATTGATCTACTCAGTTGTTTACAACAATTCTAGGGGTGGCAACAGGTGATACCAACCAATATGAAGATTTTGGTCATCTTCTGAGCGTATCAAGAGATGATTATGATAGTCTTCCAAAACACATGAAGGGATTGGTATCTTGGGAGGTATGGTATCCTTGTTTTCATCTCTTATTCAGATTTTACCGTATCGGCAACAAACACTGAGGAAAAAAGAAAGGTTTTATTATCTTTAAGTAAACTTTATGTTATCATCTAGGATCTCTTGGTTGCGGTTGAAAAGATGAACTCCCACATTGGAACAAACAAAGCAAAGCGCGACAGGTTCCAACAAGATGAAATTGAATTGCTAGGCTTGGGTGAGTATTAATAGTTGGGTATAATTTTATTCACTCATTTATTTGCTTAGTTTTAAAACCGTGTTGCGTCTATTAGATCGCGATTAGACTTGGTATGATAGGAGGAATAATGTTTACGTAATCTCATGCAGGTTACAAAGCGAGATCCTACCTGTTGGTGCTCATAAAATTGAATCGGCTATGCGTTGAGACAAATGGTGGCGTGATCTCTTACACAGTTTTATAGACGTGTAAACTTTATATGTAACGTTCGTAGGTTTTTCTGGTTTCCGTTCATGGCGCTGCTGAATTTTCACAAAGCCGTCATTTACTTTTCCGCTCGGTCTACCTTATTACTGACCATATCAATGTTTTCGCATATTAGTTGTTTTCTCGCTTGTAGGGATGGCAATGGCCATAATTTCCCCATCTCCCTCCAACTCAATTTTTTCTCTCGCCCACGCCTTGGTTCTTCTAGTTCTTTTTGTAGATAAAAATAAAAATTCAATTATGTTTACTTCTACATAAACTAAAAAAGATATGATATACTCATTATTTTTTTTGATAATAATAATATATTTATCATATTAGCATACTTAAAATAATTAAAACGAACGACATATTGCTATCTTAGCAAAGTTAACGTGAGAACATTTAATTTTTCATAAAATATTAGCTACAAAAAGAATGGCTATGTTTGTTTTGGTTTTCAAGTGCTTTTTAAAAATATTTTTTCCTTAAAAATTATGTAAAAATAAAAATAAAATAAAATTTTAAAAATATAATAATTAAATTATGTGTATCATCTGAAATATGAAACAAAACAAACATAACCCACATTTTTTATGGTAAATTTTATATTTAGACAAAAAAATAACAAAATTTGATAAGTTGAACTATTTTGTTCGTTTGACAACAATTATGTACAAATATCATATATAGATGCCTGTGTATATTTAATATAAAATGGAAGAAGACTTTGTTACTCAATTTATATATGCAACTCAAAATAAATAAATACAAAACAATATATATTGAAATCAATTACCAATTAAAAAAAAATACAATGACAAGGGGTCATGGATGTAAAAATTCAAGAAAAATATAATGTAAAAATTAGAATTGAGAAGATAAAATAATGATGAATTTGATTTTGTCATATTTTACAAATTTTTTATGTTGAAAAAACATATAAATTTTTGTTACAAGACGTATATTTTATCACATTCCGAGTTCTTTATTTAATTTGTATGAAATAAACAAACTAATAATCAAGTTTAGTTCTTAGTTTGATCATAAAAAATATAAATATCTACAAGTACATTACAAAATAATAAATATAATTAATTATAAATTATGCAATTAATTATAATCAGTACATGGGCGTGCGCGCACGCGTGCAAGTGTGTTTGTCAAAACAGAGGATATGACAAGTGGAAAAATATTTACCCCCATCCTCACCCGAACTCCAATCCCAGCCCATTTCTTCCACCACGGCTGCCCCCATTGCCTTGCTTACTCGCTTGGAGCCCTTTTAACATTTTGCTTCTCCATTGCTTGTTTCAAGAATATTTCAAATTAAGTTCCCAACATTCTCTCCACTTTTCCACAGCAATAACCATTTGATTACATCTATCAAAATAGTCGTTCAATTAACTAAACCTTACACACGCTAAGGGTCGGCACAAGATAATTTGCGCGAAGTAACATACATTACTGTACTACGCAAAGAAGAGAGACAGGAAATTCAGCGGGGTGCTAATGACGGGGCTCATTTAACATATATGTATGTACTTAAAAAAGCGACATAATTGTTAATTGTTTGTTTTACAGCCATATCCCCCATGGAAGGCCTAACTATACCCACTTTACAATTCCCATCCACCAAAATCTTGTTATGCACGATAAAGTTACACATGAACAATGCCACATTCTCTCTGGCTACTTCCAAGCATGATGAAAATGCAAACACAAGAAGCGCATTATATATACTAAAGACAAGAGTACATCTAAAGGGACAAACTACTCTTCCAATCCAACTCAAAACAGAAAAATATTAGTGAAAGTGTCACCAGAACCTCAGAAGAAGAATATGATGTCATGCATTTTACTTTCATAGAACACTTGAACAACCTTACCTTTCTCATCATGGTGCCAAGCCAAGCATTTTCACACGTGCAATTTAACATCAATTGTATATCTTCACCGGCTTCTCAAATGTGTGGCGGTTCTGCAATTACCAAAATGAATTAATATTTGGAAAAAAAAAAAAAAAGCTCGTTTAAGATGAATAAGAAGACGACGGCAATCTACAGATGTTTGCCTGGCTCACAGCATATGCCCTTTTAGGTGTGGTATCCGAGTGCTCTAGCCCCAGGTACTGCTCCCAAGCACCATAAACATCTCTCCTCTGGAAGAGAGGAACACAATTTTTTTATTCTTAATTAACATTCCAAGAAAATTAACAATTGAATAGCTAAACAAAACTAATAATCTGCAAGAAGGAAATGTGACCTGAAAGCGACTAGAGACAATGTCAGAGTCTTCAAGATACTCTGGACGTCCCAATGACAAAAACGCAAACTTCCACTGTACATTTTAGCAAACGACCAAACTATCAGAAAAATCATCACTTCAGCAATTAAACATGCCTACTCACCTAACAAGGGCAACTTCTAGCAAGTGATGCATAATTTTTGAAAACAGACGTAGAATTAAGCTGAGCACAGAAATTACCTTAGAGAAATCCTCATCTGGAACCTGCAGCTTCTTTTGAATGCGTACCTTGACATCTGCTAATGTTTCACCTTCATGAATGACCAAAAAGAAAGGATCTCCAAAATTCTGGACTTGCTGTTGAGGGGGAAAAACAAGACAATTAATAAGAAGTTAAATACTCAAACGTCTGTATCTACTTGCAATAATAGAACCAAGCAAATGCTGTAAATACCACTTGATTCTGGGCAGTCTCTTTTGTGAAATGGTAGACATGAATCAAGCGGTCAGTGGGCCCAAGGTTCTTTTCTTCTTCGGGAATCTGACACAGAACAAACACATATAGATTATAGGCTGCATGAGTCCTTCAGGCAAAACGTATCCAACCACGTTCCAACCAAACATGGCAAAAAGTTATCTAAAAACAGTTGAGGTTGTTCAGAGAACAATGTTCAGAACTCATCCGGTAATATTACACAAAAAAGATAGCAATAAATTCTTTTGTGAAAAGTACAGACCTCCTCAGCACGCAAAGTCCAGTACTGGTCATTTATGTTTTCAATCTTCTCATTGAGAGGAAAAATCTGCAAATTTGAAAAAGACGATTGTGGATTATTCATAATGCACAAAATCTAATTCAAGCAAAATATTATATTAATTCAATCTCAAAAGTTCTTTAAACTAAGTGGCTCGGTTAATCACTTTCAAGCGGCATAGTCAAGGAGCAATAGAATACCCCACACAATATTCCCAAACGGAAACAAATATCAGATGAGTTATCAAGATTTATTTGCATCTAATCTAACCCAAATTCCTGACATATAACATATATATAGTACAAAATACACAAAATCCTCATCAACAAGTCTGCATATGACAATTTCTGAAATGAAAGTGAACAAGTATCATTTCAACAGTTTTGCCAACAAATCAAGAACTAAAACATGTGAGATAAGAGAATGTTACCTTGTAAATCTTGTGATAGAAAACTTCAAGCAGCCTAAGCTCAGCATTTGGATGGGATAACTCTACCTATTACAAGATGTACAAGTTGTGAGACCTCTATCTGTCTATTATATGCTACAATTTCCTAACTTAAATTCTAGATGTTGAAATTATCAAGGGAAAATTACTTTGAAAAGGTCAAGAACAAAACTAATCTATGGCAGATGAAGACTTGGTCTGGTGACATTTTAACTTCAGCGTTTTTCCCTTGACTTCGTGTTCCAAAATAACATTATTTAAGAAACATAAAACGACACATTTTCAAATTGAATGGCATGCTATACACATTTGCACAAGCAATTAGCTAACCTTCGTTTTAATCTCATTAAGCACATCTCCAACAGTGCTTTGTTTAAGCAATCTAATATTGAGAATTACAGCCTGAAAAGGACAACAAAAATAGATCAATTAGTTACATAAGTTAAGAAGGACAGAGCACGATAAAAGTAGTAACATCATCACCTCATAATCATTATGGAAGGTAACTTTCAGTGTTTTAAGACGCTGCAATTCTGGAAGAGGGATGTCCAGCACTTCATAATACAGTATATCAGAAACCTATCATAAGAAACAAAATATATTATCAGCCCATAAGTAACAATATAAATGCAACTCCAAACCTCGCAAGAAAGCCAAAAGGAAGCAGAGACGATGATTTGTGCAACCACCTGATTGTAGTGGACAAGCATGTCTAGCAAATGATCAACTGATCTATATTTGATGGGATTGGGCTTTGGTTGCTGTGAATAGCAATTGTGAGGCGTAAGCCTAAGTTTTGATGGATCATCCAAGCAAAGGTGCAGGGCAACTCTTTCCACGACATCATCATAAGTGTGATTCTTTGCTCTGTAGATTAACGCCAAATATGATCACAAACAACTTTTGTTGAAATTTTCAAGTAAAATAGAAAGAAGACATTATTTGCAATTCACACTCCACATTCCAGATATTGGCATAATGAACACTCACAATTCTAGGCAAAATTCATCTTCCTTGGGTCTATCCAGAGCTCGAAAATGGACAATCTAAAGAATGAACAAAAACATATTTAAAAGTAGTACAGAAGAAAGAGGTAATAAAAGATTGACAGCTCTATAAAGAATTACTTCTTATACACATGCACACACCCCTAGATGCTGGGCAGAAGCATTCCCAGTTACACAAGATTTAGAGTATAAGGCATATGTAGAAGAGGACAATGAAGCCAGCCAACCTCTAAAAACGTGGAAAAAGACTGAAATGAGAGAAATCAAGCACATAATTGCTATATCAACACAATTACATAGCAGGTGGTTTAAATTGCCTTTCTGGGGAAGATAATGGAATAATATAATCGATTGCAAATGTGCAAAGACATGTTTATTTGCTAAGTAGAAGTCACTTGTAAATTCAACTGACATTTAGAATTGAGCCAACAAATATTATGTATCAATTATAAAACAATAACAATACATAAAGACAATCTATAAGTAAACGATTGACCTGGCGATTTTTCACATACTCCAAAAATGACGGAATGTCAGGAAATCGGATTTTGTCTTCACTTTCAGGTGGAAGACGCTTCTGGAAGCAAACAATGTCCCCATCTTCAATCTGAGGGGCAACAGAAAGGAGGGTTTAGGTGATGAATGAGTACATAACAAAGAAATAGAGATGTATTCAAATGAAGAAAGTACTATAAAACAGTACCTACCTGACTAAATCGAAATGATGCTCTTTTGTCAAGGCGTTCGCACATAACAGAGGGCTCAAATTTTATTTCCTGCAGAAGTGGCAAACATGAGAAATGCATTACAAATTAATCACCCATGCTTCAAACTTTACAGATGATTTACTGTTCAACAAGATATTATGTGCACTCAAGTCCAAATGTGCTATTATTCAATGATAAGGCAAACCTCAAAGAGTTCTATCTCTTCATCGGGAGCAAACCCCGCCATTTCATTTAATTTTGCTATTATTTCAGTTGGCTTTCCCGAGCTTTTGACAAAAAGCCTCCCAACATATCTAAAAAAATTACAGTAACATATTACATATTTTAAAAAAAAAAAATAAAAGGAAAAGAAATAATAAACTTAAAATGAAAAAGAAAAGTACCGAAGCTCTTCCTTCTCAGTATCATAAAGCTTAAAGAACAACAATATGTCATCTTTATTTTTTTCAGGTGGAGGAACTGGTCGTGAATCCTATACATGTAAGACAGAAGATAAAAGTACAAAGAGGAATAAATACACCTCGATGGTCACATTTACTAAGCTAACCAAAAAAAATATCTAGAATGTTGTAACTATATACCAGCCCATAATCTACTTCCAAAAACAACTTCAGCTCTGCATTGTGGGCCTTATTGGAAACTTCCCTCAATGCTCCCACCTGCAACACCATAATTTGAATAGGGTTAAAACTTTAAAGAACAAACAGAATAGAATTATAAAATTGCCACTAAAGTAACTGTCTCACAGAAAAGTAACTAAATCAAATGATATTCTTCAAACCAAAATCATCTTGATAACAAATTATCACATCCACAAAACAATTGAGAGATATGGATTGTGTCGTGATGCACATTATGGGAATTCCCAGGACAAAGACAGGCAATATCCCTGCATGTTTCTTCCTTCTTTCTTCTTCAATTTTACAATTCATTTTTATCTCTTCCTAAATTTTTTCATTTACTAATCAATTCAATGAATCCTGAACTCAAAATTTTGCATCTTCCAAGGTTTGGACAACCAGTTCAGTGTTCACTCTGTTCAGGTCTCAAAATGAAAGGATATAAAATGTTCTACCAAGAAATTATATGGGTTGGAAATAATTATTAACAAAACCTTTATCTTGCCTTCACATGAGGCCTATATTTTTTCAGAAGCTTGTTAACCTATATTATGTACCTTTTTCTGAAGATTAAGGAATAAATGATTCATATATCAGTGCATCAAGTATTCTTGGATAAAAATCTATTCATTATTATTTAAATTTAACAGAAAGGTAAGTGGCAATCTATTTACAGTTTGCGCTTCCTCCTGGGGGGTCAATGGCCGGTTTGGGCGATATGTATGGTTCTGTCTTTTTGCCCATATCCAGAAGCGCAGAAATTGAACTGGTACACCAAATGCTTTGGCAACCTCTTCCTTCATATAACACCACAAAATTAGCTAGCATTTAAATGAAAACATGAAAAATAAATAAATAAATAAAACATAGGCTTCATCTCGTTCATAATTGATAATTAACTAACAGAAGCGGGACAACAAGTTACAAAATAAACTTTTTTTTGTTTATCTATTCAGTTGGCTTACTGCTATTGGAATCCTAGTGCTTTCAGCTCATAAGTACACTGTAGTTATCCTCTCCACAAGTGAATGGACTGCCGTGTAACAAGAGGGCCTCAGTTGTTTATTCTTAACCTTACGTTAACTGCCAATTTCATTTATTTTGTGCATAAAAACAAGGCATCAGTTCCAGAACACAGACCAAGTCTGTCTTAGTTGCTCACAGATCAGCTTGGCTAAGGACACCGAGAACAATTCTATCTACTCCTTTGCAATGAACACCACAGAGTTTTTTCCCCCCTTTCTCCATCTCCATACCTAAGCTAGCATCTAAATTTGCAGAACACTTCGAAAATTTTATAAATTTCAGAATAAGAATGTGGCTTAAATTCTTGACCTCAGCGTAATTACAGCATTCACAGAATATGTTCCAGAGAGTTTCTCCCCTTTTTTTCAGAAATGCAGAGCAACCTTGCATCAATAACTAAATATCTGGTCCTCAGTCGGCTACATTTACTATCTTTCTCCCAACCCACTCTATCAAGGAAAATCTCCAAACTTGTATCACAAAGACAATACAAATTCTTACAAAACATCCCACTTCATGTAATTTTACATGTACCTCTGCTGCATTTACTGGGATTTCTAGCACAATCATTTTTAATAACCAGGAGTCCAGGACAACTAGCAGCTTTTATCGACTAGGATAAACTTGTGCCTAAAGCAAACTTCTAGTATGATTTCAAATAAAAAAACAGTTCGACGTGATTTGACTAATCAATATAATGAATGAAAGACATGGTACCTTGAAAAGGTTAAAAGGTATCTGCTTCTGCATTCGGAAGTTACGAACTTTCTCATGATCTACAAGATCAAAATATATATCCTTTCCAATCTGCTCCCTCAAATCCTCATCTCGAGCAACCTGCACATGTTAATTAATTGCTTCAGCAATCCATTATGGAAATGAAGAATTCAATTTTTCAAGAGAATGCCTGCTATCAACCACAACCCTGATAATAGTATAAAGGTGGGCCTGCGCTTTGTATCTTCTCTTGTCTTCCTTCTCTTCTTGTTCTTTTTTCAGTCTTATCTGAAGTAACCGGGGCATGTAAAGTTTCATGATGAACCTCTATGCAGAAAAAAGATAAGATTGAAGCAATTCTATATGTATTGAAATTACCCGAAGATGCTCCGCAATATCTTTCTCATCCACATCACAGATTATCTTATCCTTATCACTTACTCGTATATACACAAGCATGTAAGCATTTGAGTATTTTGTAAACTTGAACGGAGTAGTGTTGTAGCCAGGATTTGTCTGTGGCAACTGCAATATAAAGAGAATATAAGCACATAAATAAAAAGGAAGTACAAGAGAATGAAAATCAAAGGGCAGAAATATCACCTCTTCTTCACCACCATACTGTTCCTCTAATGCCCTCTTCACATCCTCTTTAGTGACCCTCTCATCATCAAACTTGTACCTGAAAAGAGTGACATAAAACATAAAGCAGCCTTGTATGATTAGTCCAGATAGCGCATCAAATAAAACCATACATAAAAGGGTAAAATGTGGTGGCAAAGTAATGCACACTTTATAAACTGGTGTGTGGGCTTTTAAAAAAGAAAAAAACCACTGTTCTGTCAGTGTCATTAATGAAACTGCGGCAACTTCAAATTTATTCAATACCCAAGATATAAAATCATAAGTACAAATGTAAGCAAGTGCAGGTGAGGGAAGCAAGAGATACTCTTCAGAAGATTGATACATACCACTGATCAGAAAGTGTTGGCCTGATGAAAGCATAATAATGTCCACCATGCACCCCGCCACTATGAACCAAAACACTGTTGAAGAAGAAAGAAGCAGAAAGGAAAAAATCAAATATTTAAGGAAAGAATGCCAAAGGTTCATAATTAACATCAAGAAAAAAATTTGACACTTCGAGATGCATATGTAAGAATAGTACTTAGCAAGCCATAAATGAAAACATTCTGGTCTGAAGCTAATAAAGATCACAAAAACAAGCTTGATATGAGGGGTAAAAACCATGAAATAAAGCATTATGTCAATGACAAGGCTGATTAGCATTCACAAGTGTCAGTGAAAGCATCGTGTGCTTAACCAACAAACAGGTAGGATTAGACGACATAGCAGCATTTATCATTTCTAATCTATGATGAGCAGCAGTTCTAAAGCAAACAACTCAAGTTGGCATTACTAATAAACAAAAAGTTCTATGATCAACAAAGATAAGCAGTGAAAAACTGAAACATCTGGCAGAAAAGGTCTATATGTGTGTTTCAGCGACTTAGACACATTTTCAAAAGTCTCAAACCAAAAAACATAGGAGCATATTTTGATGGATGAACTTGTCACAATTCCATTAATGCGTTTGTTCTTTTTTATCATTAAAAATTTCACTTTGTTCTTTTTTATCAAATTCTCAGTTTAAGAATTTCATACTTCCCCACCTCATCCATTACATAAGCAAAAACACAGAAAACAACATCAAGGCACAACAAGCTGTGTGTATGTGCGCATGTGTAGAGGGAGAGAGATCAAAAACCTGTGAAGCATGTAGAGGTTTCGCACACTCCTATCTGCATCTGGTGACAAATACTTTCCATTGTCCCTATCCAGATCGAGTTCCAATGGGAATTCATATCGGTCATTTATCTGCAACCAAGAAACCATTTTGATTTCTTTAATTGTACGCAGATATCAAACAAGTAAAAAAACATCTAAAGTTTAATCTAAAATCATCCAATATATATTACTGATGGCTGCGGGCCTTAGAAAAACTGCTTGGGTTGGCAAAAAATAAAATTCCAAAAATGACCTCTCTCAAAACTAAACTCTATCTATTAAAATCAGTTTTTCCTATGTGTTTTCAATGCATTAACTACATTTGTACATGCCCTAGTAAATAGAGAGGTTGCATTTTGCATTTGTATTAGACAACTAAACAAATAAAAGACGCTGTTTTGTTTATTTTTTTTAACTCATATCTATATGAATTCAATATTTTTCTGGCACACAGAGTGTGTTTAGTTGCTCATGCATACAATTACTTGCAGACCAAAATTCCCCTAGAAGCTTGTTTCTGGGAGAAACCCCTCCAAAAGAAATGTGTAAAAAAGATGAAAATTGATATAGTTCGATCTACTATGCTATAAAAATAAAAAAACATGCAACAGGAGTTACATAATATTTGCATTCTAGTCTACTTGAAGGAGCTTGTGCGTACATTAACCAGCAGGACAAGCACAAAAACGAGGTGATAATAGAAATGCATAAGAAATACTCAGAAAGGACCATTCTGAACAGATTTAGCATTCATCCAGCAGCTGTGAGCCTATTTTCATATCATATCACATACTTATGAGGAAGAACAGGGGAATTTAGAGAAAGAAATACAGGACCAAGAATTCTCCCTTGCAAAAGCACAGACATGAACATACAGCAAAGGCAATATGAAACATAAATACCCAAGAAAGGTTCTCACAAAACAAAATAATAACATATACACAAAAAAGGTCAGTTGTGTTTGTTTGGTTTTTAAGTGTGTGTTTTTAGAATATACTATTGGAAATTGTGTAAAAGTAAGAAATAGCAAGAAATTTTAAAAAGTATAATGAAAAAATGTATGTATTATTTTGGGTGGAATGGAAACAAATATAGCCATTATCTTTCCAAAATAAACTTCAGTTGCCACCCAAACAGAGATTTCATCTATTATAATTCATAAGGCAGAGGTAAGGATAACATAGGAAGCAGGACAAAAATTGTCGCTGCCCAGGGTTTAAAGAGACTGGTGAACAACAACATAGTATGTACAACTACAAAATAGCAAAATAAATGGCAATTCTTAGTTTCAAAAACATGGTACATGCCAATACTTGATCATGCACCAAAGATGCAAGGAAAAAGACTAAATGCAGAAAGCATATCCCAGTACAAAATTAATAGCAACAACAATATTAAAAACAATTTAACACTGACCTCAATAAAGCAAAAGAGTGAAAGATAAGTAATGATTTAACTACGAACCTTAACCATAGTATCCCTCATAAAATCGTACTCAAAGCGCTTCAACTGAAGCTGAAGAACTGGAGGAAAGTCGATAAACAATACACCCTTCTTTGCATCCTAAGAGTTAATAAAAAACATTCTTCAGACCAGTTTAAGAAGATAAATGGTTATTGCAATCAAATATTACAGGACCACAACAGAGAAATGGAAAACCCCAAGGAAAGCTAACTATAATTTCTTAAATCACTGGATAATAAGCCCCTTAAGAGTACAAAATTAAACCTAACCACATTAAAAGAATGTATGTACATATGGTTGAAATGATGTTTAGATTCAAAATAAATCCTAAAGAAATTATGGTGCCACAAAGTCCTTTTGTTTCTCAAATAAGTCATAAACTATGGCAGTCATTGATGCCTTTTCCCTTTCACAGCAAATTGAGCAATCGATCATGGAAAATTACAAGTAAAAATTACATTGATATATTTACCTACAATCTCCTACACTGACTAGACTGGTAAAACAAATACCCCATACTAGCAACCGCCATAACATACTCCTCATCTTTCATTGATTTTTTAATTATTTTCATAGAATGCTAACATAATTTGATGTCAGTCTAGAATTTTATTCAGCTCAGCAAAGTTTCTTATCACCATAAATCTTAAGAAGAAAAACAAGACAAATGAACAACTCAACAATGACAAGAATGATCCACTTGGAGGAGTAATATACCTGCAAACCATGTTCTTCGGCATGGTACTTGTTATCTCCTTCAAGACGTTCAACTTCAACATACTTGTCAAAAGAAGCATAGACATCCTTACAACCTTTCACATCAAGTTGAAGGTCTGCCAAAAGAACTTTTGTTGGAATAAATTTGCCCATCTGTGCTAAGATATCGGGAATGAGTTTGAGAAACAACTAATACCATAGAATGACTCTTTTCTTGTAGATTTGAAGTCCACAGTGATGCATTCTATGTAATTCATATGGTGCCCTTCAAACAACTTCTGTATGGTCCCTTCAACAACTGTTCCCTGCATCAGTGAAAGAAATATAGTTATTTGGCATTCCTTTCCAAGTAATAATAACATCAAAATAAACTTGTGCTGTAAGCACGCCATTACCTTCATCTTGTCTTCAAGTTTTTCACAAAGAACTCTGTTGAGTTCTTGTACATCATGTTGCATAAAGGAATCATACGTGTCCCATCCAAATGATTTAGTCAATTCTTTTGTAGCAACACTAGTATCATGATATTGGAGCTTATAAAATAAACTCTGCAACGCTAAAGGGATGCTTCCTGTAGGGTTATCATTTTCTGTTGTTGGCATATGATATACAGCCTGATACAACAATTTTAAGTGAGGCTTCTCCATGCTTCCTTAACAATATTCCATACACCAAACAGATAAATACATCAGAACAAGTCAAACCACTAGAACATATTGTAACCTTTTTGAAGTAAGGAATATGGTACAAAGTTTGGAGCAGAGAGTTCATGTAACAAGTTGCTCCCTGGTTTTTAAGTCCAACGTAGCCTGTCTCCTTCTTTGAGTCATATGTCCAGTAATCGATGACCTTACGCACAGCAACATCAGCTTCAACAACACAAGTATCATTCACAAGATACCCCTTGTTGGGGTCATAAAGCTCACTAAGAGGCATGAAAGATGTAAAGCCCCAATCACTCTCCCTTTGATTGAACTGGTGCTGTGTGTCTGCAGAACCCACAAACAAGGTTGATGCATCATAAATTATACTTCAGGTTGCAAATGCTTTATCTGAGTGACAGAGAATAGATAAATTATAAGTTCTATTTCTACAATTTAACCAACAAATTAATCATTCAAGGTTAAATTATTCAGCCATTTACAGGATAAAGTTATTCTACAGTCTTCACTTTGAGAACTCCCACACAAAACTGGGTGTATATTTCAACCTTAACTTTACTCAGACTAAAAGAAGGAAAACTGGTTCTCTTACCAACCCATAAAAATTCCATAGAAAGAAAATTATTATAGCAACTCCAAGATGTTTAGCTATTTTCTTGTAATACCATGTTTTTCAAGTTGAAGAATTCAACAAATTTTCAAAGATAGCATACAAATACCGCACTAATAACAAGTCTCAAATGGATGGAATGTAGCTGCACGGGCAGGTACAGCAAGTCTGTGAAAAAGTGTGTACAAATACAAAATTGCATACATCAACTTTCAGCGGCATAAAAGTACATCAGAAAAAGGACAAATCTAGGATATACCTTTCTTTATTGTATACTTGCTACAAATTTGATTGACTACAGCCAAGCTAAATTGTGCATGTCTACTCCACCCATATGGCAAGGTAGCTGAATCAGCCACGTCTAAATACATTGACAAGTAGTCCACATTATTTCCCTTTGGAAAAATAAGCACACGCCTGCAGAAACCATGCAAATTGAAAGGCTAACTGGTTAATTTCTATAAAGCACAGTAACATGAAATAGAAATTCACGAAATCTAGCTCTCTAACACATGGTAATATAATTCCATATAACAAAACATACCCCCCCTGGCACACACCAGTATAGATGAGAAAAAATAAAGCCAAATTTACAGTTTTTAAATTACCATTTATAACCCCCCACGGTGAAGACATCAGAATAAAGCTTCTTCATATTCAATCGAGAAAAGTTCTCGATTGCCCATGTGAAACGTGATGCTTGTGGCTCATCACTTGCCTGGTTTTCAACAGTTCCAGCATTGTCTGCCGATGCCACTGAGAAATTGAAAATACTATTAAAACATAGTTCAGGTAAAACACAATCTCAGAAACTTCAATGACATTGACAGAAATCATAAAGGATAACAACCCCACCACCACATACCAGATGAAACAAGCAAGCAATATTAATCTTCCAACAAACAAAGATGTTAATCTAGACAGTACTTTCATACACTTGCATGCACCTGCCTACGAAAACAACAAAAGTTCATATTGCTTCCGAGAGAGCACCTTCCATTGGCTGAGGCCCTTCAACTAAAGGCTGAGGTCCTTCGACCAAATCAGAGTGTGGCACCAGCATCTCTTCATCTTCCTGTTGCTACAGTTTTCGTAGCCAAGAAAAACAATATCATAGAAGCTTGATCCAGTAAAGCCATAAACCATATTCACATACTTAAACACTGAATTCATGCACTCGGATTCAATTAACAAATTTTGCAATAAATCAAATTAAATTAAGCCACTTAAACCTCCACCGACTTCAGGCAAAACCCTAGCCGATCACAACCACTAAATACCCACACACAAACAGGCGCAAGTAAACGATAAATTTTTCCTCTCGAGAACACGCAAATTAAGGAAATTCTTAACAAATTGAACTATGCATGCATAATTACAGATGCAGACGACGGAAGAATGAAATTGAGCACAGATGGAGAAATGGGAGAAGAATAAGTGAGTGACTTACATCCAGTGGTTGAGGAGTCATCATCGTCATGGCTGGAGAGATTACACCAGGCCCGATCGACAAATCACAACGAAATTACGTGAAATTAAGAATGGGAAGAGAGAGAAAAGAGGGGCGAGGAGGAGAGAGAGTGTGCGAGAGACACAAATGGCTGTTCTGAGTTCGGTTTTCGACGAGGATATGATGGGAATAGTGAGAAAGGCCGAGGATTAATCTGGGATTAGGAAATAGTTGGAAGGGAACCAGATACTGTAGTGGAGTACAACACCGAGCTCTTCAATCACCCAAACAAATACCAAAACGAGAAAAAGGTCCTTAGCCATTGTTGGGTTGTTAAGCTATGCTTATTTTTAAATTTTAGTATATTTATATTAAAAATTGTGTAAAATTAAAAAAATATATAAATAAAATTTAAAAATATAATAATTATGGTATATGTTTTGTAATAAAATATTTGAAAACAAACATGAATTTTGTCTTTTAAACAAGCTGCTCTCAATACTCGTCAAGCTTGAATAAACTCGACTTTGTTGGATAAATCAAGTTTGAAAAGTGTCTGTTTCTACTCACCGATTATTGAGTAACTCGAATTGATGTCATTTCGGTAACCCTCATTCCCTCATTCCCTAAGCTTTCCCCAGATCCCATTGCCTAATTGGCATGCCAAAGGTCCATACTTCTCCATTTTTTCCAATCAACCACTCTCACCAAATTCTAATGCCCTAGTAGGGTCAACTCCTTTCCTTCTCCAATTTTCCAATCAATTTCAATTGCAATCCTTCATTAATCCCTTCTTTTCCATCTTTTCCATCAATTTCAACATCAAGTCTCAACGCAATTGAATATTCTATCTTGTAGCAACTACTCAACCCAATGAGTCACAAGCACAACAATGCGCAACTTAAGGCTTGTAGGGTTCAAAGTTTGTTTAGTTCTCTCCATTCTTTCATCTAGCATCTCTTTTAAGAATATCCTCTTTCCAAAATCCGAAAGTAAATTTCTTTCATTTTGATTAGCTATGCATATTATGATTTTTAGGAAATATCATATTCTGTATCTCATATTTGAGTTTAATACTTTTGTTTTGTATTCATTTGTAAATTTTCTTACCTATAATATATAAATCTTAAAATTACTTAGTCATCTGCTTATCTTTCCTGCACGTGATTGTGGAATTAAAATGCTCAAGTCCCTACTTTGAGAAAGTAAAACATGTCATGTTTGTGACACTCTATATTAACCTAACTTTTGATTGCTTAATATTTTCTTAAATTTGTAAAGTTGAATCTTTCCCAATAGTAAATAAATAAATGAAAATTTATTGATTAGAGTTAGGAGGATTAACAATTCTGCGTGGAAAATGATTGATTTGATTTGAATACAAGTGTAATGTGCATTTTCATTTTAGTAGGTTTAGTGTCTCATAAGTTTTTTAAATTTAAAATTTAATTCTGCCTTAACCTAGTTTAAATGAAATGTTAGTTGTAGTAGGCTTGAATGGTGTGCAACATTTTATTTCACACCTTTTGGACCTCATAATTTTATGTTTAAATGTCTAAATATTTTTATTTCACCTAGTTCTCTTTTTTTTCTTTTCTATGTATATCCCGCAACCAAATCTCTTGAATGTAAATGGGTAGAGATGCCATGTGTCTATATTTGAGTAGTAGATTGAGAAATTGAATGAACTTGCTTTAGCGACTAGGATTATGTTGATACTTGATGGTTTGGTTCATTTATGTGTTGATAATTTTCCCATTGGAATCACTCAACTGGCTAGGAATCTATTTGACATAAGAAAAATATCATGCTATTCTACCAACACTAGCCTTGACAAGCAATGATAATACATTTAAATAATGGTCAGCTTGTTCAAATAATTCTCTAATAGCAACACACTTGAATAATTCTAGATGAAATACCTTGGTTATTTGATTTAGATCTAGAAGTCTAATGCCCTTATTTAATCTTATTATTTGAAATACCTTAATTATTTGTCTTGTTGAACTTTACTATACCCTTTCACAAAGACCAGTAACAAAATATTTTTTATCAAGTGTTTTCTTGGATTTGGGCTACAATTCTTGTAATTATATAGTATTGAGAGGTTGAAACTTGAAACCATAAACTGAATGATTGCTGCAATAGTAGTTTATTGTTGTAATTTACTGCTTTATGATGTTACTCAATGCTTATTGTGAAATTGATTAAGCTTTTGATGAAGTTTTATTTTTCTATATTGCAGGTAGCTCAACAACTAAGTTTCATGGAGACTTTCATGTATCTATTGTAGCTTCAACCACTCCAGCACTCACAAGTTCTGATAACCCAAATTTTAATATCATAGTTGCACATGATAAAGATAATATAGATCGATTAATGACGGAGCTTAGTGACAAAGAAATTGAGCAAGAAGTTGGGGACGATGGAGAAGAAAATCTTGAATTTTAATTACTAAAAAGAAATAGAACATTTGAAGTATGAAAAAATTTTGAAGATGGTGTAGAAAATGGCAAACCAGTTGCCACGTGCAAACATTGTTAGAAGAAAATCTTACAGGGCAAATCTAAGCAAACAACAAGTATAAGGAGCTATATCAAAAGCTGTGTGGTAAAAAAAAAACTAAATTTGCAAGGGAGACAAGACAACACTAAATTTTTAGTCACTGAATAGCACTTCTCCATCTATACCTATACTACATATAGGGTTTGATATGGAAAAGTTGAAAGAGTTGGTAGCATATTAGGTAATGATACACGAGTATCCTTTCACTGTTTTTGAAGATGAGGGCTTAATATTTTCTTGAAGAGTAAGCATTGAAGTGAAAATAAATATCTCGATTTATAGTAAAGGAACATTTGTGCCTGTGTTTATGATCTAGAGAAAAAAGTCGAAGAACATGTTGAAAAATGTTAAGAAAATAAGCATCACGACCAATTTGGAGAAATTAAAAAACCAAAATGTTGAGTATATTATTATGATTGGACATTAGATAGATATGGAGTGGAGCCTTTGAAAAAGAGTTCTCAACTTTATTGAGATGTTACCATTTCAATTTAGATTTGAGATAGCAAATTCCATCTTCAAGTGTGCCAAAACATGGGGCATCAAGCAGAAATCTTCACAATTTCTGTCAATATTGCCCTCGAATAATGATTCACCTGTAAGGATTTTAAATAAAAACCTTGGGAATGACACAAATCCATTAGGGTATGGTGAGTTATTTCACATCTAATGTTATTCTTTATCTTGAATCTTATGTTTCAAGATGAGTTAAGCAAGATTACTGAAATTTGTGAAAAAATCAGAAAAAGTGTGGGTTTTACTAATCATATTATTAAGGAGTGCGGGGCTTTTGGCTGAGATTGCTTAGCAATTACACATTCTGAGAAACAAATTGATGCATGATTTCCAAACTAGATGAAATTCAACCTATAAAATGTTAAGTTGTATTTTAAAGTTTTGAAAAGTCTTCTCCTAATATAAAGATCACCTATTTGATTATAATCTTTGTCCATCAAATGAAAGTGAAAAAAGTTCAAAAACTTCGTAATCTTCCAAAGATTTTCTAGAAAGCTAAACAAGTTGCTTTGGAGAGTGATTACCTAACTAGCAACTTGCTCCTCTAGAAAAATTTTTTAAATGAAAAAGACGTTGGATGCTTGAGCAAATCTTGAAGATGATTTCATTTAGAGAATGGTGACTAAAATGAAGTTCAAGTTTGATAAATATTAGAATGAATTAAGCATATTGATGTGTGTTATTGCCATCTTGGATCATAGCCAAAAAATGCAATCGATAAAATATGTATTTTCTAAAATGTACTCTCTTTCTAAAGCATAACATAAAATAACTAAAGTAGGAAGGCCTTCTTTGACCTTCACTAAGAATATGATGTTAATGCAAATCCTTGAGGTTCTATATCAAGTGTACCTTCCAACTAAGGTCCACTTTAGCTACTATCAAACGAGGAAGATTAGGATGATTGTGATGCATACTGTGAGGGAAATGCTTTCAATGTACCCTAGTGGACAAGAGTTGATAAATTAATTGCATAAGTCTCATTTGCAGCATAGACCAAATCTGAATCAGTTAGGTGGATGTCTAATCAAACTTTACACCCAATGTTATCACAAATGGCTACTTGATATATTGGTTGTTCCTATTATTACTATAGCATTTGAGGCCACATTTTGTTTTGTGATGAGGGTCGTTGATTCCTACCTATCTTCATTAGATTCTAAAACTGTTGGGATGCTTATCTGCAAAAGTGATTGGAGTAAAGTTTTACATTGGGTGAAAAAGAAGTTAAAAGTTTTATCTGTTAAGTTTGGTTATTTATTTATATATTGATATTAGACTTTTGTTTACCATTAGTTGTTAACTTGTTATTGATGCAGGAAAATTTAATATTGTAAGTGGATAATGGTAGTATCAAGTAATATATGAAAGTAAATGTTGTCGTATCCAATAGAGTAAGAATGTTTTTCTCAATAATTTTGTGTCTTAAACAAGTTAAAATATATTTTCAATACATGTGTAATCAATTAAATGATAAAATTAACTGAAGAATAGACTGGAATAAAGATAGCAATTACAAGTAAAGACTAGTAGTAAGTCATTTGAATATGCAACTGTAAGTAAGAACTTTATTTACCGCATAAACTAATTATCAAATTTAATTTTTTATTTAAAGATTATTAATCCCTTAAATATTTAGTACATTTTTCAAGCTATTCTAAAATTTCAATTGAATTAATCTAAATATTTATGATGTTAATCCAATTAAGATGAAAAGCAATGAATTAATATCAATCCTATGTGAACGAAGGACATTCGCTTCTATTATAAATTCATGATTCACAGTAGTGATCAATTGTCAAAACTTGTGTATTCATTCTCATTCCCAACCTTCCTACTGTAGTGACTACTTGCTTCCTTACCATGTCCTTCATCTTGTAATAGCACCAAACTATCTCTCAATTTTCTCACTTATAAAAAGACTATGATACAAAGTTGCAAAACAATACCTAAGTGAATCCTAAAGAGGAATTCATGGTTTTGGCTTGCAAGATAACCCTCTATTAATAGGTGTAAGTCTCCATTGTCCAAGGGCCCCAATTGGTCACTGACTTTTTCCATTTCGTCTCATTGGTGTAAGGCTTTTCAGTGGCAAAATTTGGCCTATCGGCTCCTCCATCACCTAGGTGAGCTTGCAAGCAACCATCCAACACTTCCTTGGTTGCATAAGCAATGGCAAAAAATGAATTGTCAGCTAGGTTGTTGCTTAGGCGACAAAAGGTAATTTTGATTGGTTCTTGAAGCCTCTTCCTTACCGTGGGCCCAAGCGACATTTTTAAAACCTAATCTTTGCTTAAGTGAGCATGTAAGCATCAAACTAAATTTTACTTGGTTTGGTGGCTCCAAAAGTGTCATTTCTTTCTTGTTTTTCTCTCATATTCACTACATAGTGGTTACAACATAAAATATAGTCATTTGATATATTATATCTAAATTTCTAAGCTAAATATCTTAATTTTAAAGTATAAAATCATAATCATAGTCAGTTAAATTATTAGGGTTATCAGTTGTATGTGTGGTTTAGCTTGTTTATGTAGAAAAAGAAAATTTTCGTGGAATATGATCATCCAATCATTTGAAGTTGCATTTTCCATCTTTAGTGTAGCTCTTACGTTCACAACTTATTTTATTATTTTTATTTAATCATTTTTTTATTGAAATGTGAAAATTTTTTTAAAGCTATAACATAAACTTATGATCTCCTTATAGTCAGTGTACTGCGCATAGGTTTTGCTTTTATACTAAGTTACTCTTGTTAATTTTTTTTCTTAGGTCATTGTCTAATGACATTAAAGCAGGAGCAAATTCCCTGTTGAATGCAAACAATCCTTTATATTAATTTTGTTCTTTTTTTTTTTTTCTTGTTCACAATTTACTCTATGAGGCTAGTACAAATTTCGTCTTCTAGTGAAAAATATTTAATCTTAGCTGTCATCTAAGGCTTTCGCTTCGTGTATCATTATACAATCTACGGGCCAGGAAAAGTATAAGCATTGTAGTAAATAATTCATTTTCCCCATTTTTGGTTGTTTTTGGGTTTCTTTTTTTTTTTTTTTATTGTAGTAAGGCTTTTTCTCATTATAGTAAAAACATTGTCTATGCTCCTCTGGATTATATATAATAAAAAATTGTTCCATTTATTTCATGGAAAGTTTGCATTGGCATTTGAACTTTTGCATTTGGTTTGTTGTGATGAATATATAAGCTTACCCTGTGTGATCCTTACTTTGTGCAGTCTTTTGTCTTCCTTGGTGGTATATTTATTGATTACCAACTTTTCTCATGCCTAAAAAATATACAAGGATGTCCAAACTTTGGTTAGCTATTGAAAGGACCGTATTGTCTCATGTGGTTTTCGTGATGTTAGGATAAACAAGGCTTTATTTGTTGGATGTACTGTTACAAACTTATAGTATTAGTATTTTTGTTAGATATTGAATATACACTTGTTGATTTTATGATCCCCTCTCACATGGCTAGCTTCATTTTGATTTTTCTACACTTCCATTTGTTTGAATGGAGCAAATTGCAAAGCAATTAAGATTAAGTTGTTATTGTACTTTATTTTGAGATGAAATCCATAATGAGACATCATCAAACAATGTAGGGTGTTCTTTGGGAAGGCATGGGCATTGGTTGCCAATGAGCATAAATATGTAAGTTTTTTCATCTGATGCATCTTGATTAGATAATGTTTGCATGGTTCAATTGCCAGCTTATGTCAAGTCATGGAATTTCGTTTATTTTCTATTTTTTTTCTAATTTTTTGAAGGGAAGTAAAATGGAGAGTGATTATATTTGTTGTAGTGGCACATGATGATTGATGGTTTAATCTTAGTTTATTTGTAAAATTCCAACGGGAAAGCATTATTTCAAAATTGGACCAGACTGTCGATTCAACCAGCTTAATTATGAACTCATCAGTATTTTAGTCTGATTAAGGTGTGAAAATCGAATATGTCTAGAACCTGTCAAAAACAAGTCAAAACTAGTGTGAACTAATCAAACTAGTTTTTACTCAAAAAATAAAAAAAAAGAAAATTTTTGTATTTTTTTCAAACATTACAAAATAAATTTTCATTTTTTTTTTCAAAATTTCTTACATTTACGACCCCTCAATATTAATTAGAATATACAATTTTTTATTTTGATTTTTGTTTTCAGTAGTTTTTATCCTTTTATTTTTCTAATCAAATTTTTTAAAATTTTACTATTGTATTAAAATTAAATAGTTCATATTCATTAAAGTGTTTTATTTTTCAAAACTAAACTTTCAATCATTTTGAAATTAATAAGGCTTTTTAATTTGTGTAATAAATTTTTCTTTTTGTTGAATTATTTAATTTTTAGCAATACATCTAAAACTATCATTTAGCATATTGTTAAATTGAATCACCTTTATTTTATAAATTAGTTTAATAGAAATATATATATATACATAATATTTTATATTTTAAAATAATCATTTTTTTTAAAACGATCAAATCTGTTGAACTAGTACTTAATAAGTTTTTTGGTTCAATCATCGATTTAGTTGTAAAAACATTGCATGGAAGTGCTCTAGAAAACTTACTCAGTATCTATAAGAAGAATAAGTTGCTATACCATAATTCCACAATCCACATTTTGCTTACTTTATATTTGGGAATTGTTTACAATAAACCAATGCTATAAAATATGATGAAAAATGGCATGATACTAATTGATTTGGTCTTTTGTTACCAGAACAATGAAGGAGGCCACTCCCTAAATTTGAACAAAGAAATTATATATAGTATTCCCATATTCCCAACACTGTAATTAGATACTAATTTTTGTTAATTTGTATTTCGTGAAAATATTAAATAAATCAATTATATTTAAAATAAAATCTCACTTCAAAAAACAAGTTGAACTAAACAAGTTGAACTCATGTGTTGGATCTAGTGTATGGCATTCCCAATTGGTTTGATGGTAAAATTATGGTTGAACACTAAAGAGGTTAAAGTATTAATCTCAAAAGCACTCGACACAAAAAGGTAGTTTCTTAATAATGCAAGTTCGACTCAAGCTCGAACTTAAGCACAAGCTCATAACTATTTCATTGAGCCAAGCTCAAATGACACTCTACCTGAGCTTAATTCAACTCGACTACACTCCTATTTTGAAATTAGATCAAGTGAACAGAGCGACGCACCTGATTAACGAACATTAGTTTGATTTTTTGTACATTTCCATCCATTTCTTAAGATATTACTAAATTTTTTCGCCTTGGGATTGGATTTAAATTATAAAAAATTAGTGGATTATGATAGTTTATTATTTGATGCATAATCTATACTATTAATAATGGGTGAGACACTGTTGGTCTCACAATCCAATTGTAAAAATACCCCAATCTATATTTAGTAAATAGGCAACTTCCACTAACACTTTTAATTTCACACACATTTGTTTAACCTTCTACCCTTTTAACACTTCGTTCATGTAAAAATTTCACTTTTTTTTCACTTGAGTTTAGCTTTTGTTTTTTAAATATACTAATTTTTACTTTTAATTTTTTGCTATTTTTATACATTATTGTGTTTTACACGGAGAGAGAGAGAGAGCCGTTTTTGCTTGAAGATAAATTATAATATAAAATACATTTGTAAAAAAATTTAAAAGTTTGTATAATATAAATAGAATTTATTCATTTTACAGTACTACTAACGTCGTTTGTTTTCAGCTTTCCGTTATAATCCTTTGATTTGTGCATGTATACTGGACGGTTATGTACGCAACTCCTGCTGTGATCGATGCTGTGAAGAAAGCCCAGGAGGAGAATGCTGCCAAGATTCTCGCCCGTGCCTTGGACGTCTCCAAGGAAAAGAAGGTCGTTTAAATACTGTCAGTGATCATAATAGGTTCTGTTTACGTGAAAAATTTTGACAATTTTTTTTTTCTAGTAACTCGTATAATTCTGCAAAGATAGTACTCATCAAACGAACGCTTTTTATCCCTTACTTTTTTTTATTTTCTTATTTTTTACGCTATTTTCATGATGATCTTCGTTCTGTCAAAGTATGCATCCAAGAGGAGTGAGTTAATTAAATCTTCTGGTAACTGTTCTTAATTGACCCGAGTTGTTTGCGCGGATGGGTCGTGGATTTTGTGCACGTTCTTCTACGTTCTGCCCTTTAGATAAAGGCAGAAACTTTGGTTCTGGAAGGAGATCCCAAGAATAGGATCTGTGAAGCTGCAGAAGAATTGCAAATTGATCTTGTCGTCGTGGGCAGTCGTGGGCTTGGCCCCATTAAAAGGTATATGTGCACGTGATTTCTTGATCGTGATCGGAGTCAATTATAATTAAACCACATTTCAGGATTAGACATGGTCATGTGTTTGTTGCAGGGCACTGCTGGGAAGCGTCAGCGATTACTGTGCTCATCAAGTCAATTGTGCAGTTCTCATTGTGAAGCCTTATGATCCTACCAAATTGTCTCCTGATCAGGAACCCTGCGTCAAATAGTATCCAATAGAAGTCGTATGCGTTGCAGCGTCTCGTGCAGTTAAATTTGTGTCATTTGACAAATAAAGAAAGACCATAGGATCGTGGCAAAAAAATACTTCCTTTATTTCTCTGCCCTGTTTTCCCATTTTCTTTAGAGGTGATTGAAAGGGCTGCCTAATATGCATGATTGTGTCAAGTCAATACATCCAATTACTCAAGTTTGCGTTTACACATTCGCGTTATCCCCAGAGTCTACTATTGACTTTGTCATCTGTGGCACGTGCTTCTCAAGTACTGGGCTTCCCAAATCCCAATCTGGGCAAGCATTCTTTTTTGAAGTTTTAGGATATGTACGGGCGTGTGTATACACGTAATAAATATGTATTTGAATACATACATCAAATTCATTGCTTAAAGAAATAACAATTTAAGGAAAACTATAGTAGAAATTCAAAAAAAAAAATAAAAATATATATATACATATATATGTATATGTATGCTGTTTACTACTTAATTTTTTCGCTCAGGGAAAACGTTTGAATTGCGAGGTTGAAGACACGCGCGTACTTCTCATTTCATCTGTAACTGGGATTTTAAAGTGGGTGTTAATGAGGTTTTATATCTTTTATCTCTTATTTTCAATTAGTAATTTTAGTCATTTGATGTATGACTATTTAGATTCAGAGTATAAATCATTGTTAAACTTGAATTTTTATTTTTATTCTATAAGTATTTTGAATATATCATGTATTTATTTTGATAATTTATAATTTAATAGGAATCACATTTTCAAGTGTATGTAAATATCAAATATCATATAATTTTTACATCATAATTATGTGTATATAAATATCAAATATCATATAGTTTTATTGATGAAAAGAAATATAAAATTATGTTATGAGAGAGAGGAGGAATGAATGACATGAAGTAAAAAATTAAGGTAGAGATTTTTTTTCATATTTTAATAATGAAAACAAAATTATCTAAAATGTAAGAATATCTGATTGCCTGAAAGTAATACTTTGACCACTAAGTTAATGTAGGCCATTTACCATCTCAAATAGAACCGCCCTTTTTGTGCTTTTCTTGGAAGTCTGGAGAAAGCTGAAATCAATAAAAAGCTTATCTAGGAGCATAAATTTCTTTTTCTTTTTGTAGGGACTTGAAGATTAGATCTAACTATAAGAGGAATGCTTGACTTGAGTTAACTCGTTTCTTGATCTTTGGCCTTCTTAATTACAATGGAATGAGTTTATTTATCTATTTCGTAAGTCAAAATGGGAGCAGATTTGAAAAAGAATCTTGAAGTGCTTTGGGGTTAGGATTTGAAAATCAATCTTAAGAGTGCGTAGGGTTAGGATAGAAGAGTCTCTTAACACTGTCTTTTATTTCTTTCTCACGCTAGAGTTCTTTCACAAAAAACTAGTAAACAAGAACTATGGAGAGATGCATGTTGCGGTGGAGAAGGATGGATCACTCCTGGGAAGGAATCTATTGATTCTGTTTTAATTAGTTGGATTGCATGTTTGATTTGGGATGCTCTCAAGAAAACTGTGGTAAGTTCAATCATTGGCAAAAAAAGGACGTATCAAACTCATGACCCAACCATGTTTTTGCAAGTTGTTACCACAAAAACAAAGGATAATTTTGAGTATTTTTTCAATTTTAATTACAAAAAAAAAAAAAAAAGAAACAAAGAATAAAAATTCAAAAATTGCACAAACCATGTTCATACTCCGATCTCTCCAACTTGCACGCACTTCCACCATTAAGTCGAGTGCCTCTTTGGTGCATATTTCAACATAATTAATATTTCTATTATATGCAAGTTTGAGTAGAACTTTGTTGAACTAAAATTTAAATTGAGCTTTGATTGAATTACTTGACCGAATCAAGTAACTTGACTTACAATTCTAAGTGTAATAACTTACTTTATGAATAAGGTCTTTCGTTAAAGTTCAAAATAGCCCACTTATGTGACGAAAAAGAATATAATAAATATTTGACTACTTTATTGCAATCTACGAATGAGTTTGTAAACGCTGGACAGTACTTTGTGGTTCTTTTTTCTGTAGTTAATCCTTGTTGGCCGGAGAGGGAAATAAATAAGACACCTTTTATTTTTTATTGATTTGGCGACATTATGAAGAAAGATCACATGCCTCATTTATATCTACGTTCGAAATATAGTGTCCAATAAACAAAATTAATGAGTATTTCTTAATTGACAAAACTGATCTCTCAAAACTTTTGTTATGTTTGGATATCAATTTTCTAAAATTTCATCACATTAAAATATATAATTCCAAATATTTTATTCATGAAAATAAAATTTTTATATTTTCCTCTATTGTTTTTACATTTTTTAATTTTCGTGTTAATTTTCCTTTCTATCACAATATGATTTCAAACATATGTTTCGACAGAAAAAAACATTGTCTGTATGATAATGGGGGCATTGATAGTCCATCAGAATATCAAGGCATTATTTAGTAATTTCTATACGATATTCTCCGTCTCTTTATCTTTATGTTTCTGTCCCATTAACATTAAATTGCTATGCATTTTATTATTTTTTAAACATGCCAACTGCATAAACCTAGAGTTAACAGCATATTAGTGAAAAAAAGAAAAGAGACAGAGAAAAATAGAATAAAAATTTTGGTATGATAGTAATCTTACTTAATCTGCCAAATTTGTTACCATAAAATAATTAAATGCATAATCTAAAGATAAAAATCATTTAAATTCAACTTCAAATTCAAATTTTTCTTCTCATATATATATATATTACATATATACTCACATTTATTTTTATGTATACCCTATAACATAATTATTATTTCTTTAAATTATCACATCATTCAATTATTATTATATTATATATATATATATTCAAATAAATTATACTATTCAATTCATTAAAACAATTTTTTTCAAATATATTACTTATTTTAACACAATTCCCACAAAAGATTATATCCGACAAAAACCTCTCTCCCAAACATAACCAAAACATATTGAATGTTTCATTTGGGGTATTTTAGTACTCCAACACATTATAAAAGGCTATGTTTATTTTATAAGTTTCCACCTTAAAATTATGTACTTAATCATTATATTTTTTAAATTATATATATATTTTTTATATTTTTATACAATTTTCGAAACAAAATATCTAAAAATATAGACAGATTTAAAAACAAACATAGCCTTACTTTAGACTTTTAATAATTTAGTAATAACTGCAAAAAAATGTAGGCTATATTTAATTTTCAAATTCTCCATGCAAAACAAATAATATAATTATTATATTTTTAAAATTTTATTTTTTTATATTTTTTACTTTTTATTATTTTTAAAAAAAATGTATCTAAAAATACATGCTAAAAAATTGATAACAAACAAACACAGCCATGCACTTTTTTGGCACCAGTTTTTCACCAAATATCGCCTAATCCGACAATGGTTTCGCTACATACAAGTTTGCAAAGAGAAAAATTTGTGTGGAAATTTTAAAATAATACAAAAATAAAAAGAAAAAATAAATAAAAAATTATATTAATGAATAATATCTTTAAAAGTATGAATTTGCATAGAGAAAATACAATAACAAGCGGCAACAGGTTATTTTTGTTATGATTTTTAAATATGTATTTTTAAGTGTATTTTTTTAAAAATATATATATAAAATAAAAAAATAATTTAAAAAATTTAATGAATGAAATGTTTTTGTTTTTTTTCAGTTATTAAAAGCAAAACAAACATACTGCGCTTTCCAATCCAACATCCCGAAGTGTGCTGTAAAAAGCAGAATTTTACAATGTATTATCGTCATCTTCTGCGCACTGTCAACCTGACTTTCGTCCATCAGACGGCAATGGCCACCACTTCTTTCTACCTACTTCACAATCTCCTCACGCGCCGCCGTGACCCAAGCCACCACTCCCATACATTCAAATCCTTGTTCTTTTTCTTGCCCACAACACTAGCTCTCGCAACGTCTCTCCTCATTTTACTCTACATCTCCTTCACTTCTAATCTCTTCTTCATTCACCTGGACAATCCCCAATTAAATCACCCTGCAAATGATGCTTCGATGAATCGGGAAAAACCCACTAAAGTTTCTTCCTTTCCCCCTCCAAATTTTGTTGGTTTCAGGAAAATTCCTCATTTTTCGGAAAGGGACGGTGTGCCTGGAGAGGCTGAGGATCGGAGTAGTTTCGGACCTGATTTGGGTTCTCATGGTATGTGAAGCTTCCCGCTACTGCTACATCTGCTTTCTGTTTTCCCTTTTTCTCTTGATGGGTTCAACTTAGTTCTAGAAATTGCTCCGGGTTAGACTGTAGTCTGGGCATTTGGTCTTTTAGTTAATAGAATATTGCTCCCCATAAATCCGTGCCTGCACAAATTTTAGCCTGATGGAAGGACATTCGGAAATCTTGCGCTTCTTCTGGGGTTTACACACACACACACACACATATTTATATATAGATCTACTCTGAGAGGAGGTTTTCTGGCGTATGCTCTGTTTCGGCAGATGCGTGCAATTTGTTTCTTCCTTTTTGCATTGGAAAAGGATTAAGCGAGTCATTTTGTCTAAAATTGGTAAAATCAGTGCATTCATTGTATGTTCTGTTCTTGAAGCTCTGAATTTAAGGACTCTGTTTCCTTATGACTAATTAATGAGCTGAAATTTTCGTTTGGGAGTTTCTGAAAGAGTGATAGCTTTCAGATTAAATTTTGACATTTTAAATATTAGCAATTTGTCATCTTTTGAGGTTTGATTGTGTTTAAGCATGTGATGGCACGCAACATTTCACAGTTGAGTTTTCTCAGGGTAGAATTTTGATGAGACATCTTATGTGATTCAAGTGGATAAATCGGCAAATAGAATTGTTACATATGATCTGTTATAAGGTCAAGTAATTGAGCAAACTGATGCTGCGGTTGCTTTCTTCTTGACTTTTTGTTGTGCCAAATTTCGTGGTCATATACGAAGTGGGTTGTTTTGGAACTGACCTTCTTTGGACCTGTCGTTTTATATCTGATTCAATTTGGCAAATCTGTAGTAATTGGACATTGGAGGCACCAATTCTTGTACTTTCTGAAGTTCATTACACTACATATGAACTCTTAAATGGTTGGCTCTAGTTTCAGGGAGGTATATTGTTGACAAAGAGGTGTTCAGTGATAAAGATGTCTTCCTTGAAAACTACAAGGAGATGAATAGAAGCTTAAAGATTTATGTTTATCCACATAGACAAGATGATCCATTTGCTAACGTGCTCTTGCCTGTGGATTTTGAACCTGGTGGTAATTATGCGAGTGAAAGTTATTTCAAAAAGGTTCTTTGTAGTAGTCATTTCGTTACGAAGGACCCCTCTGCCGCAGATCTCTTCTTTTTACCCTTTTCCATTGCAAGGCTGCGGCATGACCCACGAGTGGGAATTGATGGTATCCAAGACTTTATCAGAGATTATATTTATAACATTAGTCACGAGTACTCTCACTGGAATCGTAGTGGAGGTGCAGATCATTTTTATGTTGCCTGCCATTCGATTAGCCGTTCTGCCATGGAGAAAGCTGTTCAGGTTAAGAATAATGCCATCCAAATTGTATGCTCATCAAGCTATTATCTCTCTTCCTACGTTGCTCATAAGGATGCATCCTTGCCACAAATTTGGCCTAGACAAGGAGATCCTCCAAATCTTGCACATGAAAGGTGTGCTATTTCTTTTTCGTATTTCGGGTTTTATTGCTTTCATTTCAGTTGCTTAACCACGACATATTTGGTGAGTATAATGAGCAACAGTAAATTGATTGAGGAAGAATTGATTTATTGTTTAAGTCAAGACGGTTGCATTTGATTCCTACTTGATTTGCTGAAGATCATCGTGATTTGGGAATTCAGGTCGAAGCTGGCCTTTTTTGCTGGATCAATAAACTCACCAGTGCGCGAAAAGCTTCTTCAAGTATGGCAAAATGATTCTGAAATATCAGTCCACTTTGGTCACCTCCCAACATCCTATTCCCAGGAGCTTCTAAGAAGCAAGTTTTGCTTGCATGTCAAAGGATTTGAAGTCAACACGGCTCGCATTGGCGACGCGCTATACTATGGGTGTGTCCCTGTAATAATTGCCAACCACTATGATCTCCCTTTTGAGGATATAATAAACTGGAAGAGTTTTTCAATTGTAATTGCCACATTAGATATCCCTCTTCTGAAGAAAATCCTCCAAGGAATAAGCACTGAAGAATATATGATTTTGCAAAACAATGTGTTAAAGGTAAGGGAACATTTTCAGTGGCATCTCTCTCCTGTTGATTATGATGCTTTTTACTTGGTTATGTACGAATTATGGCTTCGGCGAAGTTCTTCAAGAGTTAAAGCTTAGCGTATGTAGATAAGTTCGCAAGCAGGTGTCTTCCTGTTGAACGTCTTTTAGTCTACTGTATTGATCCAGCATTTTACTGACACATGGCTGCTCGTACTACTTTTCTATAGCATTAGTCATTCAGGAGAAAGAATTTGGAAATACGCACGCAAATATATATAGTTAACTGCTGTACAATAATGGGGTTTTGAAACGATACGTTTAAGTGTAAATTGTTTGACTTGTGTTCAAGTTTTCATTCAAATGCCACTCAAGAAAGAGATCCATAATTTGTCTTTGATCTTTGGTCTTTGGTCGCATATTTAAAATGCATTTGAGGGTGGAAGTACAAACACTACTACCTTGTGTTTGGTTCGGATGTAGATGTATGGTGTAAGGAACGAGAAAAAGTAAAACTGGGGAACGAGAAAAAGTAAAACTGAACCACTTAAAACTACATGAATTGAAAAAGGGAGACAAATTATTTACATAATTTTAGGTAGACCACACCCACAAAATAATACACTTGATTAATTGACTGCAACGTTAGATTATCTAGTTGTAAATTCACATTACCAAAGTTCTTTTTGATTTCAACTTGTTTGCACATGTTCAAGTTAAGTTTCTTAGGGTATAAGATTCACTTGCCTCAGCATAAATCAGTACACTCTTTTGGTCAAAATTCCACCGTTGATGTGAGCTCATTTTCTTGAAAATTAAGGGAAAAAAAATAGTACTTTGAATGTGTAGATTGAGCTTGGATAAAAATGTTGAAATACACCCTTCAATTGTACTAACTTCTCTTGTTGTCTTTCTTGAAAGATGTATTTGCGGATTTCTTCTTCTCTTGATAAAATTTGATGAACATTATAGCGATAAGATAATTACTTTTAAAATTATGCCTTTAATTTCCATCATAATCTTCGAATATATTTAGTTGATACTTTTCTGGTTGTAATAGATTTTATTATACTTATCTAGAGAAGAACTTCCATGTACCAGTAGATATTCAAATCTTGAAGAATCTTATTCAAAAGGTAAGTAAAGATCATCTCAACAATTTTTATGTCAATCAATATTTCATGATATCTTCCATAAGTTTTGGTCAAAACAATCTCCAAAAATCAGGAAAATATGGTACAAGAATCCAATACATTGTGGATTTTTAAATATCATAAGGTTTTTTAACAATTCAACTTGTTGTTAAAGTTCTTTATAGAATTAGTGTTCAAGATCTATTCAACATTCCCTTAACTCTTTAGCATGCCTAATAGAGTTTGAAACTATGAAAAGTTCATATGATAACCTTTTTTTGTAGGACGTTACAACATGTTTTAGAATAATAACCTACCAAATCACTTTTCCACACAATCCAAGTAAGGTTGTTTAAAAAAAAATGAGGGCATTAACTCTATGACACACTATGAAAATTAGGGGAGTACATAAATTTCCCAACCCAACCAACCCGTTTAAACCGCTTGTAAATGACTCATAAAATGTCGATTTTAATTTTTACATAAGTAATGATGTGTTATAATTATTAAAACCTATCACATTTGTGTCAAGTTGTGAGTTTAATATTTACAAATCACCTAATTCGCAACTCAACTGTTTATACACACAATATTTAGTCTATTAGTTTAAGATTATACTTAAGAATAATTCTTTTAATCTTTAGTTATAACTTATATTTACAAAGACAACCTAATGATATACAGGTGAAAAACTAATATGTATAGTTAAATTACTAAAGAAATATTATGTTGAAAGCACGAAAGATAAAAATCAATATTATTTATTGATCAATATAATTTTAAAAGATTCAAAATATTATTATGTACAACTTTAACATTACTTTAAAATTACATATAGTATAACCAGTCAAACTGCTAATCAGACTGCCAAATAGGAACAAATCGATCCACCCAAATTGCTTAGTTTGAAAAAATTTGTAACCCACTGCAATTTATTTTTTTTTGAACTTACTTATGTTAGGTTAAGCAGAATTTTTGTTATTAACTTGACCAAACCCGCCCATGTACACTCCTTACGAAAATAATGCAAGTAGGGACAAAGGTACATAACTCCTAATTGCAACTTATTGTTTTATTCAAATGTTATATGTAGTGTGAGCGCTAAAACACAATTCTTGTTCGGTACTCCAACAACAATGATTGCGATAATAATGCGAACTTCAAAGGAATATGATTCATGTCCATTTTTTAAACTCTGCCTTGTCCTTCTTGGAGGGCCATATGTTCAAATTTCACACGATCTATAATAGGGGCGATTGTGAATCAAGCTACTCAACAAATAAATAGTTCACCTCAGAAGCTTGATACTTGAGTTTAAGTCATTTAATTAGAGTAGTTTAAGTCTACCTGAATAGCTACTATAGATACTCTAATGTTCACAATTAACTTAACTTGCTTAAATATAAATTCTTATTAAGAAAAATTAAGATTGGGTATTTAGTATAGATTTTTTCACTGTTTATACTAATTTTTTTTATTTTTTAAAATGTCTCGATTTTAAAACTATTTACCAAATTAATTCAATTCTGTACTTTGGAATTGCAGAATTAGAATTCCGTGATTCCAAAGTATGGAATTCTAAATAAATTAAAAACCAAAACAAAAATGAAAAGAAAAAGAAAAAATCCAATTCGTGATTTGAGTTCACGAAAATGGTGTCCTTTCATTTATTCCCTGTTTGTTTGTGTGTTCGTTGAAATAGACAAAAAAACATAATTTATTATATAACAAAAAATAACCAAACAAACACAATTTATCATCAATACGTGAATGTTTATATTGTATAAATTTAATTGAAATTATTGTATAATTTTTTTGTCAATTATTCCATTAAATAATACTGTAGTAGATTATTTTAGGAAAAATATTTTTTATGCGATACAAAATATTTTTAATTATAGAAGAAATCTAAACTAGCTCATTAATAATTATTTTATCAAGCATCCATCTTATCTATTAAAGATTAGCTTTGGGGAATCTATTTTGATTAGAACAAACAAGACACAATGCCATTTGATTAAAACAAATAAGACATGATGCCATTTACAAACAAAACCCAATGTGTTTTTTTCCTTTTTTTTTTAAATGTATTTTTTGGTTTTTTTCCCTTTTGGACCAATTCCGTAATTCTGTGATTTCATCCTACGAAATTGGGATAAATTTATAAATAATTTTAAAATTAGAATATTTTAAAAAATGAGATAAAAATTTGGTACAAATAGTTAAAAACCCTAACTGGTCTAGTGTTGTGACTTTTGCTTAAAATGCTTGAGTATTTGGTCTAATCTTCTCATTATATTTAGATTAATTTGTTAAAGGATATATTCATACTATCAAAATAAATGTTTGGTTTAGTGGTTTGTTCATTGAAAAGATTAAGAATAGTGATATGTTGGCAACAATTATACATAACACTGGTTGAGATTGAGTGCTTGTAGAAGTTGTAACACAAAAACACATACCAGCAACTAATAAAATGAATAATGATGTGATAACACTATTTAGAGTAACTATCCTATATCTTTAAGGCCATGCATAGTATAAAATATTACTTTAACTTCACAAAAAGTAAAAACAAAGATCAATTTTTAATTACAAATCCACTACTTCAAACTCTTAGGTTCACAATTAGTTGGATGCTTCAAAAATTCAATCCACAAGTTTTGAATTTCATCTAAATATGCCCTTATGCTCAACTTTTTTGTCATAATATGTTCCGCTCTCATTAGAATTGATTTACAAAGTTTGTCACAAAGTAATGTGTATGGATAGATAAGATTCTCAACTTTCAAACAAATAAGTTTTTAAGGTATTACCACCTAAACTTGTAAGGTTGTACTTATACTTGAAATTCCACTAAATTGTTGCCTTGAAAGTCTCTTGAGGATCACTTGGAATCATCTTGCAAAGTAGCTTCCTAATTAGCTTGTTTTTGTCGCTAGATATGTTGGAACAGTTTGGATAATTACATGCTCTATAATGATTATCCAAAAGTATTCAATAGTTATCCAACCTTCTTTTAGGTTTTTTTCCCATTTTCATTAGACTTCCATAGCCTCTAGATTATGCTAATTTGAAGCTTTAAAAGATTAACACAAGTACTCACATTTCTAGTTCCATTGGGTATCATCAAGAATCCTAACAACTCATACTTTATCAAGAGTTCGAACTACTTTGGGAATGTTGCCAACAAATGTGTCAATATATATTATGGTAAAACTATCTCCTTTTAACATATTTGTGGCACAGCTTATCAAAATTTCCCAACATGTCATAACAAGTGGCGAAAACAACATGACACAAAAATAGTTTGCAAAGAAACTACAAAAACCACTAAATGTTCCCGATAGATTATTCCTAATAGGCTCTCTCAACAGGTTTACCCAAGCATAATCAACAACAATTATCGATGCATAACATCAAAGTACAACTGCAAACTCCACAAGCATATTAGAAGTAAAATGTAATAACAGAAATCAAATACTCTCATCTCATGTATGCCCCCCCTATGCCACATAGTCACACTTCTCCTCTCCATTTGAAACCTTTCCTCCCTCTTCTTACTACACATTTGCTAAAGGGTAAGCAAAGAGAGAGAATAATAGATGTACCTCATGCATAAAAGGGGTCAATTGCATCGGTTGGAACATTATCATGGGGACGGATATTAGAACCATCAATACTTGCTATAAAACGTTTATGCATTTTTGTGCATAATTTTGTAACAGTGTTTCTTTGTTTATCTTTTGTTGCAACATGATTATTAACTACAATTTTATTTTCAATCATCTCTTGAAATGTTGATCCAACCACTATGCCATTCATACTAATTTGATCTATAGTTAAATCCTTGTCGTAATATTTGATATACAAAATTTTGTTTACTTTTCCTTGAACGTGGCTCTTTTGACCTTCTTCAAAAGTCATATGCTTACATGAGTAACTTTTATTGTTTGAAATATTACTTTTATTGTCAACATGCTATGCGCCCTTTGAACATGCTTCCGAAAATGCGTAGGAAATAAAATATTTAAGGTTGGATTTTTTGATCCATATTTGTCTAATTGAACTTATGTTACCATGTCTATTAACAACATTAGGTGCAACATGTCTTCTTTATAGAATATGCTTCAACAATGTGAAGCACCTTCTAATTAGATATCTCAATTTTTTTTTCTAAAACTATAAAATATTTTTGCTCTCTACTTCTTTATCCCTTTGGATCTGGTCATTACTGTAATCATATTAGGAACCTATTGCTATCTTTGGTTGCAACATTTATATCAAGCAAGAAAATATTCACTAGTCTCGTATGCATTTTCTCTTGTGAAATTCTCTAAGTGCAAAAAGTTTGCAAAGTTTCATGAAAGAGTTTATAAAGATTTGTTAGAGAATCCTTGCCTATACTTTGTTCATGTGGATAAACTAACGGCTAAGACAAAATTGCGGCTTGTGAATCCCAAACAAAACTAAAAGAATTTGATTTTTGGTAATCATCCATACGATGAAACTTGTTTTAAATTTGTGCGAGTTATACTAATAAAAGCAGACCAGGTTGGAATTTTAATTTCTACTGTGATTTCTATAATGTTTTATGTTCTTTTTAAAACAATTGTATCTCAAACTTGATGAAACCTGACACTCCAAGTCATGCTTATTAATTTTTTTTTACTGCTTGAGAGATTTAGCACACTTTGCTTAAACATAACCAAAGTTGTCACATTTATGACATTGAACTCTTTTTCTTTGATACTTAGGCTTCTCATTGTCTTTTGATTTTTTACCATGATCTTTAAGAGTCTTCTTGGATTAATTTTCAAGCTTAATTAACACCCTTATCTTTCTTTTTTTCATGAGTCTTTTGAACTCTTTAGTCATAGATGTAATGTTTGTTATCATTCATTTGGATTATTTTTCAATATTTGAAAAGTCATCTCTTTTTTATTCTTATTATAATTTAAGTTCATTTCATAAGTTTGTAATGAATCTATGAACTAATTTAGTCAAAAATTATCCACACCTTGTGTTGTCTCAATTTTAGCAACTTTAGGGGCAAACCTTTGGGTGAAGATCTTAAGGGTTGTCCTACATGATTAACTTCACAAAATTTTTTTGCCCAATTGAAAAGCTTGATTTAGAAGGAGATGCGGCTTTCCGTTGAACATAACAATGGCATCATCTTCTCCAGTTGTTAAAGTTTCAAATTAAGACACCAACATTTGAAGTTTAGAAGTTATAACAAAACCCGGACCTTCATAAATATTTTTGAGAATGCCTCAAACTTTTTTTGTTGCTTCGTATGTGGATATAAACTTGAATTATTCCTCATTCATGCCCATGAAAATTGCAATAATAGCTTTAGAATTGCCAAGTGTAGCTCCCTCTTCAACAACATAAAATATATATATATATATATATGTATGTGTGTATATATATATATATATATATAAACACATACATATATATTTATACATATACATAATATGGAGAAATGATTTTTTAAAAAAATTATTAAATTCATTTAACATAATATTATTAAACAAATTAAAAATCTGCATTGAAAATTTCTGTAATCTTGAAATAGTGAAAATAATTATTAAATGTACTATCTTAATTTAAGCATCAATGAAATTTAAAACTATATTTTAAGTTATTAATTTTTAGTTATGCATAAAAAAAAGAAGAAGAAAAAAGAAGAAAAATTGGAAAAGAAGAAAAAAGGGAAAAAATATAAAGAATAAAAAATAAAAATTCAGGTGTTTAGTTCGATGCAATATACTAAATTCAAATATTGATACTAAACCAAAAATTGAATTTTTAAAAAATAATATATTGAAATTTCAATTTTGATACGGTTCGGTTGGTATACCAAATTGTGCACAACCATAACTTTAAATATGGATATCTATAAATAGCCTATAAGTTAGTCTAATAGAGAGAGAGAGAGTGTTTGTTTTGCTTCTTGCAAAATAAATATATAAACATTGATCCACCGAACATATTTTTTTTTTACTCTTTTTGTTTTTTTTTTCCTAATCTTACTTTTAAATAATCTATAAAAAACACACATTAGTTTTAAACAACCCCAACAAAACAAAAACAGACAAAGATGTTTTTTCAATTAATATGTTTGGAATGCACACACACACACGCACACATATATTAATGTGATAAAAAAGAAGAAGTTGTATATGTTTTCATTCTTTTGTTTTTGCTAAAATTAGTTATTTTATTGTAAATATGATGTAGAGAGATAGAGAAAAAAGGTTAAATTTGAATCTTTGATGATGCGCTTTGACTTTGACAGAAGCAAAACAAACATCACAACCAATTTGTTTCAATATTGTTTGTTTTAGTAGTAGAAATCCATGAATATCTAAAAGGTACAAGAGAAGAAAATTGTTTTTGAAAAGTAGTATCTTTAGAAGAGAAAGTAAACATTAAATTTTGTATCTAATTAAATAATGCTATGTAGAAAATATGATGTCAAAATATCAATTAAATAAATGTTATTTATGTTTTGAGATTTTAAATAAATATAATTATAGAAATAAATAAACAGATAATTGATATTTTAATTGACCAATCAAATTGCACCAAATGATAAATCTTGCCAATTCATGGAGATGATGAGTCCTACAAGTTCAAGCTTATAGGTAAAATATAGTGATAAACTTCAAATGGTAGTGGCCAATACAATTACACCACATTAACATATTGATGCAATAAAGTTATCATTCCTATAACTATAAATAAGAGTCGATTCCGTGAAAGACGAGACAATTGAAGCCCTGTAAAGAATTGAAGTTCAACAAAATTCTAAAATTCACTTGATAAATTCTCTTTATTGTTCAAGGAAGATCTAGAGTGTTTTTTTACCAAATTTAAGGTGTTTTTCACAAAAATTCAACAAAATTTGGTGTTTGACTCAAAATTGTGGGCTAGGTTGATGAATCAAAGTTCATGGAAGACCCAACAAGTTTTAAGAAAGATCAAGCGTGGGTCTTGTTTTGAAGATTATCTAAATTTTAACTTTTATTCTTGATGGAAGAATTAGAGGGTCAAATTTAAATATTTGTATCAACAAAGTTTATTTGATTCAAATTTATTTCAATTTGTCTCAATTTTCTTATTTCAATAAAATTGAAATATAAGAAATTACCCTGATGAATTAGGACGATTTTACATTTAAGGCACATATTCGTGATTGGATTGTCAAGAACATGGGGGATCCCATTCACGATCCTGTCATGGAGAAGATAGCAAGAAAACTGAACGAGAACCCAACGTGAATATATATTTAATTATTATATTTTTTAATTTAATATCTTTTTTTTATATAAAAATACATATTAAAATTTAAAATAAAAAAAATTATTATCAAGAGAAAAAAATAATTGATCCATTTTAAATGTACAAGAAATAAGAAGAAAAGGAAGAATAGAAAACGGAGAGAAAGATGGGAACAGTTGAGCGTGAACGGGTTTGGGGTTAGAAGAATTTCGGCTCATCGTAGAGCGTTTTTCAGGTTGAGTCTACGTGTAAAACTAATACGCTTGGCAACTTGGGATTGGATGGGAAGAGGGACAGGCACTCGAACGGGACAGAGGATCTTGTGCGTCCTTTTTCATAACCGACACGGTTCCGTTGTTTCTTGACGTAGCCCCGCCCCGCGTTATAATCGTGTTGCTTTCCTCACGCGGATAGACCAACTATATAAATGCATTCTCGCGTCTGATCCTTACACCAAAGTCTGGAAACCTTAAAAGCCATACCGGAGAATTTCTTTGCTTCTGGGCACAATCTTCGTGGAGCTAAAAGGTACTGTTTTTTCAGGTATTTTCTTTCTAAATTAGTGCATTCTCTCAACTTCTCTCAACTTCTCTCTTGTGTCTTAAATCTTAATTTATGCGTTTAGAATCGAAATAGGAAATATTTAGACCGGCCGCTCGAGAACATGTGCACTTATGTTCATTTGTGTTATTGTATTTTTAATTTTTAAAATTTCTCGTTGAAGAAGATTCAAGCTGTGTTTACGTGCGTATGTGTTTCTGGGAATTTATTGGTTGGTGATGTCTGTCTGTCTGTCTGGGGTTCGGGAGAGTTGAGACTAATGAATGATTTAGAGTTTGAAAATTGATTTAGATCATCTAAAGAATCGGCTTTTATATTCTTTCTTCTTCGTCTTTTGGTGTCGGACCAGACCTGTTAAATTGCTGTCCAGTGGTTCAGAAAAAGAGAGAAGAAATCTGGACTTGGCATTTGATCAATCTAGATGAGCTTTTTTTGATCTAAAACAATTCTGACATGCTGGATTTATTCGAATCACACGTTGATTATAGGAGGATTAACGGTCCTGTTAAAAGATCTGGGTAGAATATTTGGAGGTGCTGAGAAAGAAGTGAACCACCGTTTTTTGCCTGCCATTTTTTTGTTTCCTATGTTTCAATGTTTCTGTTAATTATCAGGAATTTTGGTGGTCGATTTTGAAGAAATATTACATATTCTGGATTAGAGAGGCAACTACGTAGATCCCATGTTACTTCATACGGTAGATATATTTCTGTGTTGCTGTTCATTAAGCTTGTCATGATCATGTTTACTGCGTCTGACATCTTCCCAATTTCTTGACTGATCTTTTGAGTTTTGCTGTTCTTTTTTCCGTTTCTTCCTTTTCTTTTGTGGGTTTGTTGTTGATCCATAATTTTGTTTTCCCTTTATCATTAAGAATTACTGTGCTGTAAATACTATTTCTCAGGGGCATTCATCCACCATTTGCGGTGAGATAGTCGTGTTATTTTACGACTAAGTTTCTGATTTTGGCTACGGCATTGGTTTTTCTCTACTCAGGTATTTGAAATCAAACAAGAAAAGGCAGATATACTGATTCTAGGACAAATATATTGCCATGGATGACAAATCTGACAATTTTGTTGTTAAAGAAGAGGTGAAGAAGGAAAAACTTCATTACACAGTTGAGGGTGAAATTGAAATTCATGATGAAGCGGAGGAAAAGACAAAGGTGGAACTTAAAATGGAGACGAAGTCAGTCTTAACAGACAAGCCAGAACACAAAGAAGACAAAGAAGAAAAACATGAGAAAGATGAAAAGAAATTGGAGAGAGAAAAGGTGGGGAAAAAAGATGACAGCAAGAAAAAAAAGCTTGAAAAGGAGAAGAGTGACAATGATGAAGAGCATGCAACAGATAAGGAAGAAGATAAGAAGGATAAAAAGAGGGACAAGAAGAAGAAGAAGAAGGAGAAGGCTGAGGAGCCATCTGATGAAGAAAATGCTAAAAAGGAGAAGGAGAAGAAAGATGACAAGGAAGAGGAAGGGGAAAAGAAGAAGAAAGAGAAAAAGGAGACTGGTAGGGAGAATAAATGCAAGGAGGATAAGGACATAGATGAGACGGAAGAAGAGAAGAAGAAGGACGAGAAAGAGAATAAAGAGAAGAAGAAGAAGAAAAATGATGATAAGTCCAAGGACAAAGAAGATTTTTCAGCAGAATCCAATGAAGAGACAAAGGGAGAGAAGAATGAAGAAAAAGAAAGTAAAAAAGAGAAGGAAAAGAAGCACAAGAAGAAGGATAAGAAAGACACAGAGTTGCACTCTGAAGGGAAAACCGAAGAGACAGATGAGGACAGGGATGGAGATGAAAAGAAAGCCAAGAAAGAGAAGAAGAAAAATGATAACAAGTCCCAAGATAAAGAAGGATTTGTCAGAGAATCAAATGAAGAAACAGAACAAGTGAGTGACGAAATTGAAGATAAAAAAGAAAAAGAGAAGAAGAAAGACAAGAACAAAATGAAGGATGACAAGAAACAGAAAGTTGAAGAGAAGTGCAATGCTAAAGATCTCAACAAGCTGCGAACAAAGTTGGATAAGATTGATGATAAAATCAAAAGTCTTCTTGAGAAAAAGGCTGACATCATGAGACTGATAAAGGAAGCTGAGGACGGGAACCATGCTTGTGCTGATGCCGCCAAAGATGCAGAAGAGGATAAAGCCCATGACAGTGTACCTGCAGCTGAGGTAGCTTAGCTCATGGTGCTTTTTAAACATACATATATAAATCACTTGGGGGTTGCACTACAGTCATTTTGTACTTTAGATGTTATGAACTTCATTTGAGTAGCATTCGCATCTAATTTTCCTCTCTTCTCTTTATTGTTTAAAGGTTGTTATGTTATCCTGATGTGTTTTTGTTGTAAAATCTCTTTTTACAGATAATACATCTATGTTCCAGCTCAAATCTTTTCTTGTATTGTTGTAGTTTACTCTAATATTATTTATCATGCTTCTTTGGCCTTAATAATTTTTTTAAACAAAGTAACCTTTTTGTTTAGAGGTTATCAAAATAGTCCATCAATGGCGGAATCAATAATTAAAAAAAAAATAAAATCAGAATGGATTTCGTGACAGATGAAAGAAGTTTGAGGAGCAGTTGATGGGGTTCCGACAGACATAATGCACTGGGTGTTTTATATATGATGACACATCACATTTTTATTATAAAACAAAATAATTAGTCATCTTTAACTTAGGGATTTAGAGGCATGAATGACGAATTTTACCGATCAGGAAGCGTCAAGGTAGAAGACTTTTAGATTCTAGGTGGTTTCTAGTGTAAACCCGGAGTCTCATGTTTGGGAAGGTACAACTGATGAAGTAAAATGAGCTAGGAAGATACAATTGAAACTTTTTGTCGTAAGTAATAACTATTATTTGTAGTAGTGAGAGATCAAGCATTCCAAGACATTGATTTCTCTTTGTTTTTTCATTTCTTCACTGCACTTAAATTCTCATTGTCATTATCCATCCCACTGAATCGTAATAGCTACTCCAAAGGAGAATGAACCAGTAAGTAGGCTCTAACTTCCAAGCTTCGATGTGAATTTAGTTGGCTTTTACAGTTTCTGTGGTAAGTCCATATCCAAAAGGAAATAGTGGGTCATAATGTTGATCCCCAACATTCATTGGAAGCTGATCAACACTCTTGAACCAGGTATGTGAGAGCTTACCACTAAAACCATAGTCACCAAACAGAACATCGGCAACACCTTGACCCTCAGTTCCTGGAAGCCAAGCAGCTACAAGGGCATCTATCTGTGCTAGATATGGCTGAATCACAACTGGACGCCCTGTTACAAGAATGACTACACATTTCACTGAGGCACAGACGTTTGTGATGATACTGGGTCCTGGATCAGGAAGTGTCAAGTTTGTGCTGTCTCCAAATGTTTCTGAATATGGTGGTTCACCTACCACCACAATGGCGTATGAGAACTTGCTGGACTTTACATATCTAGAATCCAGATTTTCTCTGAAAACAATTTTGGTATCTGGGTGAACAGTATTCTTAATGCCAGCCAGGATCGTGGTACCTTAGCACAGAAAGACTTGGAGTTATATGAAGAAATGGAAATCACATAAGGTTGCTCCTAAGATATAAGGCATGTAAATTGAAGGGGACATTGATTTACCGACTGTAATATTGCCAGACTGTCCCTGCCATTGGATCGTCCAACCACCGCATTGGTTGCCAATGTCATCAGCATGTGTTCCTGCTACAAGAATCTTGGTTGCCTTCTTGGGAAGTGGTATCAAAGGTTTATCTGCAGATTTACCATTCTTAAGCAGCACAAGAGATTTCTGTACTGCTTCCCTTGCCAGTTCTCTATGTTCCTGTGGAAATTATCCAAGGATAAGCAGAGACGCACTACTCAACCCTGGAAGGAGTTTACAACAGACTCAGTCAAAGTCCAACTAACCCGACTTCCCAGGTACTTGGTCATGCTATAATCTGCCCACGGGTGTTCAAATAGACTAATTGTGAATTTAACTCTTAAAATTCTTTTCACTGCATCATCAATCCGACTCATGGGAATGAAGTTATTTTTCACCAATGAGGTAAGTCCATTGATGAATTCTGTATAATTGTATGGAACCATGATCTGCAGTTCATATAATATCAGAAAGTATATTTTGCTGCCAATTGACTAGCATGATATCATTGAAGCCATAACATACACATAGTGCATCAAATAATTAAGTTTGAGAACATTTATGAACCAACCATGTCAATTCCAGCAGAAACTCCAGCTAGGATCGAATACGTGTAATTTGCATGAGGTGGCGAAGTCATTCTGTCAAGTCCCTGCCAGTCCGAGATGACAAATCCCTGAATTGATTCACAGAAAAAAAAAGAGTGCTGTTAATCATTCTGTTTATTTAGTCTGCTGAGATTTTAATTCCTATTTTCAAATGGAAAATTGGGTTTACTCTGAAATGCAGCTTATTTTTAAGGAATCCGGTGATGAGATCACGATTAGCATGCATCTTTACACCATTCCAACTGGAGTAGGAGATCATGACTGTTCCCACACCTTTGATAATTGAGTCATAGTAGGCAGGCATATGGATGCTCAGCAATCCATGCCAGCTTGTCAGTGTATTGTTCTCATTGATTCCTTTGGCGGTTCCACCATCACCTACAAAGTGTTTGGCTGAAGCTAGAACATTTTTCCTGGAAACAGATCAAATTATGCATCAGGAAAAAAATACAATAAAGGGATGTTAACTGCTATGTTACAGCAGACACATCAAAATGGAAACACGGTAAATAATGTATCTCCCTTGTGTTGCTGCCGTCGAGCCAATGCAGTTGACATGTTACGACGTCTAAAACTAGTCTGTTGACGACTATGTTGGGCTGATGAATAATTTTGTCTCTTCTCTTTTAGTCTGTTGACGACTATGTTGGGCTGATGAATAATTTTGTCTCTTCTCTTTGTTATTTGCTTCTTGTTTTTCTTTCTCAGAATTTCAGTGGAATTATGGTCCCCATCACTAACCATGGCCAGTTACAGATTTTCCAAAAGTTCTTCTAACCATAAATCTGTTGGCAGCATGTCCGTCTTTATAGGAGACCGTTCTCTGTTATTGCAGACTGAACCAAACATATGGTATGTCGATGGAGACAGAAGCTTAAGAAATTTCTTAAGGTTATGAAGATGGAACTAAAGAATTTCCTATGCAAATCTGGTATGGTCAGAATTTTGTAAAACCATGCTGGTAATATGTTGCAGTAAGCAAATAAAATGCTTGTGCTGTGGACTAAAATCTAATCTGGATCTTTTACATTCAGTTTCCAGTATTCCAAATTTATGATTTGCCGTGGATATATTGGAAAACATTTTCAGAAATTGAATAAGGAGTTGATCCTTACTGTCCAGCAAGGAAGGGTACACCCTTTCGAGAATCAGCTGGTATCTCTCCTTGCAATCCATTTATAATTTCTGTCATTGCTCTAACTATCTTGGGATTTTCACTATAACTTTCATAACAACGGCCCCATCTCGGATCTCTGCAAACCTGTGTGTGGGAAAATGGATGTTGTAAGAAGACATCTGTGGTCATATGTGCTCATATGAACAACTACTCTCAGTGTAATAATCTAGTAGATTACCGCAATGCAAGGTGCAAAGGCATAAGGAATGCCTGTAGCTCTGACTTCAAGAGCAGTTGCAGCTCCAATTCTCCTGACCAGCTGTGGATCTCTGTGCACATTTAAAAAGTACTTCCTAAGCTATTTCACACTGACTAGTTAGTGCTCTTTGATCTCTAGAACAGTTATCTTAAACTACGCATAGGATGCATAAAGATCTGCCTTCCAATTGTATATATCATTCGGCATGCTGTTACAAAAGCTCTGTAGTTGAATCAAATCAGCATTAACTACAACATTACTTGCCTAGTAGCTCCAAGACCGATGTTGTGGGGGAAAATTGTAGAATTGTAGACATCATTGTGTCCATGAACTGCATCAATCCCATACAGCATTGGAATCTTGAGACGGGTTGCTAAGGCGCCCTTTTGGAAACTATTGACCATTTTGATCCATGTCTCAGGAGATGCAGTTGGAGACGGAATGCTACCTCCGCCACTCAACACACTGCCTGCTCCAAATTTGAGGCTCAGACAAATAATTATGCACAACAAGTATGCTATTCTCAGAAGCAATGGAAAAGTGTTTACCTATGTGATACTTCTTCAAGACCTCATCTGACGCCACAACTCGATCAATTTGGGTCATTTGGCCAATCTTCTCTTCCAAGGTCATCCTGCCCAGTAGGTCCTTGACTCTCCGACCGATGGGCTGTTTGGGATCTTGGTATATTCTGTACTCTGCATTAGCTACTGCTATCCAGCAGCAGAAGATCAGAACCCCAATAAAAAACTGAGGAGCTTTATCCATTTTTCTCCTCGTAAGGGAAACTTCTTTAGCCATCACTGCAGACATACGCACTGGTGTATTAATATACAGCTCCTGTCCACAAATCAAAGGAAGGTAAAGATTATCTGCGTTCTCTGTTTGACGAAACGCATGTTCAGATCTGGCAAGTTCAACTGCTGGCCCACAAGGCCACTAGTGCTGTACAGGTCTGAACATGGAAAACTACATTGAGATAATGTAATCACGCAACTACAAAAAGGAGAAAATTAGTTCCCAGTCAGCTAATGGTGGACAAGGACATAATTAACATGCTCTCAGAAGGTTTCATTAGATAGATATTTAAGAGACGTATCAAAGAATTGCAAGAGTCTGGTCTGAGTACATGACTGCGTTCATTATATACAGTTTAATCACTCAGTTAAAGCTATGCTTAGCTCCACAGTACAAGCAGCTAAAGGAAAACGAGAACATGGAAGAAACTTACAGTGATGCCAGACTAGCTTTGGAGCAAGGAGATGGCTCAGAGGTGGTACATATAGACAAACTCTCGGAATTATATATATCAAGAGAGAAATTAATTTCTGTATGGCTTATATTTGGATTTCTTAATTTTGACAAAGAATTTTTATTTAATGATTTATTTTTATTTACTTCCTCCTTGTTGGATGAAAAAAGTCCAAAAATTCTTATAAAGTATATATTGATATTTCACCGTTACTAAATTAAAATAATATTTTTAAAAAATAATATTTGCAAAAGGATAATAACTTGTAATCAATTGTAGATATGGCTTCACCCTTACACCACACTGCATCCACTCCATATGCTGTTAGCACTTAAACCCCCAATGCCAAGTGCTCAGCTTCTGCCAGTTTTTATATTAATAAATATTCTGAAAATATGATAAAATTTCCTTAGCCAGATCTACAACGTGAAAATGGGATCAACTTTTGGATTTTGGGCCCTCCTTTGCTGACTTCTTTCAATACAATACAAGCAAAATGAATAAATGAAAATATGGGCTAGGAAAACAATTTAATAAAGTCAAATGTTGCGTGCAGAAGTATGTGTATGTGTCGACATATGGCACTAAAATTAACAGCAAAAGTAAAAAGAAAAAACGGATAGTTCAGTTGAGATTATTTGAATGATGACACAGGAATTGGCCAAAATTTTTTAATATGTTTAAGTATGAGAGAGAAATTGCTTTTAATGCTTTGGGATTCAAGTCCATCAACTATAATACACACACAAAATAAAATTACACGTTTTATAAATTTTTATCTTTTTTCCATTCAATTTATTATTTTTATTTGTGTTTTCCCCACATTTTGTTCTCTCACATAAATAATTCTCAAGTGCACTCTTCAGATGAAGAGTAGCTTCTCGAAGCCCATTTAATTAACGTGTGACAGTCAAAGATTTTGGATATTCTAAGTGTTTAAAAAATTGTGAATTTCTGAAAAAGGGCGGTGAATAATTCTCAAAATAATTTTAATTCATATCTAATAGATTGTGTAATGAAAAACACACATATGGTATATCATAAATGAAAATTTAAAGGAAAGAGTACGAGGGCGTTTCCTAAATTTATTTTAAAGAGTTTATAAGACATGTAGCATAAAAATAATTTTTAAAATTTGTAAGTTCATATATTTTATTTTAAAAATAAAGTACAACATGCTCATGTTATAGAAATTTATATAATTGATTATAATTTTTTTTAATATAAATAATAATAACAAAAAAACTTAAATATTAATACAAGGTAATTTAAAGATTTTTATATTACTTTTAATATATAAAATGAATAATTTATAAGAAATTTGAAATAAGATGAAAAATACTAATTTATTTTTAAAGAGATTCTAAATTTTAAATATTTTATTTTTAAAATTTATAAACTCATCAAAAAAATTACCAAACACTTGTTTTATAAAATGCTCTTAAATAAGATCACTCAAACACCTTCTAAATATGAAAAAACTTAGATAGTGTTCGGCTAAACTTTATAAGATTATATAACTAATAAGATATTTTTAGAGCTTATAAATTTATATATCTTATTTTAAATTAAGTTAATAAAGTGTTTGATAAGATTATTTTATAAATTTTTTTAAATTTATAATAATTTTTTGATGTAATAATAAAAAATTAAATTAAATACTATTAAGAATATTTATTTTATTTTTAATATAGTTAACTTATTTTTAAAATACTTATAAACTCTAAAAATTTTAATCTAAAAATTTAAAAATTATTTTATATAAAAAATTACAAAATACTTGTATAAAGTCACCAAAACACTCTGTTACAGTCTGTTAATGATAATTAAAATGTGCATCTAAAATTACATTAAACGTGGAATTGCTTCGATGGACGGAGCCTAGACAACGACTATAATGATGGTGATGACGTTAGTGATGACTCATTTATAAACTATAAAAGTTAAATCATTATAGTAAAAATAAATTATTTTAAAATTAAAAATACATAAAAAATTATAAAAAAACAAAAAATATCAAAAAATAAAAGACATGAACTTGAAGATACAGATACATGAGAAAAATATATAAACATATTACAAATAGAGAAAGAAAGAAAAATTAAAAATATTAAAATAAAAAATAATATTAATTTAACATTTTACAACTAAAGCACTTATTTTTATTATATGAACAACAATAATAACAACAACAGATAATATGGAGCATTTATATATTTCTCGGCGTAAGGGAAAATAATAAATCTTTAGCAAAAAGTACCTAACTACCAATTTATAAAAATGTATATGAATTTAAAATTTCATTCCGCATGTTCACAGTTTACTAATTACAATACATATAATGCATTAATAGCGTAACAAAAGCTATTGCACCGTTAACATTTAAATCGAGAAGTAGATGGAGAATGTACAAATATGTAACAGCATCATTAATTTGTGTTTATGTTATTAGTAGGTTATTAATAAATGCACATTCCACGTCACGTAACCCGTCACTTCACCAAACTAAAAACGAAACAGTGAAAATGAACAAAGCGAATAGGATAGTAATATAGCGGAATTAATAAAAAAAAAAATGAAAAATTCCTATAATAAGTTGTTCCCATTTTGCATTTAGAAAATTGCATGAGCCCCACCCTTTACTTGGGGATAGGTGTGCATTCAATGTGCATCCATCAAAAATTTAAAATCTAATTTATTATGTATATACATTAATTTTATTTGTATTGTATAAAAATTTTAAATTATATTGTACGTATATTTTATTTTATGAATCATCATGTACAAAGAATTGCCCATGCTATATATATACATGTGTGTTTATATTTTTATAAATTTTAATAATAGAAATAAATTATTAAAAATTTAGTTGGGAATAATATATATATTTATATAATTGTAAAGAAGCAAAATACAAATAAAGTTGAGGTAATTTTATCTCTCTACATTTAATACCAAATGACACTTGTTATTACAGCCTCCTATAATAAAAAAATTTAATTTAGAAAGATGATGCATTTAATCCAAAGATGCCATTAATATGGGCTCTAAAGGACATCCTCTTTGGTCCACTCTACGGAGCACGCACAAATGCCGCTCAGAAAATTGATTTTAGATTAGAAAAATTTTCAATTTAAAAGAGAAGGATATATTTGTAATTTTACTTTCCACGCCCGAAAACGCACCCCACTAGTAGTAGTAAATAAATTTAAAACTATAGATACCTATAAAAAAAATCAGTGCCCATCTTGTTGGTATTCTGTGATCAGTCAAATTTACGCATTTGCCCGCGTTGTCATTTGTCATCATCTGCAATTTATCTATCTCAATACTTAATTATGAATCTCATTAAAAATTTGCTTTGTGATTTGATGTATGAAACAACGAATAGGGATAGATTGTCATCTCAAAAATTGAGGGGTCGAATTACTATCAATTAATTGAATAAATGTAATAATGTAATATAATTTTTAGCATTATATAGTGACAAATGTATAGAAATGTGGCAATCAAAAAAATTTTACCAAAAAATATTATACCAAAACTAAAAATATTGATTTGAATTGATAAAAAATGAAGAAAAATGTAAGATTAAATGCTTTAAATTATCATGAATAAATGAAAATTTAAAAATAGATTTTTTTTAATTATATGTAAAGTTCTCATTTTCACATTACTTAGAAAAAGTGTCCTCAACTAATAAACAGTGGGTTACTTTTTTTATTAGCAACTAAATTGTTAAAGGTATATTGACCTCGTCACATCTAGATCTAAAATTTACCACATCTTATAACAAAAAAATTAAAATATAATTTTTACATTCTTTTAGATTAATTATTTTGAACTCATAACTTTATTATAATATTTGAAAATTTTCAAATAATTATAATATATGTAATTTTGAATTTAAAACATAAGATTAAAATATTTTGAGGAGGCTAACTCATATAAAACATATCAATGAGTGCAGAAAATTTATAACTAAAACTTAAATAATAATAATAATAGTAATTTTTCAAGATGTTCGGGCCTGAATCTGTTATTGTATATGATAACAAATTAAGATTGAAGCATAAATATTATTTAATACGACCAAGTTGTACACTTCATATTTTCTGTTGGAAGGTAAACAATCTACACTTATCAGACTATAAACTGGATATTTCAATCAAACTTTCAAGTCATGGTCATTGGATTGGATTCGGGACAGAAACAGAATTTTGAGATGGAAATTGCGTGTATGAATCTAGAGGGAGCCTCACTTGATCAAAGGCACCAACGCGAACAATATTGTATAACTAGTATAGTACAATTATAATCGATACGTTGAGGTCAATTAATACGTCACAATTACTCTTATGAATAGATTTGAACTAATCTATGAAAATTTGAAATCACTTGACAAATTCAATGGAATTAAAAGAAAATTTCATTAATTCGTAGAATCATAAATCCAACAAAACTAAGTCTTGTAAGATATAAAACAATATTGAAACTAAAATAATATGTAGTAAATCTAATAAAACCTTAACCCATTAAGCCCATGAAACAAAATAATATCAAAATACATTTAGTCCTAAAAACTTAATAAGTGATCTAGTCTAGTATCACATCATTTCCTTCCTCTTGGGGAGAATTGTCTTCAATTCTCAACCACCTGGATCAAAAACAAGTTTAAAAAACTCTTGCACTCTTCACAATCTTGAAAGTCTCCAAAAATTCACTTGTACCCATTAATTTTGATGAAGATGCAAATGTGAGCTCAACATGATATGAATTAAGTTGCCATTCTTTAACTTCATTCCGTGAACCCTGCTCTTCCTTAGCATACTTCAATCCTACATAGAAATTCAAATAGAAGGCATCAATGACATAAAGAACACACCCCCTTTGATGACTTGACAAAAGAAATCATTTATTCAATGCAATTCGTTTTATTCAATGTTAGAATATTTTAATTTCTAGATACTTTGTAGTATTATTTAAATATGTGGAGTAATTGACAAAACCAAGCTCAATTTATTTAAATTTTACATAATTATGGTTAATATAGGCATTTTAATGGTTATGTTTTAGGTTTGGGAATTTTTAGATAACTTTAACTTGAAAAAAAAGAACAAACTTATAAGGAGTAGCAATCTAAGAGGAAAAATTAAGTAGGTAAATTTGGAAGGATGCCATGGTTTGATGGATTATTCAATTGATCTAAAACTTTATAGACTAAAACAAAAATGAATTGGCCTTTTAATGGTATAAAGATTAGGTTAATCGGATATTGGATGAGAAAGTTATGCATAAAAGAATGTACACTGCCAGAGTAGTCGCTGTCAAGAACGTGATCGCAGACAATGGAGGCGTAGTCGTGAGAAGGTATTTTGCCATCTCGAGTTTTAGAAAGCAGGACATGTAAAGCTTGCGCTTAGGTTCACGGGAGTGACTAGAAGGCCCGTAGTCGCGAGCAACAATGTGAAAACTACTTGGACATTATTTTGAAAGGTTGTTTCGACTTTTATCAATTTTTACACTAACCTTAGCTACTCTAACCTATTAATACACATTCCTACGTGACTAGAAGGGGGCTTAGACTAGTTTTCAACACACAAACACTTAGAAAACATAGGATCCAAAGATTAAATAGAGGGAAGAGAAGGAATTTGCACAAAGTTGGAGAGGAGTTTATTCTTTTACACAATGCACAATTTTTAGACTAAGCTTTCTTGACTTTTTTCTATTATTGTTGAGTTGATTAGATGATGAACTCATTAGTAATGGTTTTTATTGAATTTATGATGTGTTTCTAATTCGTTCTCTAGTTTCTTGTGTTTGTGATTGTTAAAAGATGCATGCACAACTTTATGTTTACTTGTCCTTACTTTAATTATTTGTAATTTTCGAGTTGGATAGTAATTATCGAACTTGATCAACCTTGTAATTAGTTTGTAGTTGTGTAGAGAATAATGAAAATGAAATTTGCATGCAAGATGTACAATTGTAAATATTAATTTTACGGGAATAGCGGGATTGAAACTATAGGACTTGAGCAGGTCACATAATGTTAATCACAAGGCTTAATCACTCGACTTTATTTGGTATGGGAAAACCATTCATAATTTTGGGTCAAACCTATCGAAGAGTTTGGGAGATTATTTTATAAACTTTAGAATTAGCAAATCGTAACAAGGCAATTAAACTGACAATTAATATAAATTGGAATGCATTGGAAACTAACACAACATGAGGGGTTAGGCTATTCAATTATTGGCATTCCATCAATTGAACTTTCTGCTTTTGTTTTTCTAAGCGTTTGCTTTTAGTTTATTAATTCTATTATTACTATCTTTTGATGATTTAACTAATAGAATCTTAGTTACATTGATAGAAACATAATTCCTAATGGACACGACACTCTCCACAATATTGGTTCCTTATAAATTTAAATTTTGGTGTGGTGACAACATGCAACAGGTAATGTGTACATAATGACCTCTGTGAAACTAAGTTAAAACTCTCCATCGCTTCACATACCTCTCCCTCTAAAGGCATGTCATCATCATGCTTCTTATTAGAAATAAATATTTTCCTTTTTTCAGGTAACCCCTCCCTTGTTCAGACATTGGCTCATCGCGTGTTCCCAACCCTAGCATCTAATGACACATGTTGAAAAGATGTGACTCGAACATGAGAAAATCCAGCTTATGCAAACCATAGGAACAACTAAAACATAATGAATTTGGAAGAACCCAAGTGGAATGATGGCCACAACCAGCACGCCTATATTGGTTGATATGTTATGTATCTTCCAAGGGAATACTTGAAATAACTTGATTTGGATGGATATTTTCAAAAGAAATGAAAACTCTCCAACTCTAGGAAAAGAAATAATAATTATATTAGTCAAGATGCAAAAGTTATTTATCATAAGCTAAAGGTCTTATTTATATCCAAAAAGCTTGATAAAAGATGCCTAAAAATTGTGTATAACTAATTAGGAAAAGTCCCATGATAATTGGTAAAGATTTCTATCAAAATAAGGAATTAATCTTAGTTTACTCACTCAGTGCGATTGATTTAGATGCACTTTGATTAATTGGAAACTACTAGGATTGGTTGATGCTGATTTGTCTCTTGTCTAGTTGTATTTCAAGGAAGTTTTTAGTGTTTTGATGTGTTGATTGCCCTTTGTGTGATTGATCGATGAATGCATGATCGACATTACTATTGATTAGCATTTTGATGGATTGATTTGTCTCACACTAGATTGAATTTCCAAAAGGTGCCTCTAACTACTATCAATATGCTTCAATCTGGGATTGATCCTGTCACCTAGAGATTGATCTAGGCTCCTCCTAAATTGATCGTGATGCATCCAACATTCTGCTTTCTTTGTTGCTTCACGTCAGTGTGATCCATAAACACTTTTATAGTTCTTCAAGACTCTCTACACATCTAAATTCTTTTTGAAACTCCTTCATTAGCACCACCCTTGATTCTTCGAGCTTCTTAGCCTTGGAACATGTGATTGGTCCTCTCGTTATCCTCACATAATTTGGCTTTGTCTAGACAGTCATGTCATCCCTCTTATCTTAAGAAGGAATTGCCTCAATTTGGCTTCTTGGTCAACTTATACATCAAATGGACTTAAATCAATAATAGTGAATGTGGCACTCATTCCACTCACCTAGCAGCTTCCACTTGTAGGTGTTGTAGTTAATTCTTTTTAAGACTAGAAATGGTCCATCTCCTTTGGTTATGAGCTTGGACTTTCTTTATTTCAAAAACCTTCCTTTGTGCATGTATATCCAAACCCAATCTCTAGGCTTGAATGTGTACCCAAACCCAATCACTAGGCCTGAATATGTTTGCTATGCTGGTTTACATTTTTTCCACATCCAAAACACATATTGAAATTGTTATATTTTTTAAATTTTATTTCTTTTTCTTTATAACTTTTTTTTCCTTTATAACTTTTACACATTTTTTAAGGAAATTACGCCTAAAAATACACACTTGAAAACTAAAACAAACATAGCCAACCCTCTCATGCCCTTTGTTGGCTTTTTTTCGTATTGATCATTTCTTCTTTTAGTGCATTGTTTAATCTTTCGTGAAGTTGCTTTACAAATTTTGGTTTCCTATCGCCATCTACACTTGCTCATTATGTGGTAATGGTAATAAATCTAGAGTTAAAGGATGAAAACTATATGCAACTTTAAATAGGGACATATGAGTTATGGAATGTGTTTCTATGATAAGCAAATTCAACATGCAGTAAATACTCCTCCCAACTTTTAATATTTTTCTTAATTAATGCTTTTAGTACTGCAATGAGTATCCTATTAAACACTTCAGTTTGACCATCCCTTTGTGGGTGGCTAGTTGGAGAAAACAACAACTCACTTCTTGACTTAAGTTACAAAGTCTTCCAAAAATAACTCAACAATTTTACATCACTATCTAAAACTATTGTCCTAAGCATGCCATGTAGCTTAACAATTTCTCCGAAAAATAAATTAGCAATACGGGATGCATCATCTATTTTTTGGCAAGTAATAAAATGTGTCATATTTGAAAATCTAAGATGGAATCTTTAACAGTTCTTATTTTAGGTAAACCCAACATAAAATCCATGGAAGCATCAGTAAAAGGCATATTAGGAATACGTAAAGGTATATAAAGGCCATATGGTTATACCTTGGATTTTTTTTTTTTTGTCTTTGATGCATCTCTCAACTACTCTTTCAAAATCCCATCTCAAGTACGACTTGCTGCAAACTCAAGATGGTTTTAGTGACGCCATAGGATCCCATTAATACTCCATTATGGGCTTTCCTAACAAATGATTCACGTAATGAACCTCTTGGAATGCACAACTTTTCAACATAGAATAAATACCTATCATGTTGGAAATACTTCTCATGATCTCCTTTGTTAGTCAATTCAAACACTTCACTAAAATCTTCATCTTTATCATACAATTCCTTAATGTGTTTAAATTCGAGTGACCTAACATTTAAAGTGGTAAAAAGTGTATAACGTCATGGCAAAGCATTTTCAAAATCATTATCTACCCTCTTCTTATATTCAATCACATAAGAAAATGTGTCAATGAAAGATACCTACCTTATATGTAGCTTGTTCAACTTATCTTTACTCTTTAGAATGCTTTAGTGATTCATAGTCTATGTGTATAACAAACTCCTTTTGACGTAAGTAGTGTTGCCATGTCTCCAATGCCCTTATTATGTATAATTTGTTATCGTACTTTGGATAGTTAGGAGTAGCCTCATTTAATTTCTCACTAAAGTACGTTATAAGCCTTCTTCCTTACTTCAGCATGACTTTAATTTCTACACCTGATGCATCATACCCAAGCTCAAAAGTTTTAGAGAAGTTAGCAGGAGTATTAGTAAACTTATTCTCTAAAGTTTTAAATGCTTGCTGCAGTGCTTCTCCTCATCAAAGCTTCTCATTCTTTTTGATGATTGTTGTAAGTGGCATAGTTATGGTGTTGAAATATCATACAAACCTTCTATAAAAACTTTCCAATCCATGGAAGTTTCTTACCTCATAAATAGTTGTAGGCGTTGGCCATTTCCTAATTGCCTTTACCTTATTTCCAACCACTTGTATACCCTGTGCACTCACAATAAAAGCTACGAATCCACATGGTCAACATAAAATGTACACTTCTTAGAGTTAGCATACAGTTTTTTCTTTATGTAAATCCACAAATACCCATCATAAATGCTTAGTATGCTTAGGTATGAACTTGCTATAGATCAAGATATTATCAACATATACAACCACAAATTTTTGACTGAATGTATGTAGGACATGATTTGTCAAATGTATAAAGGAACTAGATGCATTTGTAACCCCAAATGGCATGATAGATCACTCATAAAGCCCAAACTTAGTATTAAATGCTGTTTTCCATTCACCCTTTCAAATTTGATGGCACCTACTTTTAAAATCTTTATGTGAAAATATGATAGCACCATGCAATTCATCCAACATATCATCTAACTTACATATAGGATGTCGATACTATATCATAATGGCATTTAAAGTTCTACAATCAATGCACATGTACCATGATTCATCCTTTTTTAACAGTAGCAACATTGGAGTTGTGCATAGGTTTATAATCTCTCGAACTTATCCCTTGCTAATCAACTTCTCTCTTTGTTGTTGCATCTCCTTAGTCTCTTAAGGGTTGGTCTTGTAAGCTAGTTTGTTTGGTATGGCTGCACTTGGAATAAAGTTAATTTGATGTTCAATGACTTGCATGAGTGGTAATCCACTAGGTAGCTCCTTTGGTAATACATTTCTATAATCTTTCCAAATAGATAAAACAATCTCTAGGAGGGATGAAGTGATCTCTTTTGAAAGAAAATAATTTTTTGTATACTCCAAGAATATCAGTCGTTTCTCACTTCCTTAAGCTACCCTGACACCTTTCATGGATGCTTACATACACCTTTTTATTTCTTTTTCTCACCTTTTCTTTCCTTTCACTTCTTTCCACCCTCATTTTTCTTCTCAGTCTCTCTTTTCTTTTACTTCATTTCTAACTTTAATTCATACTATGCTGTAGGTGTATTTGCTCCACATAAACTTCATTTGGCGTGAGTGGTGCTAAAGTGATCTTCTTGTTATGGAAATGAAAGGTATACTTGTTTGTAACTCCAAAAGTGACCTTCCTAACTTACCATCACAATCATCCCAATAGTATGTGGCTTACTTGCTGGCATAACATCACATAACATTTCATCCTTGTACTACTCAATTTCAAATGTGACAAGTACCTGCTTATTTCCTTAACTTCTCTACTATTGTTAAACCCATGTAGTTTGTACAACTTGGCGTGATCTTCGAGTGGAAAAGACAATCTTTCTACCAATGTAGTGGCTATGTGTGTGTTCCCAACCTTATAACAACATTGTGGGTGTGTTGTAGACTTCGACCCAACTTACATGTGGTATCAGAGCCTGGTTCACCATATTTGCTTGGTTTGTTGAAGAAGGTGAGATTTTAGAGGGTTAAATCATGAATGTTAAAGAGAGAGCATCTGTCACACGACGTCCACTTCTTGACGGAAGCAAGCATTTTTATTGGAAGGCATGTATGCGAGTGTTCATAAAGTCATAAGATGAGAAAGCTTGGTATGCTATTGAGAATGTTTGGTATCCCTTACCATTCAAATTGATGAAGGAATTGAAGTTTCCAATAAAGTAAAACCCTGGAGTGCTGAAAAAGAAAAGTTGATAGTAGGAAATCTAAGGAAATCAATGTAATTTTTATAGGCATGAATGAAGAGCAATTTAAGTTGATTTCTACTTGTAAGATGACAAAGGATACTTAGAATATCCTTCAAAATATCCATGAAGAAACTAACGTTGCTAAATTTTTAAAGTTTTAGATGTTGGCTACACAATTCCAAACATTGAGGAAGGGCAAAGATAAAACCATTGCTATGTTCAATTGAAAGTTGTGACCCATTGCCAACCAACCCTTTCAATTGGAGAATAAGTATTCTAAGGTAAAGTTAGTGAGGGAAACATAGAGATACTTGCCCAAGAGATTCACTCCAAAAGTGACAGCAATAGAAGAAGCTTGAGATGTAGATGATCTTCGACTGGATGAACTTATGAGTTCTTTACAGACCTATGAGATGAATCTAAACATTGCCAAGGAAGAGAAGGAGCTTGCCTTCCATAGTGATAAATAAAGCGATAATGAGGAGGATTGTTGCGACACAAATGACGACATAAGCAATGCCACCAAGAAACTTAAGAAGCTAAATTTCAATAATAGATCTGGGAATTCATCCAATAAACCTTCCACAGATAAAAAAAAGAATGGTAAGAAATGTGAGAAAGGGAGCCACAAAAGGGAGGAGTATAATGGCATGACTGTTGCAGTTATGGTCATATTCAAATTAAGTGTGCAAATGAACTAAAAACTTAAGAGAAGTCTATGAGCTCTAACTTGAGTGAAGGTCCTAAGGAGAAAGGAAATATTTTTTTTTAAAGAAACCATTCGTACAATTTGACCAGTTATTTCCAACATGAAGGCAACTCAAAATCAATTAAGTAGAAGAAGTGAGTAGAGCGCAAAATATTTTTGTAACTTTAACAAGAAAATTGGTCATCGGATGGTTGAATGTTTTTCTCTCCTAAAGCATGTATGCATGGGGCTAATGTTGGAAACCATGTAGACAACACTCGGATGAATAGAAACATGGTTAGAGAAGTGTGGGCTAAGTGGTTTGAGCTTACATGCTTAGTATCCTACATCTCATTAAGAGTATGTTTTAAGAAGACTTGATATTTTGATATTAGATATTCCAAGTATCTTATGGGTGATAAAGACAATCTTTCCAATTAAAAGAGCTTTTATGGATGGCATGCCACATTTGGTGATGGTCTAACATGCCTAGTGATTGGAAAAGGCACCTTGAGTATAGATATTATGCCAAAGTTAAGGAGTGTTTTACATGCTATTAGTCTAAAAGCCAAAGTACTCATCATTAGTCAACTTTGTGATCAAGACCCATTGGTGAAGTTTATTAGGGATTAATGTCAGGTATATAATAAGGATGATTATTGTGCACTTGTTGGTAATAGGTCAAACGATAAATGCTATACTTTAAGAAGTACCTAAAATTTCTAAAGTCCCATACTAAGAAGAGTGAAAAGTGACATAGAAGACTTGGACACATTAATTATCATGATCTACTGAAGCTCTCAAATGCTAGTGTTGTTTGAAGGTTTCCAACACCCAAAAAGAACAACTGAAATGTTTGTAGACTATGCCAATTGAGAAAATAATGTGGGAAGTCTCACAAAGCAACATAATAGTTGAATATAACAAGGATTTTAGAATTAGTCCACATGGAGTTGATGGGTCCTATGGATGTTGCAAGCGTTGAAGGAAGAAGGTAAATTTTGTTTGCATTGATTACTATTCAAGTTTTACTTGGATAGATTTTTGAAAGAAAAATTAGATACCTTTTAAGCCTTTAAAAGGCTATGCATGTAGACAGAGAATTGTTGAGAACCAACAATTTGATGATTATTGTTCTTCACAAGGTGTGCGGCAAGAATATTTATCCCCTAGGACACCTTAACGAAATAGAGTGGTTAATGTGATCATAGAAGTGTAAAGGAGGAAAGATAGCAATTTTACTTAAATCCAAGCAAACCCTGCTTGTATTTGAAACGACTAGACGCAAGTAATTCATATAACTTAAGTGAAGGATGTTGCAACCAACATATCTCGTTGGTTGATATATCAAAAATCATTAAGGGACACTATAGAATGACTCAATTTAAATTGGATTCACAATAATTGAGATCACAATCAATTACAAGAAAAAACAAAGGAACATTTTAATTCTAATAAGTAAAAGTTGATTAAAATATACCAAAGACCTTATGTATAATGCTAAACCTAGCTAAATAATCTTAGTTTATGTGGGGAATAGCTTACAAATATCATACTTTAATAATACTAAAGAATACTAGCTAAAATAGGAAATTTAATTGTTTTCACTTGCATTGTAATTGATCTGGGAAGGCTACGATCGACCTGAGCTTCATGGGATTGACCTTAGCATGTAGAGATGAATCTTTGCTTCTAGCTATGTCAATATGACTTCAATCAATCTTGGTGTTGTTTTGATTAATTGATGTTACCTTGAATCGATATTAGCATTAGTGGACCAATTTGCATTGGCTTTGATTTATCTGGATGGACCTAGATAATAAAGATTTGGAATTTAGGAATGTTGAAATTGTGATCCACGATCACACCATCTATGTTTGCAATCCTAACCTTAAACTTTGCTATCGTGGTACTTATTGATTTAACTAGCGGTTGCATTACCTACTTCACCATGTCCTCTTTCTTTTCTTACTTCTTTTCAGTAGTCTCCATTAACTTCTCCAATTCCAACTTTGAGTTATGCATGCCCTTAAAAATTTCAAGCATGCACTCAACAAAGTGTTCAATGTTTAGGCAAGTATCAACATCAAGGGGGTATTTCGATGCATCAAATACGTTAAATATTACCTCTTCACCTCTAACCCTTAATGTTAACTTACCTTGGTTCACATCTATTAGTGTCGTGCCTACAACTACAAAAGGTCTCCCAAGTATAATTAACACCTTCCGGTCTTCTTCTATGTCTAATACAACAAATCAACAAGGAATATGAATTTATCTACTTTTACCAAGACATCCTCAACTAACCTAAGTAGCACTTTCACAAACTTTTCTACAAGCTGAATGAACATTCTTGTGGGCTTCACCATTCCTAAGCCAAGTTTCTTAAACAAAGTGTAAGACATAAGGTTAATACTGGCACCTAAATCACATAAAGCTTCGCTAAACTCAATATTGCCAATATTGCAAGAAATAGTGAAACTCCTTGAATCTTTTAATTTTAGAGGTAGTTTGTGTTGAATAACTACACTGCATTTTTCCATTAACAACACTATTTCTTGATCTTCGAGGTTCCTTTTCTTAGATAGGATTTCTTTTAGAAACTTGTACAACTAGTCATTTGCATTAAAGCCTTTGCAAAAGGGACATTAATGTGATGCTGTTTAAATACATCTAAAAATGTAAGAAAATTCTTAACTTCTCATGAGGCATTTAATCTCTGTAGATAGGGAATAGGTGATCTACAGGGCTTCATAGGTGGCTCTACTCTTTCCTCTTTCTCCTTATCCTGTACTCTATTCACTTGCTGACCACACCCCTCTTCCTTGTCATCTTTTTCCTAATTGTCTACTTTCAATAACACCCCTTCTAGCTGTTTCCTTCTTCTTAAGGTGATTGCCTTACACCGTTCTCTTGGATTTAGCTCTGTATTACTAGGCAAAGTCCTAAAAGGCCAATTTGCAACATCTTTCACCATTTGCCTAATTTGCTACTTCAAATTTCATTGGGAAGCTTGTAGACTCTGGAGCATTGAATCCGTCCTATTCATATAATCTCGAATAGTCTTGGCCAAATTGCCTATAATTTCCTATGTAGATTTAGGCAAGTTACCTACGATGTCTTCAAATGATTGTTTCTTCTCTTTGGTCTGATATGGGAGAATTGGGGCTGTCAGTCTTTGTTGTTATAAACCTAAGGGATTTGATGCACCTATTTCATTTCTCTATGAAAAATGAGGGTGATTTCTCCATCCCAAATTTTATGTATTTGAGTATGGGTTATTTTGCATGCACCCTTGATTGTGCACATAATTCATCTGCTCCATCTCTAACTGGCTACCACAAGTGCTTCCCACTTACACTTATGTATTAGGTGTGGATCCAAACACATGTCACATACCTACATAAGGGAAGAAGGGGTAACATTAGGGTTCATATTTAACTTATCAATTTCTCGTGAAATTAAATCAACTTTAGCAGTTAAACTAGTAAAATGAACCTTAACCACTCGTTCAGTGGCAGGTCTTTCAAAAGGCCATTGATACATGTTTGATGCCATTTTTTTAATTAAATCCTAGGCCTTCTCTGGCAATTTATTCATCAATGTGCTGCCAACTGCCACAATTAATACTGTCACTAGATTTCCACTAATACCACCGTAAAAAGTCTGAATCTGCAACAATAGTGGGTATCCATGCTGTGGGCACTTCTTAACCAATTCTTTAAATCTCTCCTAGGCGTTTAGAAGTGTTTTAGAATCTAGTTGCTTGAAAGTACCTATCTCCAAATGCAATTGAGTAGTTTTGGCTGGAGAGAAAAACTTGGCTAGACATTTATTCACCATTTCCTGCCATGTAGTAATACTCCTTGGAGCCACTACCTAGTGTAATCTCATAGAGAGAAGGGGAATTATCTAAGCTTAACTACATCATAGGATACTCCATTGAATTTGATAGTATCACACATCTCTAAGAAGCTTGCCAAATGCATGCTTGCGTTATTGTGTGGGCCTCTTCAAAATTGGTTTAATTATACTATATTGATCAATGAAGGTTTTAATTTAAAATTATTAGCATTTACTAGTGGTCTCATTATTCTTGTCATCTGATTAGGTGATGGAACCAATGGAGGCTGTTGTAGGTTTTGCCCCTAATTGTGTTCCATATTTAGTTCCTCTTGTAGTCATCTGCTTAAAGCCCTTTTTTGGTATAGTGTTCTATCAATCTATGGATCAAATTCCATCAAATTTGTGCTTTGACTATGGTGCATATGAGAGTGCCATGAACCATAACACCTAGCACAATAAACACAATAAGCTATAGAAAACAAAATAAATAGACATAAGAGAACAAGAATAAAAAAATAATTTAGCATGTACTAAAAGTATTCAATAGCACTTATTACCTTCCCCAGAAAAGCACCAAAAATGTAATGTAGGTTGTGAGTGCACACAAATTAAAAAGGTGTATAGTTGTGAGTAGAGTGTCGTATCCACAAAGAGGGTGCTATGTGTCTATTGATGTGACTGAGTATGTATTAGTTAGGCCGTCTCAATGTGATGAAAGTGAAAATAATAAAAAAGGAATAAGAATTTGAGTTCTTAGTAGACAGAGCAAAAATAGATCAAAAAAGAGTTTAGTAATGAAGATATCTAGCCTCCTGTGCAATGTTGAAATTAATGAATGATGGATTTTTCAACAATTAATTTTAATTACCTTGTTATGGATTGTTAATCCTATAGTTTTTGATATATCCTCTTGGACTCTCCTAAAGGTTCAATTCAAATTAGATGTGTTCCCACAATCTAATTAAATTAAGATTATGCTTAGTGATTAATAATTGATTCCACACAAATTCTATGATTTTGCTTCTATTAATCCCATAAAATTTACGTTTGCAATTGATGTCTAACCTATGAGTTTTACTCTTATTGTTCCCCATGCAGTCACAAATCAATCAAAGGATAGCTAATCCTTTAAAAGCACTAAACTCACAATTGCAAAAAGCAAGGACAAAGAAAGCTAATCAAATTCATGCATTCAATAAAGTCAAACACTAACAAAGGTCCTAGGATAAAATTTAGCAACACATGATAATAGTTAATGAATCCATGGTAACTTGTGTCATCTAAAATTCAAACACTAAAGAGGAAGATAAAAGAAATCTTAGTCTTGAGTCTTGAATTATAGTGTGTAGGATACAAACTTCAATGTTGAGTGAATTCCTTCATGCTCTTCTTTTCCATTGTTTTAAAGATTCAAAAACTCCAAAACATGTCCCTTTTAGCTTCATTTCACATTTTATATATATGGGGGTGCCTGGGCGTGTGAAAGAAGAGCACATAATTTCTTAAGTATAAGGCTAAAAATTGCTATAAAATCAAGTATTATAAATAAATGAAACTATTACGGCACAATCAACATAACATGGATTCCTAAATTCTACTTATTGAAACCATGCAAATGATCCTAATATGTATACTATGTTTATCTTATGATTCACATACGACTCTCTACATCTCCATCCACTCAAAAAACTCTTAGGTTACAAGTCTGAACTTTAAAAAATTCATCAAAGTTCAAAAATAAACATGGAATTCATGAAGTGTTCATAAAAAAATACAAACACGCATGATGAAATTCAACACTTTCAACAATTTATCTCTTTTTATGGAATAAATCCACATGGACTTACCAACTCTCTAGTATGTACTTCTTTAGCTTGAGGTTAGATTTACATAGAAAACTCTTTCCTAAAATGCTTATAGTGCTGCAAGAAAGAGACAACAAAAGATAAAGAATTATCCAGTGGGCAATCAAAAATATTTTCCTCGCCTTAAGCTCTCAAAATTGGTCTAAGCTCTAGAACTCTCTCCTTATCTTTTATTTTTGCCAACTCTATTTCTTTCTTCTGGCTTTCTTCTTCTTTTTCCTCTGTTTCTTTCACCTTGTTCCCACTTTTTTTTTTTTTTAACTTTCTAGTTTTAGCTTACTTTGAATTTCCAAATACAATGAATTTTCTTGAACTAGGTCTAGAGAATTACAAGATGCTAAAGAAATTTGTTGCGTAAGAGTAGAATATTCTTCTATGGATGGCAAATTTTCATGATGCATTTTGTCTTCTTTTAGTCTCTCAACTTCTTGACATATTTCTTCATCTTCATTATCAAATTTCAATTGATCTTTGAATTCACTAACTTCTTCATTGGATAGATCATCATTCAAAGATAGCTTTTCATCACTATTCCTTCCCTCCATCAATGGAGATTTTATCTCTTCCTTATGCTCGTCATAGTTTCCAATGCCTCCAACATCATAATTATATTTATAAGGATATGTACATGTTGCCTTCCTTATTGGCATATATTTAGTGCCAATTGTACTCAAGTGTGATCTTCCATAAATGGTCTCATGAGTGTCATGTCAAGTAATGCCCCCTATTGCCCTTCGTCTTTAGCTGATGTTCTATTTGAATGGCTTTTTCCACCATATCGTTAATTTTCTCATAACAACTAAACTTCACTATCTCTACGTTCTTTTCATTCATCTGATTAGAAAATTTGTTCATAGTTTCTTTAACATCTTTTACCACTTTAGCTTTCATCATTGTCAATTTCAATTCATCATAATACTTCTCAACGCTTAACTTCTTTGCGTTAAATTATGGAGTTTTGTACACATATTACATTGGTAAGAATATGGTCCATATGCTTTTCTCATCTTGTTCTTCAATTCACTCCAAGATAGGTGGCTAGTTTCACTTTTTAAACTTTCCATTATTGATGATGATCAAAGATTAACTCATTCTCCTTTCCCATTCGAAGTATGTGTCAGGGCTGGAACAACCTTGGAACAGTAGGATTGAATTTTACTCCCTTCAAGGATTCATCATCACCACGATGTCTTCTTGAGTGCCTCCTTGATGTTTCATCAACCTCAAACTTGTAAGTAGAATTAAAACAATCATTTTTTACATACCTACCTTGTTTAGCTTGACATATGGGTTTATCTCATCTAGGCACCAACACATCCCTTCTCTAACCCTCCTTAAGGCATCAAACTCCCCCCCCCTCCCCCCCAATGTAGTCATATTAGACACGTCCAAGTTCTCTAGCTGCCTGTTAGTGTTAGCTAGAGTATCCTTCAACTACTTCTTGTTAATGTATTGTCTTTAACCCCATATTCTCCCAATGTTCTAAAAAATAGTCTATAGAAGGAAATATGTGAGTGTGTGCAAAAAATTCAGTCATCTATTACCTCCACTCATATATCACACACAAAACCTCTGCCAAAAAAAAAAAAAAAATCTAACCGTCAATAGTTTGCGTTTGCCTCTTGGGATACCAAGAAGTCCCAAACATTCAAGTGAGTACCACCATAGGCACAAAAGTGTGAAAATATAACAAATTTAAGCTATAAGATTGATCCTAGACAAGAAAGATCAATTTGGAGGTAAAAAATAGGCTTGGTGATTGATCTTTAATCAAATGGATCAATTTGAAGTTGAACAAAAAAGAGGCAATCGATCTATAGACAAGAGGGATTGATCATTGCTGAAAGAAGTGGGCTGCCGGTGTAAAGGTAAAGTGCAATTAATCTAATTGGGTTGTGGAAGATGATCCCTTAGTCAATCAAGGTTATGATCGATCTAGAGAAGGGTGTGATCGGATGTGGTGGTGATTCTTAGAAAATTGAGACTTCTCTCTATTTTTTTCCCACAACATCCAACTAAAACTTAATTTCTTTCAACTCCAAACTCTAAAAATCTCAATCAATGTTTTATTCAATATCACTTTCTCAAGTTTTTTTGACTTTAAATTCTTTTCTCTTCTCTTCTTTCTTTTTTTTTTCTTTAAGATCAAACACTTTTTTTACTCCTTTTAAAACCTTTTTTCAATTCCCCAAAAAATTTTGATACTCAACTATGAAATCAACAAAATTTTTGGATTATAGATCATCTTTTAAATTTAAGAAATGATGGAGAAGATGAAGAATGAGAAAGAATTTAGGAATTTGAAATAAAGAGATATAAATTGGTACTTGGACTAGGTATCTAACAAAATTCAATATAGCCAGCTCTAATACCAACTAACGCAATCTTGGAAGTATAAAGAAGAAAAGATGGTGGCATAACTTGAGCACAAGTGAACTATGCTTGTTGAACCGTTGGAAATGACTCAAATGCAAAGATTTCAAGAACTCAAGTGAAGGATAACCACAACCAACTTGTCTCACTTATTGATACATCATAGATCATTTAAGGACACCCTAGAATGACTTGATTTTGACTACATTTGACAAGAGTTGAGATCACACTTAATTACAAAGAAAAATAAAGAATTATTATAATTCTATTATTTAATAATCAGAATTTGTTTAAAATATGCCAAAGACCCTATTTATAGTGCCAAGCCTAATTAGGCTAAGAGTGTCTAGGGTTTAGTAGGAGGTGAAAAGACGAAACCACCCCCCCCAAAAAAAATTATGTAGGATTGCGGTTTGAATTTCTGTTGTGCTGTCTTCTACCCTTGTGAGCATCAACTTCGCCCTCGTAAAACCTCTTTTCACTCTCACAAACTAGATAGTGACCATTGCATCTGTGACTGCAAAACTTATATCCGCAGTCACAACTCCTTTTTCGGCTCTCATGAACTTGGAAAACGAAAATTCTAGAATGTGCTGCAGTTTCATCTCACTGTCATGACTTTGTCATTTGTGTTTGCAAACCTCTCTTCAGTAGTTGCAAAGTTGACCTATAGACATTAAATTGTATTTTAAGTGTAGAATGTCCAAAATCAATAATTAACCCCACATCTACACTTTTTCACCTTAAAATCAACATGTTTAACTTAATTTATACATGACAGTATATTTTCTCCATTTTAACTCATATGCATGCATAATTTAAGCACACAAGGGTTATAAATTTTCTATTATTTCACATGTTATCATCTTCAAGAACAAAATAGATGAAAATGGTGAAATCACATGTGATAAAGTAGGATTGATAGCACAAGGTTATACATTAGTTGAAGGGATTGGTTTTGTAGAAACTTTTGCTTTCGTAGCTCTCCTTGAAACCATATGATTGTTCTTAGCCATTGCATGTTCTTTGAATTTGAAGGTACTTCAAATAGATGTGAATAGTACATTTTTTAATGGATATTTTTAAAGAAGAAGTTTATATTGAACAGGTGTTCCAAGCTTCTATATATCCAAATTATGTGTACATGTTTAAGAAGGCTTTATATGGGTTAAAACAAGCACTACATGCTTGGTACGATAGGTTGGCAATGTTTCTTATCAAAGAAGGCTACACTTAAAAGGATGCAGATAGAACATTGTTTGTATAGTGTCACGACAATGATATTGTTTTTACACAAATATATGTTGATGACATTGTGTTTAGATCGACCTCCCAACATATGTTGACTAAGTGAGTCATGCAATGTGTTTGTATGGTGTGTTTCATGCCATTTAGTATGAGATACTGAGAATGCATGTGTATAGATATGTCATTAGAGAATGAGTATTCAAACACTAACTTGAAGATTAAAGTAGAAACATAGATTTCACTCTTTGCATTAAAGTTTTACTCGGTGGTTGTGTTAAGTATACGAGGGCCATAAACTAGAGACAACATGCATGTTTTGTGCATATGGTGGTCAGCATGTCATTAGAGCATTAACAACTAATATCTTTCTTGAAAGGAGGGTTATGAGCCTAATATATCGTTGCTCAGATGCGTATAAAGGCATGTGTGTATTCAATAAGGTGTTTCTTCTATATAATCGATGTTTCATAAGATGAAAATTCTTGGCTAAGGTAGTGTATGATTTGAAAGGTATTGTTGATAAGACATTAGTCTTATGAGGCATTTGTTCATATGATTGAGCTTAAGAGTTTGACTAAATCTATGGTACTCCCTAGATCAAGACAAACCAAGACAAAAAGGTCTATGTTGTATGGTATTTACAATTAGAAGGGTTCATATAATCCATTCACTTCATCTTAATTAGGTTGCAATATGGGTCGAAGGCTTGGTGTTACAACGTATCCTTTGAGCTTTGCCCATTGATAATTAAGAATGAATTTAAAAAATCACACACCAAAGGGGAGAACAATGAAAGTTAGTAATTTAGTTTAGGGCAAAAAAGAGACTTAAGAAGTCTCATGGTAAAATTACTTTGTTTACAATTGAATTTCACCAAATAGATTTCCTATTATATTTATTGACAATGAGATTATTAATTAGAAATATAATGGGTCTTTAATTTAATTAATGGGATAAATTAAATTAAATGATTAGACACATATAATGAAATTAATAATTAAATGTGATATGGGCTTAAATTAATTAAATGTCCATATAAAAAGTTTAGAGAGCGCATTCCATGTGTGCTTTTGGTGTTATATATGGAAATATCAATCCTATCTTGGGTAGAATGATGTGTTCTATAAATAAATAGATTTGGAAGAGTCTTAAATTTCATATCATCAAAAAATTGCCCAAAATTTGTGTGCCCTTACCAAGCAAGAGAGAAAAGGTTCTCTAGACCTTTTTCTAGTTTTCTCTCTGGTCTTAAAGCTTCCATACCTAAGGGTGTTTGCTTGAGGTCGTTGTGAAAGTGTTTGCGGAGGATTTTGGAAGTACTTGTTCAAGTTCTTTTTGTATGAGGAAACTAGAAGTCATAACTTGACGGTTGTAGCTAATGTGTCAGATGTACCCTTCACTTGGAGTAGCTTCTAAGATACAATTTTTATATGCTTTCTTGGAGACATTCAAATGATGCATGCTTTATGATGAAAGAGGTTTTAGGTTTCATATAATTTTTTTTGAGTATTTTGTGATTGAGTGTTATTTTAAATTAAAAATTTGCACCTCAAACTTGGTGAAACCCAACAAAATGTTTATTTTGCAAACTAAATATGTGAAAAATCTAGTTAAAAGGTTTGGATTAGAAGGTTTGAGGCATGTTGCGATTTTGTTGTGAACAAAAACAAAACTCAATTGAGATGAGAAGGGAAAGCCGTTAGATGCTAGTCTCTATAGAGGTATGATTAGGAGTTTGCTATATTTAATAATGAGTAGATCAAATGTTTGTTCCAGTGCAAGCATGTGTGCCAACTATCAGCTACACCTACAAAAGCAATCGGACTAGCATAAAATGAATCATTTGATACATAAATGGCATGGCTAAGCTGGGATTATAGGTTTCAAAGAATTCAAATGCGTCATTAATTGATTATTGTGATGCTGATTGGGTTGGAAACATGGATCATAGGAAAAGTACTATTGGTGGTTGTTTCCTTATTTGTAATGTTAGATCTTATGGTGTAGTAAGAAAAGAACTCCATCTCAATTTCAACTATTGAGGTTGAATATGGACGTTATTATGGACAATTGCTATAGATGAGCCAAATATTGAAGGATTATAGGGTGAAGATTGAAGAGTTAGGGGTGTTATGAGATAACAATACTGTAATAAATCTGCCCAAGAATCTTGTCCAACAATGAATAAAGCACATTGATATTAGATATTATTTTATTTGTTAGTAGTGAAAAAGGAAATTGTTATCAACTATGTTGCAATAGATAGACAACTGGGAGACATTTAGTAAAGGACTTAATGCTCCTTAGTTTGAAAGTTTTAGGTGGGAACTAGGCCTGTGCTTAGTGTACTGACTACTAAACTACGTATTAACAAAAAGGAGAAGAGGTATCACAGCTATAGGAACTAAGATATAGTTCTTAAAATTCGTGCTAAGAACTCTTCCTCTTTCCAAAGAAATTAGTTTTTTATTTTCTTGGTAGCTGCCAATTAATCTATTATCTAAATAATCATAATTTGATTGACCTTTTCGATCTCACCATCACTTTAACTCTTCACTCATCTTCTGATTAAAATTTGTATTACTATTGGAAACTTTCTATAAACTCTCAAATGGCTAGTGGTTGTCAAAGAAAAACTAGAGCATCAAGAAATACATCATCTCAACCACACAATTGGCTGAAGCAAGTTCTAAAATTCCACAACCTAATGAGAATGTTGAACCACAAGAAGAAGAAGTTGAAGCTCAACCATTTACCTAGTGGATATTAGGCATGATGTTAGAGAAGAAATCCCTAAACCTCTTGAGAAACTTGTCTTTACATATTGTTGTTGAAAGTGCCATAAAGAAAGGGGGAGGCAAGGGAAAAGAAAAATTAGTTGGTCCTATTGTTCACGAAACTGATTTTATAGACAAGAAGGAAACATTTGGAACCAAGGAGCCTAAACCTATTATTCCTTTAGTGATTGAAGAGCTGAATGTTACAACAACACAATGAATGCGAGAGGAAATAGATCTACAACTAGAAGTGTTTACCCACTGATTCCACTCTTCAGAAACACAAGACTTAAGAGGAGCCCACTCAGCTAGAACTAAGTCGAAGACCAACCTTAAAAACTAGGGTAGAAAGGGTGAAAACAATCAACAAGGCTCCCATAGAAAAGGAAATTGGAGAAATTGACTTGAATAGGGCTTTTTAGATGGAGTTTTACTCAAGAACAACTAAGAAGTTTCATGACTATGTTACTTCTCATTATTTTGTTTTTGAATCGGTGATCTTGGAAGAGAAATTTTCTTGTTAAGAGTTTCTTTAATTCTTGAGAGATATTAGATTGTTGAAGGCTATTACTTGCTTTAAATGTTTTATTAGGACCTGATACAAGAATTTTATGCTAATTTGTTGAAGAAAGTTTTGGATGTCAACTCAATGTGGTATCATAAAGTTTATGACTATGGGAAATTGGTAGTGTTTTCTCCATCTGTTGTCAGCAAACTTCTAAAGTGGCTTGACTACACTTTTGATTCTATTTATCCTTCTAAGCATGTTGTTCATTATGATATAATAGCTCGAGTTAATTGGTATAAGCTAGAGGAGGGGCTTGAATCATTAGTATTGTAATCTTCATCTTTGTTGCTGAAATATTTTTTGCTAAATAAGATTAGAACTTCAAATCTATTGCTAGTAGCTTACACAATGTTAGATACTTTAAGATGGCAACATTGCTCTTGAAGCTGGGAACAAACAAGAAGTTAATATGGGCTCATGATTTATCAAGCCATAGTAAATCGTGCAAAATTTGTGTCAACTATAAGCTATGTACCTTATTTGTGTGTTATTTCAAAATTATTGTGAAGGAAAAAATTTTAGGTTGATCTTGCTGGAAGTTAACAAGTGAAAAGAGTGGAAATTCTACATTGGAGAAATAAGGTTTAAAAGCTTGGCAAAGTTGATGACCTTCACTCTGTAGCGATTATGAAGCGTACTGTCTACCCTGTTGTTTTTAAAAGGAAGATTTAAGGGGTTATTGATTATTTCATTGGCATGGGGAGAATCCTAGATGAACAAATTTCAGTATTGTAGTCCCAACTTAGGAATGTTAACTTGTAGGTTGCCAATCTGAGGGTAACACTGCAAACTATGTCAGAATGTGCACCACCAAAGAAAGAGCCCACCACTCTAGCTTCTGACAAGGCTAGTTCCTCTAATGCATAACTGAGACTATGAAGTCTCTTGCCATGGTTTCTTACCCTTCAAAAAATTTTTGGCACAAATGGAGAGAGAAGCAATCAAAGGGAAAAGGGGTGATACAACAAAAATTTGAAAATGTGATGCAGAATCTATTTGTTGTTGGTAGACTTTATTTGTTGCTTTCTTGATTGCTTTGGTGTTAGATGATGATGTTGTTCTGCTAATCTTGAGAATGTTCCAATATTATTGCAAACATCTATTTTCTCTTTTTATTTTTTGGTTTTAGTGGTTGCAATCATTTAGCATGTGTTATCACTATTGGAACACTATTTTGAACTTTTTTAGTTGATACATAAATGTATTAAACTAAATGAGTATGCATAAAATTTCTATAAACCTTACTTGTTGGTTGATTGTTTAGAACAAGTGAGCAAATTTGTGTCATGCCACAGTATGCCAAGGGGGTGATTGTTGGTACAATATGGATATCATTTGTTATGGTCAAGTTTTCCTAACATGTTGGACTTTACAAATTTGACTCTTTTTGGATGTTTGATGGAGACAAACTTGGGTGAATTTTTGAGATGATGGAATCAAGCAAGGTGAGATGCTAAAGATATCCCTCAAAGCCTAAAGATTGTTAGGATAAGGATAGTGAGGAATCTAAGTTGAATCTAATCCTTTGTTCTCTCCATGTTGGAGATGAACTCAAAACATTGGAGAAAAATTCACCTAATTTTCGGGAGCATGGATGCTAATCTACAATATGCTATTTTAGCCTAGACTTTGAGTCCCTTTCTCTATATGAAGTTAATGAAGATGTGATGAAGATATAATAGTCATGAAAAGCTAGAGAGAAAAGTTAGAGAGTTCTTGAGAGCGAAATTCTCTCGGCCTTGTGGGATTGATATTTGTTATTACTCTTTGTGTTATTTAGCAAAGCGTTTTAGTATTGAATTCTCTAGAGAGTGACTTACTATGATGGAATGTTAAACTTAAAGTGGTTTTAGATTAGATACAAACTAGACTAATGTTGGGTTTGTCTTGTCAATAAGTTGGAAATCTTAAGATTGGGATATTGAATTAGAAAAGAGGATTGTCTATTGACACTTTACTTTTTAAACTTAGTGAGAAGTTCTATCTGGGAAAGGCCTTGTAGATGCAGTAGATATTCCAAACTGTGTAAACAATTTTAGTACCTCACATTTTATTTTGCTGTTTGCTTACATGATTGTGTGTATTCCTATCCTCATAACAACATTGTGAATGTGTTGTAAACTTCAACCCCACTTACATTCTTTATGTTATTTTAATAGATATGTAATGCTTAAAGATTGTGTTTACTTTCATTAATATGATAAAGACTGGAATAATTATAGGACTTGATTAACCTTGTAATTAAATTATGGCTGTATGGAGAATAATGAAAGTGAAACCTGCACACTAGATATATAATTGTAAACATTAATTTTGTAAGAATAATAAGAGTGAAACCATAGAATTAATGTAGGTAAAACACTGTTATTCGCAAGCATAATTACTTACTCGATTTGGCTTGGGAGAACTTGGCAAAATTTGGAGAGTTTAGGAGAATATTTTATAGACTTTAGAATTAGAAATTTGTAACAAGGTAATTAAATTGATAATTAACATAAATTGTCATACATTTGAAACCAATACAACACATGGGGCTAAATTCTCTAATTATAGGTACTTCATTAATTCAAACTTGTGATTTTGCCTTCAAGTGTTTGTCTTTAGTTTAAAACTTGTTTTTCTCACTCCATCATTCCAACTGAACTAATAAAAACTTAGAAATATTGATAGACACACACCTCTCTTCATGGATACAACACATGTACTCGCCATGGTCTTGATTCACTCTAACTTAATTTTAGTGTGGTGATGATACACATCAAATTTTAGTTCTATTGTCGGGGAAAGTGACGAGTGGTATCAAACACTCTAGGAGATTGCTAAATTAGGCTTTTTTTTATTTCTTTTGATTTTCTAATCTCCCTCTATTTCTTCTCTCTCTTATTCTATATTTTTGTCAATTTGGTTTGAATTTTCTTGACTATGGGTTGAGTTTGGATTGGTAATGCACAGGGTTAAGTGCTTGAAGCTCGAATTTGACCTAGAAATTAAGAGAACTTTGCATTGGAGGAGAAGAGCTCTTTTTAGCAGTGAACATTAATCAAAGCTACTAAACAACCCATCATATTCTCAAGAGCAGCTTCCTTCATCAAATTAGAGGGCCATCAGAGATTTTGTGTAGCTGATGATGATGAATCTGCATATGACTGACATCATTAAACCATCAGTAGTTGCCAACAAGTTTGAGCTAAAACCTATACTCATCAATATGGTGCAACTAAACTAGTTTGGTGGAGCGCCACACAAGAATGCTAATACACAATTAGGTACTTTTCTTGAACTTTGTGATACAGTTAAATTTCATGAAGTCTTTGACAATGCTGTAAAATTAAGATTGTTCCCTTTTCTCTTAGGGATTAGGCAAGATTATGGCTGCAATCTCTACCTCCTAGAAGCATTGTTTCATGGTAGACATGGTTAACAAGTTCTTAATAAAATATTTTCCACTTGCTAAGATTGCACAATTGATATTGTAAATAGGCACCTTTGAATAGTTTGACCTAGAGACCTTGTCAAAGGTGTGGAAAAAATTCAAAGAATTACTAAGGGCATGCTCATAGCACTACTACCCACTTTGGATGTTGATACAAACCTTTTATAGTGGATAACTGGTCAATTGTGTACAATTTTGAATGCAGCTATAGGAGAGACTCTCATGAATAAACTTCCTAAACATGCCTGGGCTTTAATTGAAAATATGGCTACAAAAGAATACCAATGGCCATCTAAGAGATCCACAGCAAGAAAGGTTGCTAGAATGTATAATGTGGATACATTAATAGCACTCTTTGTCATAGTAGAGCTCCAATCAAAGAAGACAGGTAATATTGTGGTAAGCAATAATGCTTCTTCATTTCTCATGATTCGAAGTTGTGATATGTGTGTAGGTCCACACTCCACACATGATTGTCAAGGACAAGGATCGAGTAGACCAAGAGGGTTGGTAGACTATGTTGGTAATCAAGGTGCTCGAGCAAATAATTCATATTCCAATACCTACAATCTTAGATGGCAAAACCACCCTAATTTCTCTTGGAGATATTAATAGAATCTACTTGAATTCCAAACACCATACAAACAAGAGAAAAAGAAATCATTGGAAGATGTTGTGAGCAACCTTGCAAAGTCTACTCATGAAATGATAGGTAACCTCGCTAGGACTACACAAGATTATATGAATAGTACTAACATTGTATTGTAGAATTAGTAGTCATCGATTGAAATCTTGGAGGTTTAAAGTTGGGCAGTTTGCTAAGGAAATGGCAAATAGTTTGCAAATACACTTTCTAGCATTACTAAAAAAGACCTTGTTGAACATATTAAAAGTGTGCAAGTAGTGGAGGACAAGAAAAAAGAAAAAATGTTAGCACCTAAGATGAATAAAGAAGAGAAAAAGGAAGTTAACACACCATCGCCTTACAAGCCTAAAGTTCTGTTTTCACAAAGGCTTTATTTAGCTGAGGTAAGGGAGCAGGTGAGCAAATTTTTAAGTGACTTTGAAAACTTAGGTGTTAATGCTCAGTTTGTTGAGGAAATTAAGAATACTCGTTGCTATGTTAAGTACTTACAATAAGTAGCTTCAAGAAAAAAGGAAGTTAGAGAAATTTAAAAACAACCCGAAAAATGAACAAGTATTGCCACCTAAATTAAATGATCCAAGGAGTTTTACCATACCTTGCACTATTGGGAATCTATATTTTGATAATATCTGATGTGAATTAGGTGCAAATGTCAATGTGATGGCTTTTTCCTTGTAGGCACTTCGCAAAGAATTGGTGAAGCATACGAGAATGATGGTGAAGTTGGTAGACCAATCTACCTATGGATTTTATTTTTTTGGACATAGAGGGTGAAAAGGAGGAGCTTTCCCTTATCTTGTGGCATCCACTCTTGGCTATCATAAGACCCTTGATCCATATGGAAAAAAGTAGTCTAACACTACATGTTGGCCCTAATGAGGTAACCTTTCTCATATATTTTACAACTTACAATTCCCAAGTCCAAGAGGTAAAAGAAGCTATTTTCACATTACATATGGTTAATATTTCTATGAATGATTCTTGTGGTGTAGTGAGTGGAATAGAACCAATAATGCAGGTACAAAACATGGGTGAAAATAGGGGAGAAGTTGGAAGATGCAAAGGAGAAGCAGCTAAGCACAAAAAGAAGAGCAAAAAAGAGGAGGGGAGGGGGGTGAAAGAAGGAGGTTTTTGATAGCTCATAAGGGATTGGGGATCCCCAAAGTCTCAATGAATCTGCCTCAACCCTTGAGAATTATGTCAGGTTGCAGATAATGAATACAGTGTTTCTTGAGAGGCAAACTAAGCTATTTATTTCTTTTCATAGTTCGCTTTTGTTTGTAATTTTGTTTTGTGTGTTTTTGGTGTTTGCATGGAAGTATTATTTATGTTCAACTTTGGTGTATGATCAAGGTTAAAGAGGACAAGTGGATGTGCATGACTAAGTCGTGGTTGAGGAGTTTCACTAACCCCACCAGGTTGTATTTCTCTGAGTTTCCCATCTTATTATTGTGATAATATTATTGGATGGGCAGCAAAATAAGTGTGGGGAAGGGCATATATGTATGGAAAAATTAGTGCAGGAGAGTAGTGTGTCTTCCATTTAGTTAGTATTGATGGAAATTTTATGTAGAAGTGTATATGGTTTATATGATTAATTTGATGGCATGATAAGCCATGAATTTATGAACACTGGACTTAATTTTTGATCAAATATGTTATGTAAATTTTGTGGTTGCATGGTCCTTAATTGTTCATGAAAATGGCATTTCTTTCTTAGTTGTTGAAAACTTAGTTCCCATTATTACGTGCAACACTCTTCATTCTTAGTTGTTAGATCACTAGAGAAGTTCTAATATAAAGGGAGGATAGTTGATTTAGGGATGTAAGTCTTGCTTTAAGTGAGAGTAAATTCTCTAGAGAATAAGTGAGCTTGGTTGAAAAAAATGAAGAGAGGACTTGAAAGAAAATATATAGTGAAATATCCAAAAAAAGAGAAATGTGAAAATGTGGAAAAATGTTTCTACTCTGCTAATTGGTTCAAGAAAGACCCTGGTTTTTTCTCGCATAAAATGGTTGTTTAATTATGAGTATGTAAAGCATCTTAAATAAGTTGTGAGTTGAGTAATTATGGGTTTGTGGCAAACTTTGTTCGCCTTCATGTAAAAAGGCTCCCACCAACTTAAGAAAAATTATGAAGTTCACAAAAAGATGAAAACAATAAGTGTGGGAGAGAAAACGAAGAAAATTAATTTAGTCCAACACTAGTCCTCTTAGGTATTATTGTTGTTGATTGAACTTTTCCAAAGGAGAGAATTAATTCCTCGAGTGAGCTATCCTTGAATTATTTGTCTTTTAATTGCATTAGAATCATTAAGTGGTTAAAGTAATTAGAGATTGAGGAGTAAGCCACACACATAGGAATTCAGGTGAAGATAACTGGGTTAAGGATGTTGTAATCATGAATGATGTTGAAGTATGTGGTTGCATATTTTGATTTTTGAAATTTATGTGAGTGACCAAAGCCATGACTTTCGTGAACTCATGCCTATTGATGGACAATATATTACAATGTAATTAAAGGAGTTTGCTTGGGGACAAGCAAACTAGTAAGTGTGGGAGTTTGATAAGTTGTGATTGGCACCCCATTGTGGTTAATTTTTACTTGTAATGAGGATGAAATCATTATTTTATGTTTGCATACATGTAAATATGTTAATTGTGATAATTTCGAGGCATTTAAGTGTAGTTTTACTCATAATGAAGTGAATTTGAACATTTTCTGCAATTTGAAAAATTTTTGGGTTGGACTATAGGATTTGTGACCATGAACAAGCCACTCGCAGCTGCAAGGGAGGAATTTGAAACTGCGGTGAGCAATTGCAACACAATTTAGAGCTACCTATGTTTGGTGTTTGCAACAATGAAGAGACTAGCGTGACCGTAGAGAGTGATTTCACAAGTGCATATTAGACCGTGGTGCACATTAGCCTAGGGGTGGTCTCCATCACGGGTGAAGTTGCGACAACGAAGAGATGACTTGCGACTAGAAGACAGGTTGGCATAGTCATGGGAATTGAGAAGTGAATGCTATGTGATTACTATGTCCGGGATTGCGGCAGTAGAGTAAAGGCTTGCAATTGCGAGAGATGGTGGTGCAGTCATGGAGTGTAGTGCTATTAAAGTCTGCAGTGTGATTTTCATGGGCTTTTTCATTTTTTCTCATGTTTTATACAAACCTTAGGCCCATGCACTTATATAAACATGTTCTACATACATTATTGAGAGTCTTTGTCTAGTTTTACACCTTTTAATATCTAGCAAATATAAGTAACAAGATTGAAGAGGTGAAAGAGAAGGGATTCACACTAAGTTGGAGATGTGTTCATTGTTCTATGTGACATAGAATTTTACTAAGTTTCTCTAACTTTTTTCTCTTATTTAGTGTTGTTGGGATGGTGAACAATTTAGCATTGGTTTTTGTTGAATACAATATGAATTGCTAAATTCTATTCTAGTCTCTTAGATTTGTGATTGGTGAAAGATATATGCATAATATTGTGATTAATTGTCCTTGCTTTAGTTACTTGTAATTGTTGAATTGAATAGTAATTATAGGACTTGATTAGCTCTATAATTAAATTGTGACTATGTAGGGAATAACATGAGTGAAACTTGCATGCTAGCTGTACTATTGTGAAAATTAACTCTATGGAAGTAAGGAAAGTGAAACCATAGGATTTGTGTAGTTAAAATATTGTTAATCACAAAGCTTAATTACTTGACTCAATTTGTCCTGGGAGAACCCACTAAAATTTGTTGTAAGAGAGTTTGAGAGAATATTCTGTAGACTTTAAGATTAACAATCTATAACAAGGAAATTAAATTAATAATTAACATAAATTAGCATACATTGGAATCCAACACAACATAAGAGGCTAGATTATCTAATTATTGGTACTTTATTAATTCAAACTTGTGATTTTGTTTTCAAGTGTTTGTCTTTAGTTTAACACTTTTTTTTTCTTGCTCCAACTTTGTGGCTTAACTAATAGAAACTTAGGGATGTTGATTGACACCCACGCTCCTCTCTATGGATATGATACCGATATTTAACATAGTACCTATTCACTGTAATTTAATTTTGGTGTGGTGATGACACCTATCATTAGTTCGAAGGATGACAGTGTGCTTGGCTAGATCTTGTTGTTTACCTTAATTACTACTACAGGTTAGTTGCTAATGAATTAAATCTCTATCTAAAGACAAGATACAATGTTGCACTAGTTGTTTGGAAGAGAAGTTGTTATTATTTATTTATCATCTAATTGTATTTAGTTTAATAACTATTAGCTAACTTCGTCATAATTTTTTCTATACAACTAATATGTTTAATTCTAATTTGATTTTGTTGAAATGAATAGCATTTCCATCTTGGGATGCTTGGATCTAGACTACATCTTCAAAGGTCCATAGAGCAGCATTACCCAAAAGGGAAGTGACTCCTAAGAGTGAAGGCTAATGAAAGGTGTAATTGCATAGTCCATATAATCATGAAGAATCTAGTGTCTAAAGCCTTCTTGAAACTATATTTGAAGATATAAGTGACAAAGTGATTTTGGACACCTTTGGCGGGTGCTTTGCAAAGAGCGATAAAGTGGATATAAGTGCTATATCTCTAGTAAACTTGTCTTCATGAGTTACAAGAGTGATTGATGTGGAACATCAAATGGTAAAGAATTCTTTAAGATCATATTGGAACAAATTAGATGAATTTTGGATGAAAAGCATGATTTTCGTAAAGATTTAGATCTCTGCAATGTCAATCGGAGGCAGAGGAGATCAATCCATCAAGATCCTAGAATGAAATAGGCACTCTAGAATATGAATTTGGTAGGGTCAAATTGATTTGAGTGACATTGGATTGATTCAGGAGAGGTGAGATTAACAATAGTGTTTTAAAAATTGATTGGATTCAGACAGTTGACCTAGTTAGAGCGTTGATCAGTTAAAAATTGATTTGATTCGGACAGTTGACCTAGTTAGAGCGTTGATCAGTTAAAAAAATGGCCTAGGTAGGACTTAAAAACTAGAATGTAATAAAATCGAGTAAAATTAAGCAGAACCAAAGTTGAATTGGCAAACCATGTGACTAATCACAATTTATGAAGATCAAATAGCCTAAATGGATAAATAAATAGATTTTAAAAATTTTAATTTTCTTCATCTTAATTTAATTTCCATTTTTAATCATAATTTATCTTCAAATTGTTCTCTTTTATAGAGAAAATTTTATGAATCAAATAAATTATCTTTCAAGATATCCAATAATTTTTGACTTAAACACATATTGAATATAAAGATGTTATTAAAATTCTATTATATTTTGATTAAATATTTTAATAAGATATATATATATATATGTGTTGTATATTTTTACATTTATTAGTTGGATTAATATTTATTGTTTTTATATTTGTGGTATTTTTATTGCATCAATGCAATAAATTTAACTATTAATAGTAATAAAAAAATCTTAAAATTAAATTCAAATATTTTTTATTAAAAATCACTTCTTTATGTATTTTTAATATATTAATTAATATTTATAATATAAATATTACATCATTGGTTCAACCATGTTCGAACCACTAGTTGAAGTTACCCTTTAACCACTAATTAACAAAGAGGAGATTGCAAAGTCTCTAAAATTTGATTTGAGCATGATGGATCGACCCAAATTGATCAGAGAAGATGTGATCTAAGATGGCATTAGATTGATTTGGCCAATGAGATTTTGATTTAGTTGCATTTTTTAATTAAAATTCTTTATTATTTTGCCTAAGGTTTCTCTTAAGACATAAATAGGGTAGAAAGGATGTGTTTCTCAAGAGTTCCATACAATTTATCTAATTTATTTGAGTGCATTTTGAATTTTCATGCAAGAATTTGTTTGATGCTTTCACAACTCAATAAAAATGACTCTTAATTGAATTAAATTGAATTGATCCATGAGAATTTAGAATCACTAAACAAATTCATGGGAATCTAGAGAAAATCTCATTAATTTCTCTAAGTCAAAAGTCCAAGCTCCAATTTTTGTAAAAATAAAATAGTATTTATACCAAAATAATATGTATTAAAACCTAATAAAAACCTAGCCCATAAAAAGCCTATTAAGTGATCCATCTGTGCATCACTTCATTCACCTTATCTTGAGGAGAATTGTTCTCAATTCTCAATCACCCAAATCAAAGACAAGTTTGCAAAACTCCTTTAATCTTTCACAATCATTAAAAAGCTTCCAAAAGTTCACCTGTTCCCATTAATTGTGATGTCGACTCAAATGCAAGCTTGGCATGATACAAAGAAAGTCACCATTCTTTATCTGCATCGTATGAATCCTCTTCATCCACGGCACACACCAAATCCTACATAGATATTCTACCAAAAAGAAAGGGAGATAGGTGAGAACACTCCCTCTTACGCATCAATAATGAATTATTCCACACATTACAATCCTTAGTTGCTTCTCCCAATTTCTCCTTTCTTTTCTTTATTTCCTCCATCTTCATTTTCTTCCTCATATCCTCCCATTACTACTCCATGTACAATTGATCATCATGAGCTAAGGATGGTGACAATGGTGTAAGTGCGATGTGGAAACTACTAAATGGAAAAGGGTGCCTATTTGTCGCCCCATCCTAACTACCATGTCAATCATACATCCATGGCCTCTCAAGTAGTATATAACTGAAATGCATTGAGATCAAATTGCACATGTCCTCATCTATGTAGCTACCAATATTGATATCCATAAATACTCTCTTCGTCACCTCCAACGCAAGGTAATTGTCTAACCACTGTAATTAGTTAGGTTTAAGATGATCTAATAGTGGCAATGACAACTTATCAACTAGCAATGTACTTGCCACAATGGTGCAACTTCGACGATTAATGATTATACTACAAACTCTATCTATCACCTTACTCGTCTAAAAGATGCAATCACATTGTTAATCACCCAACTTGTCTCCCACATGTGTAGATAATGCCTACCATGAACCAAGTTAAGATTCTTGATTGCTTCACATACCTCCCCTTCTAAGGACATGTCATCACCACACCCCTCTTTAGAAATAATTTCTCCTCTTTCTGTCATGATAACCACCTACTTGTTTGAACACTAGCTCACTATGTGTCTTCAGCCCTGGCATCTAAAGTACCAAATATCAAGACTACGACTAGAAGATTCAATAGTCAAAGTTAACCTAGGTGTGTCTATTGGGCTTCACAGGGTTTGGGATGCAAAATTTTGCATTTGAAGTACAAAAGGATAAGGAAAAATGCAGTGGAATTAAATTCCCAACTTGGTCTGCTATTATTCACATAACTCATATAAAGTTAAAACAAGTTTGTTGTATGGATTTACCTGGAATAAAATTCTTGGCAAAATCTGTATGTGATCCATAAATTATGAAACTTTAATCATGACCTCTAGTTTGTCCATATAAACAAAGCACATGCAAGGCTTCCTTATTGAATCTCTAGAAACTCCTTCATGAAATCCCACAAACTCTTTGCATTTGGAGAATTTTACACAAGAAAATATTGTGGAGACTAGTGAATATTTTCTATCTTGTGCAAAGTGGGGCCGCACTATTCATACTATAGTACCACTATAGTGACTGTGAATAGTAATTTCTAGGTTTATGGAATTCTTCCAATTGATTTATTTTTAAGACATAATCTTATATACATGGTTGAATTCTCATTACGAAGTATATCCAACTAGGGCATATGGAATCTGCTTTATGAGCTTTTACATGGATTTTAAAATTAATTCTAGCACAATCCATCTTCAATTATTAATCTAATTAATAACTAAAACCCATTTGAAATTTATCATTTAATTTAATTAGAATAATTATTAAAATCAAAGGCTCATTATGTTTCTAGTTAATAATCTCATTATTAACAAACATAATAGAAACCAAATAATTTCATTTGTGTCTTGTCCTTTAATTAATAAATTCTCATTAATTAAATTAAAGGTTTGTTATGTTTCCAATTAATAATCTCATTCTTTAAAAACATAATGAGAAATAAATAATTTTATTTAATCCAATTTAATTAAGACCAAATTGATTCCACCATGAGGCTTCTCAAGCCTCATTCATGGACCCAGTTGAAAAAAGCCTTCTCACCTTTACTTTGTTATGTGTGTGAGCTTAAAAGATATAGGTAATACATTTAAGGTGAAGTGAATAGATCATATGAATCATTCCAATTGTGAATACTATGCAACGCAGGCTTTTTGTCTTACATTGTCACAATCGAGCGAGAGCTATGAATTTAATCAAACTCACTAGCTCGATCATATGATCAAGTCAATATTACTTCATGATATTATTATCATATGGGAAACTCCTTTTGGATCATACATTATGTTGGCCAAGGATTTTTGTAGCTTGGAATATTGACCACATAGAATGAAGGTGTTGCTTACTTGCAAGGAGAAAAATTCCATATTGATCTCACACATATTCTATATGCATCTGAGCAATGGCACATTCGAGTCATGACCCTATCTTATATTAAGATTGATGTCGATCCTTAATGTCCTAATGATAAATTAACCATCATGTGCACAAGACAATTATGTTGTCTTGAGTCTATGGCTTAAATGCACTAAACATGATCATGAAGCAAGATAGTAACAACAAAGAGTGAATTGCTAAAAGCTCTATAACAAACTCTTTAATCTAAATAGCCTTCTTTGCAGCATTATATGTCATGATATACTCAACCTCAGTGGTGGAATCTATAGTGGTACTTTGTTTAGAACTCTTTGATGCTATTGTTCCTCTATTAAGGGTGAAGATGTATCCAGATGTAGATTTTCCATCACTAACATCTAAATAGAATTTAGAGTTGGTATACCCATCTACCTTTAGTTCTCCATCTTTGTACACATATACCATATCTGTAGTCCTTCTAAACTACCTAATAATACACTTGATAGTTTTCCAATACTCTCTGCCTGGATTCACCTAAAACCTACTTGTGACACTTATGGTGTAGGTGATATCTAAGTTTATACAAATATTGCGTACATTAAGCTTCTAATCGTCGAAGCATATGGAATGGCCTCTATCAACCTTTTCTCATTATCTGTTTGTGGGTACATGGACTTTGAGATATGGATGTTGTGTATGAATGGTAGTAATGCTCTCTTACAAACTTCCAACCTAAACCTCTTTGAGATTTTGTTTATGTACAAGGCTTAGGAAGACCCATCAATCTCTTCTCTTATCTTTATAAATGCTAATGCCCAAGATATAGGTCACTTCTCTAAAGTCTTTCATGGAGAACATATTGAATATCCATGTGTTGACTGAGGTCCTCATCCCGGCATCATTCTTACTAAGCAGTATGTCACTACATACAGCATTAGGAATGTTATATCACTTCCACTAACCTTTTTGTACACAAAGGGCTTATATTCATTTTTTTTATGAAGCTGAACCATTTGAATACACCATCAAAACAAAGATTCCAACTATTTGATGCTTACTTAAATCCTTTTTCAACAAAATATGCTTTATAACCAACAAAAATCCTTTGGTTACCAGGAAGATAGAACTCGTATCTTATAGAGTCCTTGTGATACGCCACATAGCAACCTATAATGGCCCTTGCCTCCCAATGGGATAAGCTCATCTTTCTTTAACTTGCTAATCCTTCTCCAAAATAACCCTATTTAAGATGTCCTAGATGATTGGGATTCAAGCCATCCCTAGAATGTTTGTTTGATATGAAATTCATCATAGTTTTATCATCCAAATTTGGGTTGTAAAAGTCATTGACCAATAAGCTAAAGCCAACCAATTTATTACAATAATAAATTTCGCTAATATTTTCTCAAAAACAAAATTCATAACTTTCTTTTACCAATTAAAGTACAGAGACAACATTTTCCAACCCATTTGGCACTAAGAGAATCTTTTAGGCTCAAACATAACTAGATAATAACGTAATTGAAACAGTGTTAATCCTATTAGTTGCACTGCTTGCCCCACTACTAACCTTAATCATCACTTCTTATTTTTCAAGCAATCTACTCTTAACTAAATATAGATTTGAAGTGCAAATGTGATGACACACCTAAATCTAAGATCTAAGATGTAGAAAACATATCAACTAAATAATATGTTTCATAAACATAAGTTCCATCTTTCAATCCACTAAGGCATCTGGCATAATGCCTCCAAAGCCCTGTCTTATTCCTATGAACACAAGTATTGGATGTCTTGCCCCTCTCACTAGCCTTGAGAATGGGAGGATCCTTCTTTTAGTTTTGCCCATCTTAGTCTCACTAATTGAAGGACTGTACGTCTCAAGGACAACCTACTTCCATAGGATGGGATGATAAGTTCTAATATCTGGCCAATTCTGTCAAGTTTGAGAACACTTAGCAAACCTCATCTAGTTGACTATCTTGGTCCTAGTCAACATAATGGTCTCAAAAGATATAAAAGGCGTGCGTAGCATCATTAAAGAATAATTTTAACTATAGAAAATAAGCTAGATTATTAGTTTGGTGGTTAATGTTATTTTCGAATGATCATGGACTTTAAATCACATGGCCTCCCATTAGATTTTTTGAATCCTACATACACTCGGCTAGAAAATGGAAATTCCATTAGAAAAAAAAATTCTAATGAGTGATTAGGGTCTTCACTAAGCATATCATACCTCATGCATACAATTCTTTGCATGTTATGCACAATAAGTGGCAACTCTTACAAGCGCATTTCATGTGCGGTCTAATCTTTAACTTTGGCCCATGGTCTAATGGAACTTCACACATATAATTCTTGGCATCATGGATCCACTTAAGTCACACTCACCAACTGACAACTTATCTGATCTGTAACCCCATATGTGGCCCTTTTAGTTCTCAAGATGAGGTATCATTTGAATGTAACGTTAAGTGGACTTGGAGTCTTAAATACAATGTTGCAATGTGACCCCACAAATGTGAAGATATAAAATTCTAAAACTATACCTAGAACTCCAAGCTTGATGGAGGGCCACAGTGAAACAATTTTGTTATTACAACTTCATATTGTGATGAAGAAGTTTTCAATCCATGTACTAATCACATTAGCTATTTTACATTAACATATCAAATATATGCAGTAACAACTAGAGCTAACAATTGCATCATGCACCCATGTGTGAAGCCCTATTCTATTACAAGGCTTTAGAACTTGTCTTCATTGGTCTTAGGTTCCTTTTTTCCCCAAGCTCACCATGCTTGGATCATTAAATATACTTTAAGTCTTGGTCCTAAGCAAACACTAACTTCTTAGCCTCCAAGTGGTCACCAACCTTTGGTCTCAAAATTACAATTACATCATGGCATACCATAGAGAATATAATTTCTATACTGCTTAAAAACTTAGGTTTATGCCTTTACAACACATGATAAATATTTCATACATCCACATGGTTCCTAAATTCATAATGGATCCATCTATCCATAAAACATTCAAACGTCACATGTATGAATCGATAAAATTCATTTGACTAGTCCTTTCATGACTTACACATCTCATGCCATAATTTCATTTGTAGAAACTCCTTCCCAAGGTTTTAAATTTTGGGAAAACAAGGTTTGATGAATTCTGCAACTGATTTCATGATTACGAGAACCCTTCCTATGTTTGTGGTGCCTTTGGTTGCGCTTGCAAAGGCTAGATACAACATAATTCATAACTCTAACGCTCACAATCTTGTCATCAAAAAAACCCTTCCTATAACCTCAAAACCATATTTGGAAATTGCAAAACCAAGCATGGCAAAGATCATATCCTTATAGTAGTTGCATCCACGAATGCCCACCCATGGTCGTAGGGGTCATTGTTAGTGCCTGTGAAGCCACCTACAGTAGAATCATAGATTCTACCATGGTTTTACCCACAACCATACTCATCATTATTGGGAAGTTGTGAGCGGCTGTGGAACAAGTTTCCAAGGCCACAAGCTTCAACAATGAAGCTTGCATGACTTTTCTTGTTTGTCAAGTTTTTTCCAACATTTAAAACCACGCAAAAACAATTCTTGCAATCATAATCAAATATCTAAATATAAGTTTATGAATGTCAAACAAAAACTAACCATAAATCATAAAATAAATCATTCTTGGCACATTTATATAAAGAAAAATGGTAACTCTAATACCTCTATTGGGTTTGGGATACAAAATTTTTATTTAAAAACATAGAATAATAGAAAAAACACAATAGAATTAAATTCTCAATCTAGTTTGCTTTTCTTCGCAAAACTCATATAAATTTAAAATACATTAGTTGTATGGGTTGTTACTTAGAAATCAAATTCCAGGTAAAATTTGTCTGCAATCTAAAAGCTGTGAAACTTCAGTCATGATGTCTAGTTTGTCTACATAAACAATGCACATGTGAGGCTTTTCAAATGAATCTCCACGAATTTTTTCATAGAATCTCTCAAACTCTTTGTGCTTGGAGAATTTTACCAGCAAAAAATTATGGAAGCAAGTGAATATTTTTTCTCTTGTGCAAGTTAGAGCGACCCTATTCATGCTAGAGTACCACTATAGTAACATGTGAATATTAATTTCTAGATTTTTAGAACTCTTCCAATTTATATACTCCAAGAGACTATCTTATATATGGTTGGATTCTTATTACCAAGTATGACCAATTAGGGCATATTGAATGGATTTTATGGGTTTTGCATGAACCTTAAAATTAATTCAAATCCATTTTATCTTTAATTATTTGTCCAATTCTTAACTAATGTCCATTGAAATTTTATCCTTTAATTTAATTAATCTTATTAATTGAATCAAATGTCCATTATGTTTCTAGTTAACAATCTCATTATTAACAAGCATAATATGAATCAAATAATTCTATTTATGTCTTATCCTTCATTAATTAAATTAAAGGCTCAAAATATTTCTAGTTAATAATCCATTATTAACAAATGTAATGATAAATAATCTATTCTATTTGGTCCAACCCATCTGTGACAAAATTGATTCCATCATAAGGCTTCTCAAGCTTTGCTCATGGCCATGCTTTACAAAAGCCTTCTTGCCATTTATTTGTTCTTATTTGTATGACTTTGTAGGTTCATTCATAACTGGCAATAAGCATAATTTAAATGATATGAGTAACATCAAACATGAGGCCCACATTGTATTTTATATAAAGTTAAGTGAATGAATCACATGAACTCTCTTGATCGTAAATACTATGTGATGAATGCCTCTTGTCTTACTTTAGCTCAATTGAGTGAGATTTTTGAATTTATTCAAAATCACTTGCTTGATAATATAACCAAATCAATGTTATCTTATGAGACTAATATCCTATCAAAAACTCCTTCCCAATTATATACTATCATGGTCAAGGATTTTCATTTCATTGAATATCAACTACATAGGATAAATTTCTTACTCACTTGCAAAAAGACAAATCTCTTATAGATTGTACAAACGCCTCTATAGACATTCGAAAAATGGCATGTTAGGTTCATGATCCTATCTCATATCAAAATAGATGCAAGCCCTTAATGACCCAATGACACCTGACCGTCATACACACAAGAAAACTATGTCGTCTTAGGTTTAAGGCCCATGTACACTTTACATGATCATGAACATAACATTGACAGTAAAGAGTGATCTTTATGTGTCTTTTTCATTCTTCAAGTTAATGTTCAAATACTCTTTTTCCAATAATGTATCTACACATACGTATTTTCAATATCTCATATTAAATAGATAACACTCACCATACAAACACATGGTGTGAAGGTCATACCAATTCTATAATACCCATTCAAAGAATTGGTGACTAATGAGAAAATTTTAATTATTGTATACTAAGAAGTCTTGTGTCTATATTTATAACCCATTAAAAGTATAACTCCTTAATACAACCATATGGGCACATTCATAACTTTACGTCATACAAGATTTACATATATAATTAAAACTACTAGAATATCATAAAATGGAATATCAAAATTTTATTAATTAATAAAAATAATATTTAGAGCCAATATTTCTCATAAATAATTTGGGGTTAGAAGAAATATCACTAAGAATCTCTCACTTGCTCTGCAACACTAATGACCCTAATGCCATTCTCTATGGTATCTAATACCTATCTTCTCAAGATAGCAATTTAGCTATACTTACATCATCAACTTTGGGAGTAGATAAGCAACATTATCGATTGAAACTATCTTTTGCATTACAATGTTGTCCTTTCCAATAATCTCGTGAATAATGTCATAATGCCTCTTAATGTTTTTAACTTTTTGTTGAGACATTGATTCCTTTTCTTGTGTGATGCATCCCTAGAACCCTCTAAAGTTCTATGACAAACTTCTTAATCCAAAAGCATTATTTGTTGCATCACATGTTGCGATATACTCAGCCTCAATGGTGAAATTTACAATAGGATTCTATTTGAAACTATTCTAACTTGCTGCTTATCTATTAAGGGTGAAAATGTATCTAGAAGTAGATTTTCTAACATCAACATCTAATGAAAAATTAGAGTTGGTATAGCCTTCTACCTTCAGTTCTCCATCTTTATACAAAAGTAGCATATCCTTAGTCCTTCTCAAGTACTTAAATATACACTTGATAGTATTTCAATGCTCTTTGGCTAGATATACTTGAAACTTGCTCGTAACACTTATGACATATGCTATAGTTAGTGGCATACAATACATTACATATATCAAGCTTCTAATCTCCGAAGCGTATGGAATAGCCTTCATCAAACTCCTCTCTTTTCATCTGTGGGCACATGGACTTTGAGAGATAGATGTTGTGCCTAAAGGGTAGCAATCCTCTTTTAGAGACTTCCATTCTAAATCTCTTAAGAATTTTATGTATGTCTAAGGTTTGGGAAAAAATACATCAATCTCTTTGCTTTATCTCTATTGATGCCAATGCCCAAACTATAGTTCACTTCATATTCTTTCATTGAAAATGTACTAGATAACCATACTTTGACCAAAGTTATCATCCTAACATCATTCCCATTAAGTTGTATGTGATCTACATACAACACTAAGAATGTTACAATGCGCCCACTAATCTTCTTGCAAATGTAAGGCTCATCTTTATTTTTTATGAAGCTAAAAAATTTGACTGCATAATCAAAATGAAGATTCTAGGTCCTTGATGCACTTAAAACCATAAATAGATCTCTTAAACTTGTATACTTTATGAGATATGCCTTGAAATTTAAAATTGCATGGTTACACCATATAAATAACCTCATCAAGAAACCTATTGAGGAAAGTAATTTCGATAACCATCTGTCAAATCTCATAAACTAAATGGTTAGCTATTGCAAGGAGCATCCAAATGGATTTGATCATAGCTACAAGTGAGAAGGTCATCTCATAGTCAATTCCCTTCTTTTGACTATAGACTGCCACCATAAGCTTAGCTCTATAAGTCTCCACCTTACAAGTCGAACCAATCTTCCTCTTATATAGTCACTTACATCCAATGCAAACTATTCCTTCAAGTGGATCCACTAAGGTTCAAACTTAGTTTGAATACATCAAATCCATCTCAAACTACACAACCTTCTACCACTTAGTGGAGTCTCTATCTGACATTGGTTAATTGTATGAAAAAGGATAATCTCTATGATCATTGTCTCTCATAAAGAAAAACTTTTGTCCATTCTTTAGAACATAACCATATCTCTCTAGTGCATAAGAGGCTCTACCCGATTGTTGCAATCATTACACCATCGAAGGTGTTTCTTGAAGAGGTAGTTGTTGTATGGTCTCTTTGCTTTGTTGCTCAAGTTAAACTTCCTTGAACACAATGGTTTTACCATCACCACCTTCATGAATGAACTTTTCTTCAAGGAAGCATGCTTGATAATTAACAATGATCCTTTTGTCAATAAGAAGATAGAACTCAAATCCCACAAAGTCCCTAGGATACCTATAAAGTGACCCATAATGGTCCTTCACTCTAACTTGTCTATCTTACACTTCTTAAGGTAAGTTAGGCATCCCCAAATCCTAATATGCTTTAGGCTTATGTTCCTCCCATTCTACATGTGATGCAAGATCAAAAGATTGAGCTTAGAGGGAATCCTACCCAAGATGTAGGTTGCCACTAGAAGGGCGTGTTGCCATAAAGAAATGGATAACTTGGTGAAGCTAATCATAGACTGAACCATGTCCAATAGAGTTTAATTCAATTGCTCAACCACAACATTTAATTGAGGAGTTTTCAGTTGTGTAAGCTATGACACAATGCTATTCTCTTTTGAGTAATTTGACAAACTCAACACCCATATACTCCCCACTTTGATCTAATGCCTATCAGATGGACTCTTGGCCATCTTACCTAATATGCAGGATTTGTAGGTCCAATAGGGCTACTCTCCCAATAGGCTAATTAGCCCAACTTTCTCCATCTTGCTAATTTTTGTTTCTCCTATAAGGCCCAATCTAAGATGTCACAATTGCTTGGGATTTAAACCATCCCTAACATGTTTGTTTGATATGCCATTCATCTCTATTTTATTATCCAAATTCTGGTAGTAATGGCCATTTACAAATGAGCCAGTGCCAATCAATTTATTATAATAATAAATTAGTTATATATTATCTCTAAAAGAAAATTCATTACCTTCTTTTATCAATAAAAATATAGAGACAATATTATTAAATCCATTTGGCAACAAAAGACAATCTCTTAGACCTAAAACTTGACTAAATGATAACTTAGTTGAAGTAGTGTCAATCTTAATAGGCACAAGATTTGCCCCATTGTTAACCTTAATCACCATTTCTCACTTATCAAGCAATTTAGTCTTAACCAAATCTTGATTCAAATTGCAAATGTAAGAGAACACACCTAAATCTAAGATCCAGCGTGTAGAAAGCACACTAATGAAATAAGATGTTCCATAAACAAAATGTTCCTCACGTTCTGTGTCATCTTTTAGGCTATTGAGGAATTTGGCACAATTCCTCCCCTAATACCTCTTCTTAGATCTCACGTCACTCCCATTGGCCTTGGGAACAAAAGGCTTCCTTCTTGTGGTCTTACCCTCTTTAGTCTTACTAATGAAGGGTCTAGATGTCTCATGAACAACCTTCTTCTCATGGGATGGGATGACAAGTTCCAAGATCTTGCTGATTCTTTCAAGGATGAGAACACTTCTCAAACCTCGAATATGATTGACTATCTTGGTCCTAGTCAACATAATAGCCTTAAAAAATATAAATAAAGCATATAACATCATTTGAGAATAATTTAACTATAGAAAAATAAGCAAGATTATTAGTTTTGTTGTAATGTTGTTACCAAATGATTATGCTCTTTAAATCATATAACATACCCTTAGATTTTTTAAATCCCAAACCCCCGTGGGTATAGAATGAAAATTGCGTTAAAAACAATTTCTTAGCCAATGATTGAGGTCTTCATTGAGTATAGCATATCTCACACATATAGTTCTTGACATGCTAGGCCTAATGAGTGCGACTCTTGCCAACACATCTCATGCACGGTCCAATCCTTCACTTTGGCCCATAGCTCAACAAAACGTCACACATACAGTTCTTGGCCTTATGGTCACATAAGTCACACCTATCAACTAACAACTCACTGGATTGATAACCCCATCCATGACTCTTTTAAATTTTAAGATGAACTATGCTTTGAATGTCACACCAAATATACCCAATGTCCTAAATACATCATCAAAATGTGACTCTACCAATATAATGATATCATTATGCAATAAAACATAAGGTAAAAATAATATGGATGATCATTGACTTCCTAGATCCAATTAGAGCCAACAATTAGGTTGTGCACATGTGAGTGAAGTCTTACACTATTAAAAGGCTTTAAAACTTGTCTTCATTAGACTTGTACTCCTTTTCGCCATGGGCTCGCTACACTTGGATCACCAAACAAACTCCAACTCTTAGTCCTAAGCAAACACCAACTCCTTGCCCTCCAAGTGTTCACCAACTCTTAGTCTTAAGATTACAATTACATTGTAGCATACCAAATAGAATTTATTTCATATACTACTTAAAACTTGGGTTTATGCCCATATAACCTATAGTAAATAATTTAGACATCCAAAATAATCAAAACCAAAGCAAAGTATTACATCCACATTGTGTCTTAAGTCCATAATACATCCATCCATCCATACAACATTCGCAAATCACCTATACAAACCAATTAAATTCATTTGAATGATCCTTTTGTGACATGCATTTCATGCCATAGTATCGATTGTGGAAACTCCTTTCCAAGGTCTTAAATTAGGGAAAAGCAAGGTTTAATGACTTTGGCAACCAATTTCATGATTTTGGGAATTCTTTCTACATTTGCAAAGTGATAACATGTGTTTTTATAGCTTATTTGTGCCCTTTGTATGCTTAATTTTGCATGCATGTGAGCTAACATAGTTAAAATATATTTTCATACATGAATTATATTAAACATCATGATTTGGATGTGAAAATGTGTAGTTTTGGAGCTATGTAATGGTTATGAACATGCACTACACTTAAAATGCAAAATTTGGTTAGAAGGTTAGCTTGGTAACTACGAAATGGTAAGCCATAGCTACGATGCTATAGTGCAACCATGAGACTTAACTGTAATGTGCACTGGAATTGTTTACAGAAGTTGGTCACGGTCGGAGAGCTAAAGACTGTAGGTGTGAAAGAAGACAGTGAAAATGCAAAACTAGCTATGGAATGCACTAGGTAAATAGGCAAAACATATCATGATCTATAGCATGAGTGCAAAAGAGTTAGTTGGGACCGCAAGAAGGCTAATTGTGGCAGTGAATTAAGGGCATAGAGCCTATAGAAGCTATAGCAAAATGCACAGTAGTCGATCTTGTGATCATGGTGAGACATGGCATGAGAGAGAAATAGAACTGTGATAATAGGAGTTGAGATACAAAGTTTACGTAAACCTGCACCCAAGTTCGTGGGTGCGGAAAGTGATGTCATGACCCTAGAGGATAACACGACAAAAGATCAACTAACATACCTACATGAAATTTTAAGGGCATTCTTGTCTTTTCTCTCACATTACGTGAACCTTAGACACCTTCCACCTATATATAGGTGTTCTATATGGTGTTTAGAATATCACAAACTTAGTTCTACACTTTGAAACACTTACAATTTTAAAACATAAGATTGGAAGGGCTAGGAGTAAGAGGAATCTGCACTAAGGCTTGAGGCATTTTCATAGCCCAAGCAAGGTGAGATCTTTAAACTAAATTTTTAAAATTTATCAATTGAACAAGGTGGACATGATTTTTATTGAATTTACCATGAATTTCCAAGTCTCTTTCTAGTCAACTATGTTGTGCTTGGTGAAATATGTAAGCATGAGTTGTGATTGATTGTCCTTCCTTAGATTATTCACAATTGTTGAACTATATGGTAATTAAGGGTATTAGCTAATGTACTAATTAACCTATGACTATGCGAGGAATAACAGACGTGAAACTCATGCACTAGACATGCAAATTGCAAACACTAATTTTGTGTAAATAAGGAGAATGAAACTAAAAGATTAGTGTAGGTAACAATTTTTAATCACAAAACTTAAACCCTTGACTTGATTTAGCCTAGAAAAACCTATGAGAATCTCAAATCAAAGTTATAGGAGAATTTGGAAGAATATCCTATAGATTTTAGTATTAATGACCCATAAATAGTGCAACTAAACTGATAATTAATGTAACTTGCATACATAGGAGACCAAAAAAACACAAGTGGCTAGATGCTTTAGTTATTAGTACTTTGTCCTTTTAATTTTGTGTTGCAATTTTCTAAGTGTGCATTGTTATTTAGTTGTTTTACTTTCACTACTTTCTTGCAGTCTAACTAATAGAATCTTAGTTAAATCAATAAACATGAAACCTCTCCTGATGGGAATAACACTTGCAATCACCATGATACTAGTACTCTATAAATGTAATTTTGGTGTGGTAACAACCTTCATCACAAAGCCTTTGGTGTCATTTGCAAAGGTCGAATGCAATAGAATTTATTATACTATTGGTCTCAGTGCTAGCAACCTTCGAGAAGTTGCCTATGGTGGTGGAACCAATTTCCATGCTCGTGAGCTTCAATAGTGAAGCCAACATGATTTTTCTGATTTCCCAAGTTTTTATTTTTAATGTCATTCCCACCATTCAAAACAATACAAAAACAATTCTTACAATCCTAAACAAGTATTCTCATACAGGTTTATGAATTTTAAATGAAAACTATCCACAAATCTTTTAAAAAAAAAATCATTCCGAGCATGTTTTTACAAGAAAAATGGCGGCTCTGATACCACTATTGGGTTTTACCAGGTTTGAGATGCAAAACTTTTAATTTAAAATAAGGAATAATAGAGAAAAAATGCAGTAGAAATAATTTCTCAACCTGGTCCACATTTTTTGTATTACTTATATAAATTAAAAACAAGTTAGTCATACAGATTGTTAGGTGTAATCAAAATTTTGACAAAATTTTCTACAATCCATGAGCTGCAAAACTTCAGCCATGGCCTCTAGTCTGTCCAAATGAACAATGTGTAGGCAAGGCTTCTCTAGTGAATCTCCATGCATTTCTCTATAAGATCCCACAAACTCTTTGTGTTTGAAAATTTTTACAAGAGAAATAATTGTTGAGGCTAGTGAATATTTTTTTTCTTGTACAAAGCAGGGAATTACTATTCACACAATAACACCACTACAATAATGTGTGAATAGTAAGAAGCAAGCGTCAAGGCTAAAATCAGTTATCCAAGAATAATCAAAGGATCATTACAAGGTCTAAGGCTAAAAAGTTGAACGAAGCAATGACAACCATTGTGAAGGAGTTTCGAGAGGTTTTTGGGCACTTGGAGAAGCCCAAAAAAGAAGAGCTACCATGGGCCGGCTTGATGCAAAAAGAGCTCAAAATAAGTTATGGATTAACCCTTGAATCAAGCTCAACAACAAGTTGATTGATTCCGACCATGCTAGATCAATCTGAGAGCCCCATGATCATCACAACACCAAACGGTGATATTCTATCTTTATGATTAGAGATGTGTGCTCAATCATAAACCCTACAAGCCAACCTATCCGAAGTTATGATCACAAGCCTGACCACTCGATCATGTCACTTGCAATCAAAAACATGGGAGAGATGTGATTGTCCCATCTTAGCACTCAGACACAGCCGATCAACCTCCTAATCGAGCCTGAAGATAGAATAAAACTAGGCTTGATTAGGAAACTACCTATTTCATTAGTTTTCTTTATTTTATTAATTACCATACGAATTTAAGGGTAGCAAAGGCTCCTTAACACTATAAATAGGGCCTTTGGGTATGTTGACGAAAAAACTTTTAACACTTGAATTCATTGGATGAGCAAGTCAAGAACTCTCCAACCTAAATAGAACTAATAAAGGAACTACTAAACATAAACTTTTGTCCATGAAAAGGAATAGTTAGTCAAATAGGGGCAAGATTGCAAAAGCCTCTAAAAGGTGAATTAGTATGCTTCATAAAGACCAGTGGTGAAGTATTTGCTATCACATCTCTAGAATGAAGGGAAATAGCCCCCCACTTGGCAAACCATAAGTAAAATTGTCTTAGTGATATGTCCTCTAATGCCAAATATTTATGTTTTGTTGGAATATTGATTGTAAATATTAATTTTACATATTATTTCATTATTATATGGCATTTTATTTTTGTATATAAATCTTGTATTAGTCTAAAGTATTGCATGTATCCATATGATTGAGCTAAGAGATCAACTTATAAGAATTATGAATATAGGCACAAGACTTTTTAGTATATAATCATTAAGACCGACTTCCAAATCATTTAATCTATAAATGGGCATTAGATATTGACATGATCGTGCACCTTATGTTTATATGATGAGTGTTAGGGCCATTTAGTATGAGAAACTATGAATATGTGTGTGGATGCATCATTGAAAAACAATATATTTGAACATTGACTTGAGGAATAATGCAGAAATATGAAGTTTACTCTTTGCTATCAATATCTTGCATTATGATCATATTAAGTGTGAGTACACTTTAGACCTAAGATGATATTATTAACTTATGTGTACCATGATCAATGAATCATTAGAGCATTAAGAATTGCATTAATCTTGATAACATTATGAGCTCAAAGTGTCATTATTCATGTGCATATAAAGATATGCATACATTTAATAAGGGATTTGTCTCCTTGTAGATAAGTGAGACATATGTCCAATGCAATCAACATCTCATGAGAAGGAAATTCCTAGCCAACATTGCACGAGCAGAAAGGAGTTTTTTATGGACATCACTGTCATGAGACACATCAATTTGGTTATGATCGATTTAGTGAGTTTAACCAAATCCATGGCTTTCACTCAATCAAGACATAGCACAAAAACAGGTACATACGATATCGGATTTACAAGTGAAAGGGTTCTTGTGATCAAATCATTTCACTTCAATTGGGATTCGGTATGGGCTACAAGCTAAATGTTATCCATATCCTTTTAATTATGCTTATTACCAACCAAGGATAAACTTAAAGAGTCACACACAAAAGAACAAAGCAAGAGAAAGATAACAATATGCTATGGGTAGTTTGATCGAGCCTTAAGAAGTACGGCAATCAAAATTTACATACAACAATAAGATTAGGTCATGTGAATTTTATTTAGTATTCATTGTGCTTGTTGAAAATATGATTATCAATTGAAAAAAAAATGAGATTAAATGAATTGGGCTTGCAATAGGATTAAAGTCCATGTAGAAGCCTCATTTGGCCCTTTTCAGACATGCTTCTTATAAATAATAAAAGAACATGTTCTAACCATAAGAAAGGAATTGTGTACTAAAATAAGTAAGGTTGGAAGGTATTCCAATCCTAAGAATTGATTCTTGTTGGCACCCACTTTAGAAATGGAGAGAGAAACTTGTCTAACCTATTTTTCTTTTTATCTCTTACTTTGTTCTTCCTATTTCATACAAAAGAGTTTGGTGAGGAAAGGTGATTCTTGTCTGCAATTATTCATGTGGTTAAACCAAGGGCTAAAACTTAAATTTTCTAGGTGGAAAATCACAAAGAAAGAGTTTTGAAAGCTTGTATCAAAGGTAAAAATCTTCCCATCTCCAACATTATGATTATATGTGCTATGGTTATAAAAACAAACCAAATTAAGACTATTATTGCTACTGTCATGCATGAATGTTTTATTAAATTTTTAAATTGAAATTTTATATTCCAAGTCCAACAAAACCTAACAAAATGTAGATTAGGACAATAGCCAATGAAACTAAAATTAGGAAAGTTCAATCCTTAAAGGTGATTTGAAATGAAATAGAGAAATTGTTTAGAACAAGACATACAAAAGAAATATGGTACTCGGAGTAGCTATCAAACTTTGGTAGTTGTGCCAAAAGTGGGGGCAAATGAAAAAATGTGTGTGGATTTCAAATATTCAAACTAGGTGTACCCAAAAAATTGCTACCCTCTACCTAGAATAGACTGGTTGGTTAATTTAACTACAGGATTTAAATAGAGATATCATCTAATCTTATTGGCAAGAGAAGATAGAAAGAAAGTCAACTTCACTACTCTTTTAGGCACTTGCTATTATAAAGTATTATCTTCTAGGTTAAAAAACCTAAAGCAACTTATCAAAAAATTAATAGATAAAATATTCGAGGGATATATCATGTTAAGAAGTGAGTTCAATGATATCACCTATCCCTTTTGCTTGGTGAGGGATGGATATTGTTGGACTATTGCCAATCATTGCAAGATAGAGAAAGTCCTTAATGGTATTCATAGATTGTTTCACTAAATGAGAATAAGTCGAGCTAATAGCTAAAATAAAAGAGAATGGGTTACGAAATTCCTTTAGAAATACATTGCCCGTCAATATTAGGTAACAAGAAAAATGATTTTTAATAATGATAAGCAATTTCAAAGAGCAAAAATATAGGTTTGATGTAATAAAATGAAGATATACTAGCAATTTAACTCAATAGGTCACCCTCAAACAAATTAGCAAGTGGGGTCCATTAACAAAATTATTATCCAAGGGTTAAAGACAAAATTGGAAAAAGCTATAGGAAGATTGGAAGAAGAGCTCCTAGGAATTTTGAACATCCCTGATATCATCAACAAAAGAAGGCCCTTATTGCTTGGTAAATGAATGGAGGCATTGATTCTTACAAAAATAGTAGAGGAAGCACATGAAATCATGACTTATAATCTTGATCCAAATGAGCACTTAATGAAAGAAGAGTAGGACACTGAAGAGAAAAAGAAGACAAGAGGTGCATTTGACAAATCTCAAATATAAGTTGAGGATAGCAACACTCTTTAATAAAAGAGCAAACAAGTGTGAATTTAGGTGGGAGAATTGGTGGTAAGGAAATTGGAGGTACGCCATCCTATAGGGAAATTAGAGCTTAAAAGGGAAGGCCAATTTAAAATAAATGAAGTACTACCAAAACAAAGCTACAAATTAAAAGATATGATAGGAAACTATCTCCCTTAACCTTGAAATGTTGAAAATTTAAAAAAAAAATACATGTAATAAATATAGGATATTTGTAGTTTCTATCACCTTAGAGAATCGAACTACACTCCAACACAGCTCAAATATTGCTCAAAATTTTTCAAGGGATGAGCTAAAATTAGCTCACCGAGAGACCTAAACTATGCTCCAACTTAAGTGAAAAACTTGCTCTAAAAATTCCAAGGATGAACCAAAATCTACTCAACTAATAGGGTCAAATTTTTCCCCAACCCAAGTTACTTGAAAAATTTTAAATCTACTCAAAACCAAGAGGGCCAAATTGCATCATAACTTGAGTTTAAAAAAATGCTCAAAAACTTCTAAGGATGAGCCAAAATATGCTCATCCAAGAAGGTCAAATTGTGCCCCATCCCAAGCTAAAAACTATCTTGAAAAGGAATAAGCCAAAATCTATTCACTTAAGAGGATGAGCTACATCCTGAACTGTAAACTCACTCAAAAAAAATTCTGTGAAACAAAACAAAATTCGCTCAACCCAAGAGGGTCATATTACACTTCAACTCAAGTTATAAACTTGCTTAAAAAATTCCTTGGGGCTGAGTTAAATTTTGGTCACCTAATAGGGGCCAAACTACACCATAACCCACACTAATTACATGCTCAAAAAACTCGTTGGGGACTAGTCAAAAATTATTCACATAGGAAGGCTAAATTACACATCAACCCAAGCCAAAAGCATGTTTAAAGAACTCCTAAGGGACCAGTTAAGGTTTGGAATTTCTATTGAATATGGCTTGAGCATTGTGGTAAGCAAGGAGCTTATATAGTACACGTGTCCCAACATATGGAAAATGAAAAAACATTTGGTGACAAAGGACCTGATGCACGTCATGAGAGCACCAAAGTTAAAAGGACGTGTAGCAATGAGTAGAGTATTGTATCCATAAAAAGAGTATAGTTGGTGTTTATTGATGTGACTAAGGGAGTATTAGTTAGGTCATTCAAAAGGAAAGTAACAAAGAGAAGTAAAAACTTGGGAGCTAGAAAGCAAACCCAACACAAATTAAAGAGAAGGTCAGTAATGAAGATATCTAGTCCCTTGTGCAGTGTTGAAATTCAATGAATGATGGAATTGTTTGCAATCAATTTTAATTGACCTATTATGAAATGTTAATCTTTTACTCTCCAGGTCATCTTCCTAGATTCTCCCAAGCTTCAATCCAATTTGGAAGAGTTCCCACAACCTAATTGAATTGAGAATGTAATTAGTAATTAACAAATAATTCCACGCCAATTCCCTGGTTTCGCTTCCATTAATCCCACAAAATTTACATTTGCAATTGAAGTCTAACTCTTAAGTTTCACTCTCGTTATTTCTGACACAACCACAAATCAATTAAAGAGTAGCTAAACATTTAAAGGCATTAATCTCACAATTGCAAATAACAAGGATAAAGAAAGCAACTCAAAATCATGCATTCGTTAAAATCAAACACTAACACAAGGTCTTAGAATAAAAGTTTAGCTACACATAATAAAAGTCAAAAACTTCATGCTAATGTTCATCATCCATTATTCAAAAACCGAAGAAAAAAAAAAGAAATCTTATTCTAGAATCTTGAACTAGTGCATGAATTCCTTCTTGCCCTTGCACTATTTGATGTTACCACCCTTTCTTGCTTTCCCAAAATCAGCCAAAAAAAAACCTCTCTCAATTAGTTTCATGTGTTATATATATACAGGGGCACTAGAGTGTGAAAAAGAAGGCAAATTCAAGTAAAATTTGTTTCCAAATACAATGCAATGATGCTACCAGCAACTAGTCACAATCATGCCTTGCTCCTCCACCATCATGCTTCCAAGCATGAAAATTACATAACAATTGCAATTGTATTCCGCGATAGCCCTTTGCATCTCGATGGTCATGGCATTGAATCTTGCGATCATGCTGCTTGCTTGTAAAAATTTCAAAGTGTACCATGCTCCAACATTGCCATAGCTATCCTCTAACTCGCTGTCGCAACTCTCACAACAGTAACTACAGTTCTCATTTGCTGAATTTCCAGTGTATTCTACGATCCATCCTCATGGTTGCCCAAGCCCATCTCGCGGTTTCTCCTTTGTCTTCCGCGATCACGATTTGCCTGCAAATTTAGCACTTTATTGATTTTTGTCCTATAAATCCAATAACTTACTCAATTTTGCATAATTCACATCCCAACATGAAATTTTGTAATTAGAACATTTTTTCATACTATTTTAATATTAAATTTCACAACAAAACACATAATTTTAAAGTGAAAGGCTAAAATTTTCTATAAAATTAGGTGTTACCAGCACCAAAGATAATTTCATGAAAGAAGTTCCATCTTTATTAAATTCACATTCACAAATTTATAAAAAAATGGAGACAAAATAGGGGTAGTGACAATCCGTGTCTCAACTAGTTTGAGTTATTGGGACCAAATGTGGACCATTCCCTAGACTCACCATTGGTCCTCTACTGTTGGATTTTGCATCACTTGGGATGCAAATATGCAATTTTAAATTTTAAAGATGTACCAATATGCAACAAAATAAATCTCCAAAACCCGATGCGCTTTTCTTCTTTTAACACACACACGCCTATCCATACGAGAGATTTACGAATATTACCTCAATAATTAACTGCCAAATCTTTTGTGTGTGATCCTCAAGCCACAAATCTCAAGTCATGGCCTCTAGGTTGTCTATACAAACAAACTTAGGCAAGAAACTCCGAAAAACACTTCCCAAGACTCTTTCGTGAAATTTTGGAGAAGAAATCTAAAGAGAAAATACAACAGGGTTAGAAAAATTTTTCTCGTTATTGAAGTGGGTGGCTACTATAGATTTTCTGTAGGTTTGAAATGATTTACACCTAATCTATCCTAAGGCATAATCTCTATCTTATGGCAAGAATGACACTTTTTCTAATTTGGAGGCAAAAGATATGGAATGGGATCCTAGAGACTTTTACATAGACCTTTAAATTAATTCAAGACAAACCACTTTAATCATTAATCTGATTAGTAATTAAAGCCTCATTCTGTCTTGAGTTTTAATTTTAATTAATCTCATTGGTTAAATTAAAGCCATTTAAGTTTCTAATTACAATATTAGTGTCAACAAACATAATGAAAAATAAATCATTTCTCTTGGTACAACCTCATTATGACCTAATAAAATTGATCCTTAGACATTATAAGTCTTGATCAAATCAACTGAAACAAAATTACTATCTCGCCATTATCATTTTCTCATTTGTGTGATTTTCTACGTTTATCCTTATTTAACAACAAGTATAGCTCGAAGCAAATATATAGGTAACACATAGCCTATGGCCTATATCGAATTCCAATTAAGATGAAGTGCTATAATCACATGAACTCTTTCGATCATGAATACTATGTGTATAGACCTTTTATCTTGCTATGTCTCAATTGAGCGAGAATTATGAATTTAGTCAAACTAACAAACTCAATCATATAATCAAATCAATATTCATCATGAGATTAATGTCTATTTGGAACTCCTCTTTGATCATACATTACCTTAACCTAGGATTCCTATCTCATGTGACATTAATCGTATAGGACATATGCCTTACTTATTTACAAGAAGATAAGTTTCTTATCGATCAAAAATATACACCCAAAACATATATAATCAATGGCAATTTGGCCTCAAGATATTGATCATGATATGCACAAGATATTCGTGTAGTATTAGGTATAAGGCTCACTTATACTTAACATACTCATAAAACAAGACATAAATAATAAAGATTCAACTCCAAGTTTCTATTTCATTCTTTAAGCCAATGTTCAAATACATCATTGCCTATCATATCCTCATACAGGTATTTTGAATATTTTATATTGAATGACATAACACTAACCATGCAAACAAAAAGTGTACAAATCGTACTGACACTCTAGTGTTGATCTTATGAATAAGACTTCTTAATACAATCATTCAAATACATACAACATTTTACACCAAATCAAGATTTACTTTTACATACATAAATAATACTGCCAAATATTGATAAAAATCAATATTTTATTAATTGTAAAGAACATTTACAACTAAAATCCATCTTAAAAAATTATTTGTAAAAGATATATCATCAACATCTACCTCTCCTTCTCTATCATTGGTCTTGGCCTTAGCATTAAGGTCCTTATTGAGATTAAGAAAGCCGAAGCCACGTGAGGGGTCTGTCTTGAAGCCAAATTTCTTGTTAAGATTCAGATCAACACTCTCTTTCACAAATCCCTAATTTACCATATGGTCCAAGCACCTGTTTGTTCCTGCCAATGTTGAGATAGAAATTATTGTCCTTTAGCAGTTTAAGAAAACTCTATTAAGTTGAAAAGACAACCTGTAGATCGAGTAATTTTGAGCTCAATTGAGAATGACTTAGTCAATGTGTTGATTTCTAGTTCAAGCTTTTCATTTTTAGCCTCAAGCTCAGTCACTTAGCTCATTTATACCAATTCTCACTCATAAGACTATTTGAGCTCTGTTTCCATCATTACAGCCTAGTTTTGGAGTAAACAAATCTCCAACGATAGAGCATTAATCAACTCATCCAACTCTTGAAATGGCCGCATTTCACTAGATTTAAAATGACAAGCAAGTTCATTCATCTAATTGAAGTTGTAAAAAATAAAAGAAACAATAAGCACAAGGTCAACAAATAAGCTAAGTTGAAAGGCAAGAATATACCAAACAGGTGTGAAGGATGGCCCTAGAAAGTAACTCTTGATGTGAGGAATTTGAAAGCAAGTCCTAGTCACAACACATAGCTCCACTTAAGAAGAATTCCAAATCTAGGTAGGGGTCTTGAACAACAAAACCCCTTGTCATAAGGAAGGCATTGGGTTTCCTTCACATGGCTTTACCTTCAATATATGGTGGTACATGAGGAATTGGGGAAGCCCTACGAGGAGTCGAGGAGGAATCATCTATAGTGAAAGAAGAGCAACTAGCCACCACTTCAATTGAACAGGTTAGGGCTCGGGTGGACAAGCTGTAGCTACACAAGAGCAACACACACCATTGGAAAGGTTACCTTTTTTCAAAGAACCCAATTTCTTTTGAACAACTTATTCTTGATGATTAAACTCAACTCTAAGAATATCTTCCATTACCATACCTACAAAATATTAAAAAAAAAAAAGTAAGGTTTACAAAATAAGAGAAAATTTAATTAGCTCAAGAAAGAAATTACCTATATTTTCACAGAGTTCTTATTCATTATGGCTTAAACCAAAGACTTGGGGTACCATGGGACTGGTCATTATTCAAAGGTTAAAAAAAAGCTATTCAAAGCACAAATACTCCCACCCAGAATGAGAGAGAATGATCTTGTTGATAAGGGGTTTGCTAACGAGGATAATCCAACTAAAAGATGAGGAAACCCTTAGGGTTAGGACCCTTGAGGTAGAAAACTTCAATCTTCCTACCTTTATTGCTGTTGGAAGGAGAATCATTGAAACCATGATCATAGCTCGGGGGCCGGAATAGAATACCTCAAGCTCAAAGCATTTTAACTACATAAATGAAAAAATTGTTTGGCAGTAAGCTCTGTACAAGCCTACCTAGAAGAACAAAAAAATCAACCAAAATATGGAAGGAATTAGATATTAGGTTTGAAAGAAGAATGCTGTATAAAGCTAAAATTCTAGTAAAAACAAATGGATCAAAAACCTTAACCTCAATCTAAGTTGAATAGCAAAAATAGTAATAGAACAAGGAGGAGGAAAAACTACAAGTCCAAAAATTGAGAAGGAGTTGGGTTAAATAAAGGACCCAAACTAAGGATGAGCGTCTATGTGTACAGCCTAGATATAACTCGAGTAATGAAAAGGTGACGTGATTGGGAAAGTGGTAGGGTAGCTATAGAATAAGGGCCCCATACATCCACATGTACAAGTTGAAATGATTTGACAGTAGATCTATTATGTACAAGGAAAGGTATTCTCTTTTATTTTGCTTATGGATAGGCTTGACTTATCCTGTGAGGCATTACATTGATAAAGGAGTGAGAGAAGTGCACTATTTGAGCTATGTGATGAGAAGTGTGATTTGATCTAAAATTCCAAAGATCAAAGTTTTCTTGAGGTGATGCCTTTTGTGAGCACGCAACACTATTAGTTGAGGATTAAGGGATGCTCTTCCTGGTGTAGGATATACAAACCTTGATATTGTTTAGCAAGTTCAATCCTCATCCATGGCGAGTGATCCTGAATATGACATGCATCAAAATTCAGGACAAAGGAACAAGAGTAAGTTTTGGTGAGCTAATTGATAAAAAGTAAGTTGAATTTAAATATTGGTACAAATGGCACTTACTAATGGTAAGGTAATCTGAGATCACCACAATTGCGACACTAGTAATATGAAAGAGTTGTTAGGAAGATTTACAAATAGATGTGACACTTGCTTATATGATTGGAATAGATCAAGGGAACATCACATGTGGTATGAAGCTCCACTATCAATGATCCAATAGGGTGAACCCAAGAATGATTCTCCATCTGTTACAAGTTGGGTATTATTACTAAAGGATGTAAGGGAAATACATTTTCAATCTGAGAGAATGATTGGTTACCTACAAAGTTAGAGTGAGAGTGGTGGGGCTAGTCTGGTTTTTGCTTGTTGATTTGCTCTTATTGACTTAGCGAGTTTTTTTATTGTTTATACTGAATATTTATTCCATTTTTCAAAATGTACCTATTTTAAAACAAGTTGCAAAACTAACCCAATTCCGTAATTTGTAATTACGAAAAAACCAATTCTGTGATTTAAAATCGTGAAATTACAAAATAAAAAATACAAAAATGTAAAAAGAAATCATAAAAATGCAGAAAAATGAATTGAGAATAGTGCTTTCTGTGAAATTGTATCATGGAATTGGTGTCAGATTCTATTATACGAGTTCACGGAATCTAACACCTCCATTACTGCTTCTTTGACCACATGTGCTTTCTGTATTTATACACTCAACCGACATTCACCATCAACTTTCTCCCACAGCCTCTTGAACTTCTTTTTCTTCTTCTTGTTCACTTCATCTACGGCAAGCAATTCTTCACTCCCTTATCGATTGACATTACGCTCCTCTTTCAGTGGTTGGCACTCTACAATAATTATCTTCTTTTTTAATCTCGATTAAATCAATATTTTATGTATACAAATTTGACTTAAAATTTGATTTTTACAGTTGAGATCTATAATTTTATTTATAATTTTAGATTGTATGTTTAAAGCTGTGTTTTGTATATGGGTATTTGAACATTATTTAATCAGACATTTTAGACACTATTTTTAGATTCAACATTTAGTTAGCTTTTGGTTTAAGACCATGTTTGGTTAGAACAAATTATTGTCTAATTAATTGAATTTCAGATTTAAGGTTGTATTTGGTTTGATTTCAATTTAAATTTTAAGTTTTATCCAAAGAAATGTTTGATTTGAAATTAAATTTACATTTTCAAATTTTATTTAAGGTTGTGTTTCGTATATAACTTTCTAATTTTCAAATTTACATTTTAAAGTATCTGCACAATTTTTCTTATGTAATATAATCTCATATTGTTTGATTACAGGTTTATAATTTTAAGTATTTGTAGAATTATTATTATATTTATATATATAGAATATGTGAATATACTACTTTAGTGAGTAAATATGTTTGGATTAATATAATAATTTAATAGTTGTACTTTATTATTTCTCTCTTGTATTTGAATCAATCAAAAATTTATTTTATAATTTATAGTTTGATTTGTATGTGTTACAATGCTTCACAAAAATTATACATACTTTGTAATTTATTTTAACAATTTTAAAATATATTTAATTTAACAGATTAAAAATAATTTAAATTTATTTTAAATATCTATTTACGCATTATATATTATATGTTAGAGTATAATAAATCTGTTTGATTTGAGCGTGGATAGGCAACACTTAGTTGGTTTTAAGATTTGAGAACATGTTTGGCATTTAGAGTCAAGCAGCGTTTGGTTGGTTTGATTGAAGACAATGTTTGATTTAAAATTTATAAGGTATGTACATAACTTTTGTTATATAATATATAGACATATTTGTTGATTATGTGTGTGTGCTTTTTTGTATATATAAAAGATATTGTCATATTTATACATATTGAATATGAGAATATGCTGCTTTAGTGAAAAAAATATTTTTGAATGAATTTAATAATTTTGTATCTATTGTTATATGATATGTATATTTGAATTAATCAAAATTTCAGTAGGCTACTTTATTATTTGATATGTATGATGTTTGATATGTTTGAATTAATCAAAAATTTGTTTTTTATTTTACCATTTCATGTGTGTGTTTCATAAAAATTATATATGCCTTGTATTTTATCTTAACAATTTAAAAATATTTTTTATTCTAATATATAAAAAAAAATATGTAGAGTTTATTTAAATATCTATTTACATATTACATATTATTTTATAAAAATCAAATCATATTGAAAATTTTATTTACCTTTAGAAAATATTATTAATAAATTTATTTGAGTAAATACAATGTGTATAATGAATACATAGAGTTTATTTTAAAGATATATATATATATATATAAGTTTTATATATATTTTTTATAACAATTAAATTATCTATTAAATAGTTTGAGTTAATTAGAAGTATAATTAATAATTTAGTAGACTATTTTACTCGTTGATACATATGCATAAATTAATCAGAAATTTGTTTTATATTATATAATTTTCATATGTATGTGAATATTTTTCTCAAAAATTAAATCTACCTTGTACTTTATTTTAACAATTTAAAAATATTTTTTAATTTAGTATATAAAAAAATATGTAGAGGTTATTTTAAATATCTATTCACGTATTACATATTATTTTATAACAATCAAATCATCTTGAAAATCTTATTTACCTTTAAAAAATATTATTAATAAATTTATTTGAGTAAACACGAAGCTTATAATGAATGCTTGGAGTTTATTTTAAAGATATATATATATATATAAGTTTTATATATCATTTTATAACAATTAAATTATCCATTGAATAATTTGAATTAATTTGAAGTATAATTAATTGATTGAGACTTTAAATACATAATTGAATAATCCATGAAGTTGATAATATGTTTCTTTGTGACTCATTTTTATGAACATATATCGATTGATAGAGATTATATGCAAATCGTGCTCTATTAGGTTGGTACTATTTTGTGAGACGTAAATTCCGTTAGATACGACCACGAGCCACATGTATTGGATATTATCTCTTGTGATATGAACTTAATGCTACTTGTTAGAAGATTATACCAATTGAGTGATGTTGATAGTAATTAGTTTAAATTGAGAGTTTACACACCATTTTTGCTAAGTTTCGGGCACGGGTCAGACAGCCATTGTAAGTAACCTGAATTCCAATGACAACCTATATTTTTTCCTAAACCCTATAAATAGATCCCATTTTCTAGAATTATATTTGAAGTTTGATGAAACCCTACATCAACTAACAAATAAGCAGTTGAATGAGCTACCTCAAGTCACAGAAGGTTTAACACAAATGGGGGGTCCACAGAAGTCCCAAAGGGCATAGTTTTGATAAAGGACCTTCATATGTGGGTCTGCAATTAGGTGATATATTGGATGAAGAAGGTGACTTTAACACAAAACAGCATGATGATGCGTTAGGGGCATATGGTGATAGTTTTATATAAGAATAAAGTACCACGGATGCACCACTAGATGATGACATAGATGGAGATGATGACAAGGGGCCTACACATGTGAGTACAATAGAACCAACACAAGAACAAAATCAGCCTAAGGTACATTAAGATGTTTAGTCAACCTTATATGCAGTTAGATTTAGGTTCGAGGCAACCTACATACCAATTCACTAAATTCTTGCAAACCATTCTTGATGACTGCAACTAAAATTCTCAAGATGTTCCTTCTAGTACGTGGGCTATTTTTATGAAAAGGAAAGTGGAGAACTACTTGTAGGTATGAATTTCGGTAATAAGAATCATGTAATTTCTGCCATTAAAGAATACTTATTTAGAATTACACAACATGAACATAAAGTGGTAAAGAGTACACTAATGTTGTGTAGGGTGAAATGTATGTAACATAAAGAAGGCTGTGAGTGAGGTTTAAGGGCTATTCTTAAGCTAGAGTTAGGTCTGGAAAATTACAAAATATGAAAATCCAAACACTTGCTTCCCGAATGCGATGTCAATAGATTATAGAAACCTAGATAAAAACACCATAACTCGATTGCTTCTAGGCATGGTTCACTAAAACCTATTGTCCGAGATAAAATTTCTCATTCAGACAATAAAGGACAAATATGGGTTCAAAGTTAGTTATGCTAAGACATAGCGTGGTTTAAGGCAGGCTATTAAGATGGTATATGGTACATGTAAGAGTTTAATTCAAAAGCTACCTGTGTATAGGCAGCCCTGCAGAAGTACAATTCTGAAACCATTGTGAAGTGACCCCCATTAAGAGTGGTGCTCAGAGTTTGTACACATTAGGGTATGTTCTAGGCCTTCAAACCATGTTTGGAAGGATACCAACACTGCCGCAAAGTAATTAGTGGGGGTGAGATATAGTTGTATTCAAGATATAAGCATAAAATATTAATCATTGTGGCACTAGATGCAAACCATAAGGTGTTACCATTAGCTTTTGCTATTGTAGCTAAGGAGAGTACAGAGTAATGGCAATAGTTTTTAGAGTTGATCAATCGTTATGTCATGCATGATAGAGATCACACCTGCATTATCTCTGATCGTCGTGTAAGCTTACTCGTAGCTGTGGGAAGGATTCTTACCTTTCAAGAAACCACGTGGGGCACATGTTTATTATTTGAGGTATCTTTGCATGGACTTCAACAAAAAATATTGGAGTTAAGCTCTAAAAGACTTATGTTGGAAGTTGGGGTCTAAGCATGAGGGTCCAAAATCCAGTAGATGCATAGAAGAGATATATATAATCAATTTTGATGCATGGAATTACCTGATAGTGATCAACTAAGTGAAATAGGCACTACTACATGATGAAGGATGGTGAAGAGGGATCCTAATAACTAATATTTTAGAGTCCCTTTATAGAGTTTTGAAAGGTGCATGATATCTCCCAATAACCTCAATTGTTCTGCTTTAATTTAATCGTATTGTTGGATTCTTTTTAGATAGACTCACAAAGATGACAAACATAAAGACAGATGGTCGTGATTGGCCAACGTGGTCTGCAAACAAGTATCTACTTTTAGAGAGGGAATCTGTTAGGCATACATTACAATTAATTAACAAGTGTGTACTTTCTGCTGATATACAAATAGTGTACCACAGTGGTCACCGTGGGACTAATTACGTTATTTATCTTACGTAGTAAGAGTGCAGTTATGGCAAATGGATTTTGATTGAGATTCCATGCTCTCATGCTATCTATGTATAATGTCGATATTGAATTAACTAAAAGAGCTTGTTAATTCACATTACTTAATTAATGCATGGGTAGAGACCAATAATGCGAATTTCAAGCAGTAGGGCCCAAAGATTATTGAGACCCTGCACTGTTTCAGTTGATGCACAATGAGGAACATCGATAGGTTCAACACAGAGGACGAAACCAGACAACTCGTATTAGAAATGAGATAGATCATAGACAAGTACTAGTTAGGAAGACTCTTCGATGGGCAAAGGCAAAGAGTTTGTGTAGAAGAGTCTAAATAGTCAAAAGTCTTCATTTGTATTTTAATATTGTATTCACTACAGTGAAGATATTTACTTGAAAAATGTATAGAGTGTGTAATTTTGTTCCTTAATGGAAATGATCAAATACCTATTTTAATAGAAGACATTTACCTATTTTGTTCAAGGAATTTTTATTTTCTATTTTTTTAATTTTTTGATATGTGAATCAATTTACATAAGTAATAAATATATTGTCTAGTAATATATATATTTGATTGACATATATTTCTGTCATTTTTTCAATGTGTAAGCTAACACTTGTTTTCTGTTAAAATTACAAGATGTCAACAAATACCTAAACCCACCCAAATTTGATTGATAGTTTAATGTTGCATCTACAGGAGAATCACTGCTCAAAGGGTGTTTAACCTCCTTAATAGATGTCTTACTCTATTAGTCTCTGATAACTGCTGGCCACATTTTAAAGATGTGGACATTAGAGTGCTTCATATCTTTTACCACATTGACTTGTATGACATATACAAATGTGGTACATTATAGCTAGATAGCCACTTGATTACGGTGTTAGTTGAGAGGTGACAGTGAGAGACACACACATTTCACTCTGTGCCTAGAGAGGCCACTGTTATGCTAGAAGACATGGCATCGATATGGCATCTACCAATGGAGGGCAACCCAGTCATTGGTAGAAAGTCTCAGGTGACACGCGCGTAGTGATACAGATTTGTGTAGGGGCATTAGGTTGGGCACCCAGAGATCAAGATTTCAAATGTTACAGTCTTTCCCCCACACACATCTCACGACACATAAACTTGTACCTATTGCATAAAAATAGTACACAGCTAGATGTATAGCAGTGAGCACATGGCTTCATTTTACTACTATTAGGAGGCAACTTGTTTCTCGACTCATCCAACAAGCAGGTTCGTTGCTCTACTTTGACTTGATTTTTAATTTAGATAGTGTCGATTGATACAGTTGGGATAGTGCAATTTTGGCACGCCTGTACCAAAATCTCTACAATGCTTGCCAGAGAAGGCGATCATCTATCTTTGGCCCATTGCCCCTTCTTTAGGTACCTTTAGCATACCTTGTATTCACATCATACAATTTCGATTTCAAATATAAACTAGATTGTGATTGTAATCCCATTGTTAATAATACAGATATGGGCATAGTCTTAGATATTAGAACTTGCACCACAGATTGTAGGGCACCATTCTAACCTGAGTCCATAGACTCTACCTGATAGTGACGAGCTTCCGATAGCATCGTATGGTGCCACATATAATTCTAAAAATATTTTATTAGTCTTTTAATCACTCTTTCTAGAATCCATAATTGTTACTTTTACCTTTGCTTTTCTTAATAAATATACAATTGGTCATGTGCATAAAGACGAATAACTGAAATCGATTGCCACAGCATATGGATTTTTGGGGAGATTTTGGATTCCAAGGCACACCCCCAAGTTCGTTTTTTAACTATGAGATTATATTACCAATGGGTGTTTGACTGAAATAATCATCATAACATCTTTGCTAAAAACAATGTAGTTTAACTGGCAGTCACATGCTCCTAAGCGGTATATCGTCTTGCCAATGAGGTTTGGGCACCATATATAGAGGTACTTGGGTCCACTTATCCTATATAATATTATGGAGATGCACCGGCAAGAGTGAGTTCTACGATAGTTTATGATGGTGTAGAACATTCCATCTACCCTTTAACTCGATGAGGACTGCCTACACAGTGTTGACCGTCGTAAAGGGAATTTGACAAGAGACTGTATGACATACCATCAGGTATACATAGATCATTGGCAGAACTTAACAACAGTTGTGTAGAGATAGAGACACTACCACTATGTACTACAGGTAATGAGCATATACATTAATTGGTATTATTAGATCACTTGCCACACAATTACTCACTGACCACCTTCATAGAATTTGGATTTCAGCCCAGAAATGGTACATAGACTGATTACGTGGTATGTAATTTCAAATAATATTTTTTATCTGCTTAATTTATGTCTATTTGATAATAAATATTAGCATGTATTGAAACATATATCCATTTTAGGTTCATCAGACGGAGCAATTCTTTATAGATGACAATACCAGTCCTTATGTGCGGGTTCTAGAGTATGGTCGTTCAAGATAGACCAAGAGATTATGCGCCTATGGTAAGATAGATAACACTCTTATAACACAAAGTACGTCCAAAGAGATGCACTCCTTGACAAGTAGGCCTAGGGTTAAGTAGGGTAGTAAATGCCACCCTATATCGTTTAGTGTAGTGTCTTCAGACCTTGATAAACCATCTACTTTGATATACGGTGCAACACATGTCTCTTACATGTCTACTGCATCACAGCAACAAGACAATGTTAACATTCCTACTCCTCTATTCATACAGATTCCATATTCACTACAGATAATGCAAGGTCTTACTGTTCAAGAGATAGTGTTTAGATGTTCATGCAGTACTTTAGGACACTAGATGACTACAGACGTACTTTTCATACATCACCTATTCTATAGAGTAGCTATCAGATGCATGAGAATATGCAGCAAGACGATACATTAGAGTAATTTACTGCATCGTTGCATGATAATACATCACAGCATGTGAATGATGCTGACTTGAGACCTTGTAAAGATCGACACAATCCCAAATATAGCACTTGGGGACATAAAAGATTTATATGGGATTATATTATACTATACATTCATATATTTATTAGAAGCTATTTGGATAAATATGTTTGAGAGAATGATTTTCAAATTATCATGTTTTATTATTCATTACTTGCATATATCAATATAAAAAACAGAAACAGGATGGTATACTTATAATTAAAATATACACACTAATTATAATTAAAACCTACACTAATTACTTAAAAATAGATAATAGTATTAACTATAATTATAATTAATATAAAAATAATTCTCTTAATTTACTTTCTCTAACAAAATTTTTTATTAAATTAATATTATTATATATTATTTTAATAAAGACATTTTTATGTAATACAAAATTTTGTCAACAAAATTTCAAACCCAATTACTTCATATTATAACCATTTTCCGGCTAGTTGGCTTATATTTACAGAAATGACTGAATTTTATTTTATTTTTTTATGATTTTCAGATTTGTAAATGATTTTAAACTTGAAACATTTTGAAAAACGAAAAAAAAATTTAGGTATAAACTATTAAAAAACCCTTTTGAACTTCCATTATTATATTTTCTTTTTGCTCCTTCTTCCATGGACTTTGATTAAGCATATTTTCTTTCATTTCTATTATTTTTATTTTAACTTTAATTTATTCAATTATATCAATTTTAATTTATATCAAAATTTCTCTCTTTTATTATTTATAAACAAGATAAAATTTATATTTAATTTTTTTTACTTTATTTGTATATACATCTATTGAGTGTGATTCAATTTTAATTTACTAATTTCTTTCTCTTTATTAAGTTTCTTTATATGTCATTTTATACACAATATATTAAAATTAAAAATCATAATATTTATTTATTTTTTTATACACACTTTCCGTGAAATGACTTCATGAAACCATTTCCGTGAACTTGTATCACAAGAATGACAATTTTCATGATTTTGAATCACATAATGGTTTGATTTTTTTATCCAATTCTGTTATTCTAAATCACAAATATGGGTTAGTTTTGTTAACAATTTTTAAATCAAAACATTTTGAAAAATGAAATAAATATTTAGTATAAACTGTTAAAAACCCTTGATTTTGCATGCCAACTTCACTAGATGAGCCATGTTTTGAGAATCCAGTATCCTTATCAACCTCTTGATGTGTTCCAGAGACGCTACCAGATCATCAACCTCCTCATTATTTCTATCACCCGCACCAGACTCAACAAAAATTTAATTTGCTACTACATGCACCTGTAATCCTTGCACTCCCCTCCCTCTGCCTTTTGTGAATTTGAATTTATGGGAGCTTATAATTCTGTGACACTTGTCTTTTGAATACCCTCTACCCTTTGTGAATTTGGAGTTAGGTGGAAAAACTATAATTTTGTAACACGTCTTTTGAGTGTCCCTTCTTCTTGCATTGTGAACATATTAATGTTAGTGATGAAACCCAACAATTAAATCACTCCTTCTTTCTTATCAACATGTAAGACCATGGCAGAGGCTTTAGTTAAGGACCTATCATTAGCTAGGGTTCTTTGTACTTCTTCCACAAAAATGGCACTATAAGCTCATCCATAGATGGAAAAGGCCTCTATCTCAAGAGTTGAGACCAAATAGCCAAGTATGTACCATTCAAACCATTTAGAAATTTGTATAATCTATCCCTTTCGTACATATCAATGTAATTTGGAAAGCATTCCTCATTGCATCTCCCACATTTGCAATGAGGTAGTCAAAACTACCTCAACTCTTCCCATGTAGTCATTTACTCAATGAAGTATGCATCAATTGATTGAGTTCCTTGAATAATGCTATGAAACTCACCATGTAACCTATGCACCCTATTATCATCAAGTTGTAATAATCTCTTAGAGAGGGGGTATGCCTTACCTAATATGCAGATTTCATATAGAAAATTATTGCCGCTAGTGAGGGGCTCATGGATTCCAAAGCCATGCCACAATTAGACCATTGCCAATCATTCAAGCTTGATGCTGAGGATCATCAGATGATGGTTCTTTGATGATACCATCAATGAACCCCATCTTATTCCTACTGGACATGACCAAGGTGAAAGAACGGCTTCATGTTTCAGAGTTGGAGCCTGTGAGCTTAGGTTGAGTGATAATGGTGCTATGATTGTCACTAAGGTGAATGTAGTAGGGAGAAGCTAGATCTTCCACTGAGGCTGTGGATGCATTGCAACTAATATGATTGATGGACCGCGGTGAAGATTCCATGGAAGTGTGAAAGGAAATCAAGCAAGAATAAGAAAGAAGGTTGACAGGTGGAAAGAAGCAGGCCCCTTTGGCTTTGGAACCTTGTTGAACTGCAACTAAAATGTGAAAAGCATTGGAACATGAGTCTTCATGAAGTTTGAGCAATCAACAAGAATATCACACAAAGAACTCAAAAAAGGAGAGGAGTTTCTCATTCCAACTGCACAGTCGGTCCACATACTTCTATATCATGTTCCATTAAGCTTTACCTTGATTCCATTACCAACGGATCGAAACAACCTTTTAGTTAACTATTTTGTTATACATTAAAGAGTCCACTTAAAACGTCCAGCTCATCAAGATTTCAAGTGCGTCAACCATCCCGATGAATCAACACCAATAGATGCAACCTTTAGTGTTGCTTGCTGCTGCATTTTTCCTTAAGCTCTTCTTGCTAGCGCTGATCATGATCACGTTCAGTTCAAGGTAATATTGAATGAATGATTGTGAAACAATAACAACAATGATAATAATGAGCTCATCTAACACTTTCGATGTAACATTTATTGAGGCATGCTCTATCCATAGACGGCATATTAGTTCCTTCATTTGTTAAAAAGATACTAAAAGAACATAGTATAAGGGGAGACATGAATTCTGATGTTTACCTTTAGTTAGCACACAAATGCCCCGGAAAGATTCCATGGAATGGAAATCGTCATAGAGATAAATGACAAGCCAATTCTCAAATCGATACTCTTAAATTTGTGCTTTCTGACCTTCATCATACATGCAGATGAATTCTCCTTTGACTCTCCATGTTTCAAAATAATCTACGTACATTGCAATGTGTGTGTGTGTGTGTAGGTAGGTGTGCAAGCTTTCTATATTACTACTCCCTCTTCACTTAAATCATCATCATAAGCAAACTCTTTCGAAGTTTTCTATTTATGTCATAGGTATTTCATAAAGACAACCCAGGTTATTCTTAGTCTCAGGGGTCCAGCTCTCGAAATGATCTGCACTATCCATGGTATGTATCTGCTCTGGAGAGTGGCTAATAATACACCGTATTGCCCTACTTATTCCTTGCAAATTGAAGCAATTACTTAATATTAGACTGTTGTTTTGTTAATGTTAAACAGTTTTAGCAGTGCGGAAGATGCCTGCCTGTAAGATCTGCTTGCATCAGAAAAGTTGAAAGGAGAATTAATTGCTCAAGCAGTAACCTGTAGCTATGACTCATGTGATGGACTGACATGACAAGACATGAATCCTGTTTGTCAATGTGTATACATATAACATATATTCCAAAATACCTGACCATGACAATACGTTAACTACGACAAAGTCTGTTTACAGTATTGAGTCGTGGAAATTCAGCTTACAGTTGTGCAGAATGAAAAAGACAAGGGGCAAATTGATGTTGATGTATAGACCATAACAAGAAAGAATCCGTTGATCACATTTTTCCATTTATGCCTTTCATTTTCGCCCATTGTTCCCGGACAATAATGATCATCAGAAGTTCAAGCATGCAGGGACAACGTATAAGAAGGGAAACCCAAAAAGACACCTATCCGATATATTTCCTTCTGCCGTTAACGATGGACCAAATTGGATTAATTATGTAGGAAGATGCAATATAATTGAATATTGACCAGAGATGATTTTATGTTGAAAAATCGAAATCCAAACATGGAACCTCATTTGTTTCATAAATTATTAATTGGTATGGACTTGTGCATGCAGTACTAGCACTCGTGACAGATTTGGGAAGCCCTAAACCCTGTGGCACTCATCTTGGATATACTTAAGCACGGCAAATAAATTATGATCAAGAAAGTGCCTTGTCTCAATTAGATTGCTTCACAAAGAAATACACAAGTAGTCGATTATCATACGTGTATACTTGGATCAATTACTGGAAATTGGGTTAGATATTAGTTAAAACTCAGATTGAAGATAAAAGTTTACCTTTTCCATGGGAAGGAAAATAGATAGCGTATTAGATCAGGAGCGGCAACAATATCCTAAGGGAGAAAAGGTAGCCAACGTTTATCTAGTGAGGCAGATTGGATATTGGATATTGGGGGTGTGAGGAATGAAGCCTGGTCCGAGATCATCCCATGGAGTAGCTGCATGGAAACAAGGATCTTGGAACAGCCTCCATTCCAGACGCCCCCTTATCCTTGTTAAGTTCTTCAACATCATGATTAGAATCTCCAGATCTCTCCCAAGTACTCTTGATTCTCTATTCTCTCGTGATTGAGCAATGATACATGAGAAAGCTGCGAAGCACTCAATTCCACAATATTCTTGAAACCAATTGTTAACCACGCTTCAAATATTTAATCTCTCGCAGAAGACATCAAGTAGTGGTTGAGGCAGGAAAGAAAAGTTGCATACCAAACAAGAAAACTGAAGGACCCATCTTGAAGCACATGATTGACAGGTCATGTGATGCGTAAAATAATGAAAAGCTGGCGGGTTTTGGAGTCATGGAATTGTCTTATTCTCAGGTCCTTGTGGACTGCTTTTCTCTGTCCATTATTTTATTTTTCAACAGGGCCACGCCAAACCGCTGAAAACAACGAGGATACCAAGTAACAAGGGGACACGTGTATGTGTATCCCCGTATGTTCCAAGTTCAATACAGGTGTCGCCGCTAATTGATCGGATTGAAGCAACAATGGTGTCATATTTTGTTGCATATTGTATACATATGCCCTATACTTGTAATCCTAATTTTTGAGGTCAACGTTAATTATAATTGAGATGGCCTTTACATAATTGAGATGTGATTAAAAAGGCGGTAGTCTATCAATCCATTGAATAGGATTTGATTAGATTATGGCATGCATCATCAAATCAATAACTTCGATGAAAGTCCCACATTTAATTTTGTTCATCTTCACGTGGCCCTACTACATTTCCAATCTCTCCTCCTTTCGGTCTTTCCTTGTTTTTGATTCAGTACATATTGCGGATTGATGTGCAAGGAGTGGCCCCACATTTGGTCTGCAATTGTAAAGAGGAAAAAAGTGAAGAAGCAATGGGGGCCTTTACCAGCATGTACTCTACTCTTGAGGGTAGGTAGAATGTAGAATCGAAAGACGAATGTGTGAACCTTTATTCATGTGAATGTATGGAATTTGTTGATAACTAACCGATTTTCACCGAGGTATGTCGCCAAGTATACAGCGACTATCATGCCCACTTTTATTTCAACTAGAAGGCATAAGATTATACAGAATAAAAATAGGACTATGTTTGTTTTTAAACTTGAGCGTTTGTTTATAAATATTTTTATTTAAAAAATTATATAAAAATACGGAAGAGAAAAAATAAAATTTAAAAAATATAATAATTAAATATATATTTTTAAAGTGAAAAATTACAAAACAAATATAATTTTTTTGTCAGACGTCAATTGTCACAGCAGCGTCACAACACAAAAAAACCCAACTGCTCTCAGAGCAACAAACACGAAACGTATCATGACCTAAATTTTGAAAGCCTTCCATTAGAAATTGAAAAGTATAATTCCAAGAAAGAGCTGTAAAGTTCGCATTTTATTTATTTTCATCAAGATTTCAAAGTTATTATGGGCATCACATTCTGGTGCCGTATTATTAGAGGCCGCCTATCAGCTTACATAAGGTCCACATGTAAGTGGATAGGCATTCTTTCAACAGGTCGGCGGACCGAACATACCAGTGGGCCGACATTATTGATGCTTCCAGGGAGCATGAATTTGTGAATACGGTGAAGACTGAATGGAACAATTCACCAGCTCAGAGAACAGAGCCATAGACACGCTGTACAGGTCAATTTACACAGAATGCTACCTAAAGTACTAAAAAGACAGTTCAGAAGATGCTACCACTTTTCCATCCTACGACTGGTTCTTTACAATTTTAACACTGCTGTAAAAGCGCTTGAGGTCTTTCATGGCCTTCTCCTCAATTTGAATTGAACGAAGTGATGAGGGGGTATCAGTTTCTGGTTTGAACCAGCGGCTCATGCCTCCAGATTCTGAAGGGGATCCCTGGCCAGTCATCACAGAAAATCCAGTGGTTCTAGTCTTTGGGCTGTGAGAAATACCCGGCTGCTGTTTTCCCTAGAAAGAATTACAGCAAATGCATTATTAAGTCAGCAAAAATTGTGGTAAACAGAAATTTGAATACCAAAACTGAAAGAAATAAATTTAGAACGGCTCGTGAGATCTTAAACAGGTTTGAGATATAGGATTCCGGACTGTGTAATAAATATGTGCCAAGGAACTTGGAATGTGGGTACAAATAGAGACTTGACACACAGAACCAGAAAATGAATATAGCACAAAAATATGCTAGTCATTGCCCTGCACAGGATATGCCTCTCAAAAAGGTATATCTCTCTGGAAGAAGCGAAAAATAGATTGAGTTGTTTACAAGACTAAGAACAGTTATTGCAACACTATAAGGAAGCTCCAGGTTGCAACTACCCTCATAATCCAACTTTTCTCCATTATGAATGAAGATTTCTTCCAACCTCCTCGTTTTCATTGTGGTTTTGCAGCATTAATTAATTTTTGTCAAGACAAAGGTTATGAAAGTTAAAAAACTCATTTTTGTAGGAAAAAAAATCTTTAGGGTTATTTAGATAGACATATTATTAGCATTTGCAACATCTACATGAGAAAGAAGTGGGGTGCAGCACTCATGAAAAACAAGAGGATAGTTACAAATTTCCATCTCAAAAAATTTGAGCATAACATATATCAAGGTAGAGAAAAGTAAAACCAACATATGCAACGCACATAAACATAGATGGTCAAGTGGCCAAACAGATAGACACTTGGACAGAGATGCACACCTGTTGCATTTGGATGTCCCTAAGAGAAGGACGGGAAAGGGATGGCGGCGTGCCAGAGGCAGCCCAAGGAGGTGTGCTTTTATCTCCATCAGACACCTGTCCCTTCCGAGCAGGGACCACAGGTATTGGAGAAGATGGCAAAAATGAACTCAATGGGAGTTTCCCACCAGAAGTACCTTCAGAAACATCTAATTCTTTCTTTCTTGTAGGCTTACCCTCCTTGGTTTTGCTCTGCTCATCCTGTATATGACGAAGTGAGGTTAACCCCTGGGAAACTGAAGCACCACCCCATGCGGGACCCTCACTTTTGGCCATCACCAGAGGTGGTTCAGTGCTTTTTGGGATCTCATCAAGCGCACCACTAAGAAACATTGATAGCCCCCCTTTTCTGTTCTTTTTCTTGGATGTTTTTGGTGAAGCATTCTTGTTTTGGGGAACGTCTCCAGTAGCTTTCTTATTGTGAACTGGGGACATCCTGGTCTCTTGAGTTCCTACAGCACTTCCAATATCCATGGCTTTCTCCTACAGATTGATGAAAAAAATGATAAACTAATCATTTCAACAACAAATATTTATCGCAATGCAGCAAGGATGACTTAATGCAACTAGTGACCTCACCGAAACCTAATTAAAGAATGTTACTTGTATACAGACAATTCATAGCAGATGGCATATTATCCTACTAAAGCTATAGAAGCAATAAATCCAGAACAAAAAAAAAAAAAATTGGTCCAAGAAATTATATATAAGTTGTCAATAACATGTTAAATACATCTTTTTCACTTATTGACTTATGCTCTATCCAAGTTAAGTGGAAGAATATTTCATCAGCACCTTATTGATGCCTTCATGAACTTCAGTACCCAGGAGACCCTTTGTGATGCCTGATTCAGCACCATTTGCAAAATCACAAGACTCCTCTTCCTTTTGTGTATCCTTCTGCTTGTTCTTTCTTCTTTGCTTTCTCGATAACTCTTTCTTTCTTCCCTTTTCATCCATAGATGAACATACTTTTGTCTGCAGAGTTTCAGTTGGTGCACCAAGCTCAGCAAGAGAAATTTCCAATGCTGGCCTCATCTGAAGTTTAGCAATCTGCTGGTCATCAAGAAGATGGCCCGTAGACTGTTTTTCCTCGAGCAGCTCAATTTGCTGCAACTTTTTCCTTAAAGCCCTTATTTGTTTGTTGACACCTTCCATTGCCACATCATTAGATTGTAAAAAGCCATCCAATCTCTGAGCTCCCACTTTTTCGAAGGATGGTCTCTTTGTACCATCATCATGAATCCTAAGTAGTTCACTTTTACCATCCTCTTCTTCACTATCAATGATGGCCGGAAAGGGAGCAGTGGGCGTAGGAAGCCGACGCCAACTCCATGATTCTGAAGATTTCATGTCTAACAGTTTCTCCAGATCTACTAACATATCCAATGAGGTGCTAACAAAAGTGTGTGCTGACACTGTAAGAATATAGTCCAGATTACGGATTGCAATCTCCTGCAGCAAGTTTTAATGCATTTTTAATATAGGAACAGTTTAATAACAATAGATTACAAAACTAAGTTTAAAATACATAAAACAGACATGCAAACAATTCAGAAGTAAATGGAAGTCCAATCAACCACATACTGTTCTCTGACAATTGTGCAAAGAATCCAATCGACTATCAATCAAGACACTTTCAACGTAGCTGACTCAATCTCTCATACTTTATCAGTGACCACAAAGGAGGATTAAACAACACATTCAACAAGTGCTATTTCATTGGGTAGAAAGCAAAAGGCAGTAAAGAACATTCAAAATAGAACATAGGACAATAAAATCTGATGCTGCAGTTTTGAAATCCTTTTTTTTCACAGTGTCGCACTATGATATAGTAATGCAAGTAACAACATTTGAGAGCTGCAAAACATACTTCACAATGTTTCTTGAGATTATCTGCTCCAAGAGAATCAGCAATCTCTAGCAGTTGTATGACATTTCTTGGCTCCACCAGATGCTCTGCAGCCATTTTCTCACAAAGACTTTTTAAGCTAGGTACACTTCTTTTTTCAGAAAAGTTTCTAGAATGTGGCAATGCAGAGTTAGTTAAATCATCCTTCTGCATATTAGATAAATCATTCTCAAGCTCCATATCATCAACCGTGAAACCTTCATCCAATTCATCTAATTCATCCTGAACCTTTAGATTCTGACTACTGTCAGCAATGCTAGGAAGATAGCCTGGATGATATAGTGAACTAACAATCAGTAAATGCGTCTCCCCGACTGAAATTGAAGTTGCCTTCTTCACCCCATGCAGCCTAGTTGGAGTAGGAGGATCATTTTTCACCTTCTTACAATCCCACATATAAACATCACCAGTTACAGTAACTGCAGCAGTCCAGTACTTCCCAGCAGAAATGCTAACCATACCTCTTCCACACAGTGAATATAACTACAGGAAAATAAAGTATGCTCCTAGTTTATGGAAAAAGATCCAATAAAAAACATAAAGCACTTCAATGTAAAGTAAAACCTGATGGCATTGAAGGTCAGGATCAGAAGATGCCCAGTAAAACAATGCACCGTCATCTGTAAGAGCTGTGCTGTGTGTCACCCCAGCAGCTATTGCAACAACATTAAGGCGTTCCTTGCGATGGTACTTCATCACAGTATTTCCAGCTTTTCTAGTATTTCTAGCAATAACCACACGTCTGGGAGTAACAAGTCGATGACCCCATGTGAAAACCTGCAAACCATCAGATATTGGGGCCATATCATTATAATCCACCTGCTCTATATGTCTCACACAATGTTACAGTACATATAATTAATGATTTTCCATACCTCTCCATCAGATCCTAAAGCAATGGTGTGATACTTAGCTGCAGAAACTCCACTAAAAGATTTTCCCTTCAGGTATTCAACCACTCTAGGAGTGTAATGTGATGCAGAGTTAGAGGTTCCATAACCAAGCTGGCCCTCTCTATTGCAACCCCATGTATAGATTTCACCAGCCTCCGAAACTACAGCTGTATGTTTGTTTGCTGCAGCAACAGCAACTATTCTTGCCTTCAAGGAACTAACTCTGCGAGGGGTGGATTGGGTATCAACAGAAGTATAGCCAAGTTGCCCCTCTGCATCATCATGCAAAGAATCAAATGTGCTAAAACCAGGTGTGGAGATACAAACAACTGCTGAATATCATTATGCAGTTACATTCTTAGACAAAAGCTAAGTAAATGTGAAACCATTCATCACAATTCTATCTCTACTTTATCTGGAAAACCTGACCAATTTTATTACAGTGAGGATAGTTCAAATATTGAGCTGTTCCATACAGTTTACCTCTATTAGAACCCCATGTAAATACTTCTCCACTCTCTGTTGTGACAACAGTATGATGCTTAGCTGCAGCAATAGCCTTAACCCGGCGTGCACCTAAGCCTGAAGTCACTTGACGAGGAGTGATGACCGCAGCTTGACCACTAGGAAATGACAAAAGGTTAATCTCATAGTTCTTTCATCAAATGAGCTATACATTGAAGATAAACACAAGCATTAGCAGGTAACCAGGTTAAGAAATGCACTTAATCAACCAATGAAAATGGTCAGCAATTCTGTACATTTCTTGACCTTCAACACAGAATCAAGTACAAAAAAGGGATGTCTAACCCATAATTTCTGGAACATCGATCATTGAATATAGCATAATCATAATAAGTAATTTTGGGAGAACTCCTACTTTTTATCAACCAACTTCTTCTCAACCAAGTAAAATTTGACTTTTATATGATATGGAGCCTGGCAAGCTTTTATATTCTATTTTGACAGGTCAAAAATGACAAACCAACCACAACTCACCTGTGTATATCAAAGTCTGGGTGGCCAAGACGGCCACCTCTTCCAAATCCCCAAGTGTAGACTTCCCCACGTGCAGTAACTGCTACACTATGGAACTTTGCTGCCGAAATCAATTTGATGAACACCCCATGAAGGGAATCAACTTTGCATGGTAACTTCTGTATGTGCGCATTTCCAGTTCCAAGTTGGTAATTAACACCACTGCCCCAGCTAAAAACCTCTGTAGCTACTGAAAGAAAGAAGGGGGAAAAACTCAACAAAACATGTCACGTTAAATGATGCCCAAACAAACTGCTAATTTCATGTTTCAAAAAATAACACCATACTTGAATTATTTTCCTTCCCAACAGCCTGCAGTACTGGCCCAGATAGGAGATCAACTGGTGTTTGCAATTTTGAGTCGTCCAACGTTAAAGAGGCACCAAACTGGAGGAGCACACAAGCAACCGCCAAATGTCCAAAATGCAGAGCTCTGTGAAGACTAGTCCACCCTGACTCCCCATCCTGAGAAGGGTCAACTCTTTTTAGAATAAGTACAGAAATCATTTCCTCATTTAAGAACGTGGAGATCGAATTAAGCTATCACTGAATCTTAAGATCTTGTATCACCTGCCATGCCTTCAAGATGAGCATCTTTCACTTGAAAAAGTCTTTCTAAAGACATTTAATTGGAAAATGATCCATAGGAGCAGGATAAAACTCATCAAATGAACCATATCACAGTACGATAAGTGAATGATTTGTGCAAGATGCTGGCATTTACAACAAGATTAATAAAACATTCAACTCTTTCAATTAACTTTCATCACCACAAAAGACAAAAACATATCGACTTCATTAAGTGTTTGCAAGTATAGCACTTTGTTGTTGATCCACTTAAAAAAGAGCCAATTAAAATTCCATTCCTCAAACTCTAATCTACATGGACATCTCCTCTGAATTACTTTGCATCATGTGGTCCTTTATTCTAGTTGAGATGACAGAAAGCCAAAAAAGATTAACTACCGTACCTAAAGGATAAAGAACAAGAACCTTCATGTGATGACTGATATCATGACAAAACTCCATATCAATCATCTTATTAACAACTTGGTATGTGCTGAGCTTAGTATTGAATAGATTAGAAGATCAAAGGGCAAAATGTACCCTAGCATTAGGGTCTGCACCAGCTTCGAGAAGCCTTCTAACAACAGGTGCATGGTTCCTCCAAGTTGCAATATGCAAAGGTGTGAGACCAAACAAGTTTCTCGCATTAATATTTCCCCCATTTTTTTTCAGAATAGACAAGAGAGCATCTACGTCAGAGACGGATCCTTCTCGTACAACCAACCAAAGATCCTTGCTTTGAGGAGCACATCTACGAGGAGTTTGTATAGCTTGCTTCTGACATGGAGGCAAAACTAAATCCTCCATTAAAATGTAATGGTATAAAAAGGATGTTACTTAGATCTGCTGGCAATGTTACTTGCCCTTTGCAATAGATATTAAATTACAAACTAGCATAAATAGGGATCCTTCCAGGCAATGCTAGGAAACTTATTCCAAAAGGACAGTGGAAAAGAATTATAATGAATAAACTAGGAAATCAAACAGCACCATCCTCCATTTTCACCACAAACGTAAACCAGTCAAATTGGATATTCTTCATAAGCCACCACTAAGCACCATGCTCTCCCAAATATCTTCAGGAACAAAAGTCTGCAAATTTAAGCTTTTGATCAGCAATTGTTGTCATTGTGACAAGACAACAAATCTTTATTATACCATAAATGACCTCAAGTGCGGCTATTTACGAATTTACTACTGTCATAGGAGGCAATGAGGCAAGCTGCAAACATAGTAATGCAATCTGAATGTAAAGAAGGTGATTTCTCGAAAAGAAGACGCCAAAATAAGATCAGTCGATAGATTAGAATATAAGTCAAACAGAAAAAAATACACGGAGGGTAGAGATGGGTTGGTTATCAAATAGATCTTCATTCTTCATTATCAAATCAAATCAATGCTCAAAATTCAAAAAAGAAAAAAAAATCCAGACTCACGTTTAATAACAAATCATACACGATTGAAATGAAATTCGAAAGGTTTCTTGCAAACTACAAAACCTTGGAACGTAATTCAGCATTCGGACAGTTTAACCACGAAAAATTCAGGCCTCGGTGATTGGCAAAGTGAAAATGATCTTAATTGGTAATCACTCATGTTAACCCAATCCCAAGCCTAACTCACCCACCATAACGTGCTAAGAATCAAACAAACAGAGAAAATCTACTAAAAGATGAAATCTCTACAACCCAGGAAAAAGAGCAAAAAGAAAGAGGAAACAGAAACAAATATACTCAAAAGAAAACTCCCTAGTATCAGATTTACCTTAGATTAATTAGGAAAACTCCATCTCTGAGAAGTATCAATGCACAAAGCTACAGAAGTGAAGAAAGCTTAAAAATTCAGCGCCGTCATCCCTCTCTCCATACGTATAAATAACCCATAAGCATATATGTATGAATGTGCGATTCGTTTCGGTATGGTTCTAGTTTTCAGCACACGCAGAGAGATTGGAAAGAGAGAATATACCCGTAAATATCCCCAATACGCAAAGGGGATGACTACAGTCGCCGGCGCAACTTCGAGTTCAAGCTGCTGAAGGGCAGTTCAGTAATCTCACTTCAATATCGTCAGACGGAAATGCCCTCGCCTATTACATGACCCAGTTGTCTGCGGCCACGATTTCTCAGCCCTGCCTCCTCGCCCCCCGCATCGGACAAGTGGGATGTTGACGCGTAGAACTGTGCTCGCTTTCTATGCTTCTTTTAACTTTTCCTATTTCATTTTTGCATTTTGCATTTGTAATTTAATAGGTAATATGCAGGTGGAGCTATGCTTCTATACAAGGATGAAAATTTGGAACGAAAAGTATCCTTCGATTGAAAGGTTTGCGGAATGCCTTGAAATGTGCACGAGAAATATGTACTTTTGATAATAGCTAAAGTTTTGAAAAAGCAAGTAGAGAAATATGCAAGAAAAATAAGATACCTTGATCAATATCAATTCTAACCGCAAATATCAGTTCTTACACTTCATAGTTACACTTGAGCAGAATTATTTACAAATTAAAATTCAAAGTATAAAATATTTAATTAAAACAATAAAATTAGAATGCAGCCAAAAATTAAAAATAGGAAAATTTTAGTAGAAATATAAATATAAATTAGTTGAAAGAAAAGCAACAAAACTAATAAGAAAAACAAAAGATAAAAGAAAAAATAATGATTTAACTTCACATACTAAATTCTTTTACTTTTTCTTGGTTTTTATTTCATTCTACTTCTTAACTTATTATTTTTATTCGTATTTTCTATTAAATTTTCTCTTTCTTCAAATTCATTTAATCTTGTTTAATTTTTTATTTTAAATATTTTTATACTTTAAATTAAAATAATTTTTGCAGTATAATCTAAAATAAAATAACTTTGTAATCTACTAGTAATTTGTAAGTTTGACACACTCTACGTGTGTGTTTCACTTTGAATAGTGTAAAATTAAAAATAAGTATTTATTTTATTTTATTTGTAGTGTTATTAGTTTATTTAAATATTTATTTCATACTTATGTGACAAAATATTGTATGTAAATATACAAAAAAAATTAACCAAAGGTTGATTTTGTCATTATTATATTTATGTAGTGCAACTATTTAGGGGCTAAAATTAATTGTCAATGTTTAATAATTACCTATTTTAAATATTTTAACTAGAGATAAATGACAAATATGAGGTATATTTATTCAATAGTAATTTTTTTCTCCCTCATTTTTCACTATTTACTTTTATTACTATTCAACTTGCTATTTTATTTTTTCTAAAATTAGCAATTTTGTAAGAACCATTTTACTAAGTAACACATCTTGTTTTTTGTAATATTTTTTAAAAAATAAAGGTAAAATAAGTAATTCTAGAAACCAAAATTTTGACGTACCAAAAAACAACTCTATCTTTCTAAGGCCACAATCATTATAAAAGGGTATAAATAAATAAATTTACACACATACACAATATATAACTTTTTGTTAATTTTAATAATGTATATAAATACACGCACTATATTATTAAGAGTTTATACTTATTTTGTTTTCACAAAGTAAAATTTTATATTTATCCCTTTTGACTATACAATATAAAATCACGTGTTTGTTCTTATTTTTAATTATTTTGTGCTTTTCTTTCTTTTATATTTCACTTTTTTTAATTATTCTTTATTTTTGCTTTCTTTTTATATTTTTCACTTTTTATTTATCTTTGTCTTTTGAATTTTTAATTTTTAATATTTTTTATATTTTAATTTTAAATAATATTTTTTAATTATTTAAAATATAATAATTTTATAATTTATAAATAATTTTACGCACGAATCACCAAACATTCGGTCAACAACTCAACGTTACACCTAACGCCAAAGCGTGGATTAATGTGAGACAGCTTTGTTCTGAATTCTGGATTTTAATTAATAATGTTTTTCACTTTTAACTTTATTGGCTGTGCACCTGTCTCATCCAATCAGTAGATGACAACTCGGCTGTCGGGATGGCAGTTGATAGTTGAAACTGAATACTAATTTTGATACAGACAAGGTACCACAATTAATTTTGGGGAAAAGTCTTACATGTGCATTCGGTCTGAATTATGTATATTATACGTTGGGAATGGTCAAAGACGCATCCAAACTCGCAAATGACGGACATTAGAATTTACGCCCTCGTAGGCCGAATTTATAAAATCGTAATTCTACTACAATGCTGCATTTATTTTTGTTTTTGCTTTGGAAAGAGTGTTTTTACGTTTTTTTTTTCTTTCAAATTATAAAATTTTAAAAATAAAAAACGTAAAATATAATGATTAATATGTATATTTTATAATTAAAAAATTAAAACAAACATTGGAGTCGCTGAAAATAGTAGTAATGAAGGCACTGCAACGTTTAAGTCAAAATAATGATATCGAATTAATGAAAAACCGAGTCAAACGAATGCAAAGTACAACCTCTTCGAATTTTCTATGGGTATAAATCTCTAATTTAAATGACGCGTTGTTAAGTCAAATTGTCTAATTACAGCATTAATTTAAGTTATATTAAGATCATTAATCAAAAACTAAATATCAATTAAATACTAATGAAAGCTACATATGTACCAATTTATTTATAAATTATAAATAGGAAAATTAAAATTCTATAAAATTATAAGTATAAAGAATATTTAAATAAGCGAAAAGGAGAAATATAAACATTTTGGAAAAGGAGATAATTTGAGAAAAAATATAAATAAAAAGAGAGATAAAGATATTAAAAATAAAATAATTTAAAATAAAGATAATTTTGCACTTTTACGTAGTGTAAACAAGATTTGCAATTAAACACAAAGAGACATCAAATTAATTTAAAAAGTAGAAAATTTTAGAAAAACCATAATGAAAGTTAAAAGAATAGAAAAATGATTGAAAAATATAGAAAGTCAAAATGAAAATAATTGTATAAATTCACATTATATAACTACATATATAACATAAATAATGGGATACAAATTTTTAGAAAAAATTTGAAGAAAAGCCTTAAAAAAGTTTGGATTAAATACGAATACTTATGTATAAAAATTTTGATTCCATCTCAAACTATTGCAATAATGACTTTAATTGGAGGATAAGCTAATTAAGTAGCAACTTTGCATGACCAACACTTTGATCCATGATGACCTTTGACTAAGGGCCATTGAGATTTTCCAAGTATGAATATTAGAGAATGATCCAAGGAAAACTGTACATGCACTTCCTTAAAAGTTAGTTGCAAGAGAGCTAAAAGTTCAAAGACAAACAATTTTGTCTATGAGTGTACTTAAGATCAGTTTTGTAAAATCAACTCTTAAGTGATGCAAACCATCCTAGAGGTGAGAATTAGGCATAAAAAGGAATTAAGTTAAGCATGAAATAGTGGGTTAAGGTTTTAGTGCATCTGACCATTTAAATACCTTGTTAAGATATTGGATTTGTGAGTGTAAGAGATTTTTGGCTTTGTCTTGAGCACGTTGATTCAATTAGAGGAAAACCTTTTGCCTAGAAATGTGCCCACAACTATAAAAGTGTATTTTCAAATTGTGTCATCACATCAATATTCAATTTCATTACTTGTTAATATGTGTAAGTTTACATTCAAACATTTTTTAGAATTCAGTTGGGCAATTATTTTCACTTTTGTTGCCAACATTGTCATCATGTTTTTCAAATGGCATTTGAGTCAAGTTCTCTTAGTGCTTAGTTTGAAAAGTGGGTGTGATTTTGGTGATTTTTGTGATTTGATGAGATAAGTGCTAAAAAAAGAGCATTTGTAACTCGTCTTCTACTTTTCGATGGTACCGACTATCCCTATTAAAAAACACATATGTATACATTCATCAAATCTCAAAATGAAAAGGCATTGTAAGCTATTGATAATGGATAGAAACCACCAATTAAGGATAATAGCGAAGGTGTTGCTTTTGACTCATTACTCCTTGTAAAGAGGATGCGCACAAAGTTAAAATTCAAAATATTGATGGCCATATTGCGACATTACGTACAACATTGGTATAGGTGTGCATAAGTTGGTAAACTGACCAAATTAAAATGAAACTAAAATTTCGATACGTACTGAATACCAAAAAAAAAAACTTTTAATTTGGTATTCAATATGATAATTTTGAAATTTTGAATTATTGATTTTTGATTCAGTTTCAGTGTTCTGTACTAAACTAAATATCAAAATTTATTTTTTATTTCTTATTTTTCATTAATAATGTAAATTTTTATTAATATTATTAATTTTTACTATCATTTACTTTTTTATTAATATTTCATTTTTATTTTTATTTTTTCTATTAATTTTTTCATTTTTTAATTTTTTTATTCCTCCTTTTCATTATATTTTTTTCTTTTTTGATTTTTTTAAGAAAATTCAATAATTGAAATATCGAACCAAATTGACCGAAATCATTTTGATAATATGCCAAATTAAACCGAAATTTTGGTATACTGAATTCAGCTACCAAATGAACACTCCTAAACATTGGCATTGCTTGGTGAGTTCGAGTGCTAAAGATGAACAATCTAATTTGAGCTTGTTGATTTGGTGACTGAATTTGGTACCCCTGTATAAGAAACTCAGTTGAGCACGCTAATGAACCTACTACACATATTGTTAATCATAATGATGCTGAGCTTGCCATTGACCCTACTTAGTTCAATGCTCCAGTTAGCATTACTTGGTAATGAAAATGTTGTTGCCCTTGCTGAGCATGACGCAAGTGAACATGTCCTCGCTGAATCAACTGCTTCATCAGCTAGAGAAGATGGACCTTCCAATGCATAAATGTTGTTCTACCTTACCAATTTGCTAGGCCTTTGACAAATTTGGCACGAAGGGGGAAAGAAGTCCATAAGGACATTGATTGCATAAAGTTTGAAATTTTGTGGCTAATGAGGAGTGTGTTTGCTTGTTATGATTTTACGTAGTTGCTATTACTATTATGATGATGTTGTAAATATTTTGTAATTATTTTAGATGTGATTCTTTAAATTTTTAATGCCTATTCCTGTCACTAGCCTTCTGTTTTCTTTTTATCAAACCTATTATAGGAGATAAGGTGTTTACTCAAGAGTCTTGTACTAATGATTGTTAGAATTTCTTCTTGCTCTGGCCATCACCCACTATAATCGAGCTTTTCACTTAATGTAAGCAAGTTTTCATTTGCAATTCATGTAGATATTTGCTACTTTCATTACATTTTGTGGAGACTGCCCTAATAACGTGTGCAAATTCAGGCAAATGTAGTCGGTCAAAAAGCAACTACTAGCTGCACAATGTCTCTTGTTCTTATCTAGACGAGCCCTTATTACAACAATAAACATGGGTTGTGTTGATGATGGTCATTGTGTGTATTTCCTTTGTTACTTTTTTTTTTTCATTCAACATGGAATTGTTAGGATTTGTTTTGAGATGATGTAATCCTAAACAATGTAAGGAGTTAATGTCGGATGATGTGGTGACTTGATTACTTTTGGCTAAAACATTCAGAAACTTGTTGTCATCGTACCACAAATGTGTCAAAGAGGGAGATTGTTAACCTTGTTGCTGTTGATACATTATTTGGCAACATCTTAATTGTGGTAAAATCATATACTTTTTATAACTCTATGATGAATGTTTTTAATGTCCAAACTTTTAGTAGAAGATTGAACTTGAGTTAGATTTCTACAAAGGATATCCTCGCATGATTGAAAACTTGAAGAGTTTGAAGATTTTTGGAGAAAAGTCTTGTAGAAGTTTGCATTAAACAAGAATACTTATGGATAAGTATCAAAAAGTTTAAATTCATTTTAAACTTTTGTAACAGTTACCACAACAAGAGGATAAGTTGATCGAAGAACAACTTTAAAGGACCAAAAAGTTGATTTATGATAGACTGTTGACTAAAAACTATTGAAATTTCCTAAGTATAAATAGTAAAAAATGATCCAAGGAAAAGTGTGCGTGCACTTCCTTGAAAGTCAACCATGAGAAAGGTGAAATTTTTGAGAGAAACAGTTTTGTGTGTAAGTGTATTTGAGATCAATCTTATGGGAATCAGTTCTTGAGTAATATAAACCATTCGATACGTGGAAGTTGGATTCAAAGAAGAGTTTAAATTAAGTACAAAATAATGATTTAAGGTTTTAAAGCATCCTATCATTTGGATACCTTTTTGGCATATTGGATTTGTGAAAATGAGAGTTAATTACTTTGTCTTCACTACTTTGAGTGTCCCTGTATGTAGAAATATATCATTTAAGGTTTTAAAGCATCCTATTTAGATGGACGACTATTGCCAGTGTCATCATTGTTACCAATATTGTCATCACGTTTGTCACGACGCATTAGTGCCACATCTATTTAGGAAAACCTTTGAACTAATTTATAAACTGAAAGGTTTTGCACTTTAAATTTTCCTTTTTTTCCAAGATAGATTTGATAGTTGCAAAAGTGATATTAAAATACAATGCACCTCTAAGCTCTGGAGGACAGCCGACTAAAAAGACTATAAAAGGTGGAAAATTAGCCCGTGAACGACACTGGCGAGCCAGCTAGATTTGAGTATTATCAAGAAAAATCTTTTAACCTACTTGCAAATTGAAATAGTTAGAACAATTTTTCTCTTAAATAACTTATATTAATTGGGATAATCACGATATTCTTCTTTATTTAGCCAATATTTTAGGAAGAAATGATCCATGTCATTTCCTAAAACTATACAGTTTTATGCATAACTTAACTTGAAATATGGGTATCATGCCATGAGCCATGTGGCTAAACTACTTCATGACGCATGAGTGCCACATCAAACGAGAAAGACAAATTAATTTACAAAGTGAGTAGCCATATGATTTAAATAATTAAATTTTAGAAAGAAATTCGATCGCCGCAAAAGTCATCCGAATATGGCGTTTCTGTGGATTCCCGGAGCCCACAAGAAGTGATACTGGCGTGTCGCGCGGGTGCATATATGTCCCTCAAGTTTTGAGCAGCGGGGGCGTCGTCCCTTGACACATAACCCTCCAAGCCTCACCTCACACGCCTGGAGCCTTGAAGCTTGATCCGGTGGCATGGAACAAGAAGCACTGGATCACATGCGTGTCCCCTTAAACGACGCACACTTAATGCATAACTTTGATAAGTCCACAGGAGTACCCGTTGAGTGGGAACAACTCAATTCTCGACACGTGTTCTGGCTTTTAAATTGCATCTCTGAGTTGGGGTCATCATGTTTTATTAGACAATTAAAGAGAGGGCAGAGACGGGTCTAGTTCTCATTGTTGGGGGCCAACATCATTTTCTTTTAATTTTTAAATGATTACAATTTAATTTATTTACTTTTAAAAAACGTTTTATTTTAAAATAATATTGCATTTACTATAGTGTGAAATCAAACATCTCAATTATTTGATTAATTTGTCATAGTATATTGTTTATATTTTTTTGTAATAGAATTTTTATTGTATTTGATTATATTCACTGTTGATATTATAGTTTAATGTTAGAATTGACTTTTAAGAATGAATCAGGTATAATAAGAATCAAATATTGATTTTATAGTATATAAACACTTTAATATATATATATATATATATATATAAAGTACCATACGATATATATAAAGCATATATGTTCTTATATAAATAGATAAGAAGGTTATTTAAATAAAAATACCACTTTCTAAATTTGAAAATAAATGAAAACTGTCTTAAAAAACCTTTCATGGAAAGGTATCCCGAATTGTATTTATGGTAGTTTTATTTCATTTTACCTTTAAATAATCATTTGTATTTATTACATATATGAAAAGAATATAATTTCAAATAAAAATTATAAATAGAATATGTAGTTGTGTGTGTATATATATTTACACATATATTATATTTATTATTTATATATTTATCACTAACTCATATACTACCCAATGAATAGTAAAAAATTTAAACTCTTAACTTTAAATTTAAAAGTTTAAAAAATTACCACTAATCTATATGTGCATAAAAGATAGATATGTATAGATTAGAAAAGAAAAGAAAGACAAAGTGTATCTCACAGTGTATTTACTTTATTGAAGTGCTCCACGGCAACAAAAGATTCTAAATGCATAAAATGGCGTAATTGTGTTCCTAAGTCTTAGCGGTTCAATTTTCGGGAATTGTTAACTCTCTTTCAACGGGACTCGGTTTGATAATTGATCCAAACAAAATTGTCCGGACCCATTATGCATGCTTAAAAGTGTCGAAACCTACAAATCTGCTTTAAGTATGCAAAAATGAATTTCCAAATAAAATTTTTAATATTTGCATTTCGAGTTCGTCGTTGAATTAAATTGAGTTCGAGCCAATCGATTTAATTGATTTAATTTAATGACTTGCTACAACCTAGATTTGTTCTAAAATTTCATTCTAACTCTCTCACTTTTCGCTCTTATAATTTGAATAACATTTCGAAGCCTTAACTCAAATCGCGATAGGGAAGAAAATAATGGGATATTTGTAAGCATGGAAATAATGGTTAGTTATAAAATTTTGATTTTTATAAATTTATGTAATTATATAAATATGTGTGTGTGTATATATATAATAATGTTTAAATGATATGATAATATATAAGATAGTAATTAATTGTAAGGACATATATATAATTGTGGGTGTGGATGTAATATATATTTGATTGTGAAAGTATAATGATTAAATTTAAAGTATACGTAAGAAAGAATAATTTGAATCTAATATTAAAAAAATTAATTGAGTTGTATGTTTAAATTAGTTTTTTTTTTTTTTTTTGGTGATGAGATGAAACCGAATGAAAATTGAGAAACTAACATTACCCTTAAATTACAAAAGCGGAGTTCTTCTAACGCGGGCAACATCGAGGACCTAAGATTGTCTTTTAGCATCAAGGAATGTGCAATATAGGTACGTGTACTATTTCGAAAGCATTCCATTTCATTTTTCCAATTGATAGAAGCTTCTAGTGGCTACTTGACTCTTAATAAATAAACGATGTTACCTGGTGCATGCTAAGCCGAAGACATTGCTTATAAGTAACATACTCTAAAATTCAATGAAAATCTTTCATTTTTTATTTTTTGAATATTTGTTCCTTTCTGGGACGTCTGACTTTAATCTCAGTTATATATATATAGCTTCATTTTCAACTCAGCAAAATTAAGACTTTCAAATATATTGTTTATATTATTGTTACATTATTTTTAAATATTTACACTAATTTTTATTCTTTACAAAATTTGCAACCAAATCAAGCGGTGGACTTTTTCTCAGCTTTTCACATTTGTTGCATGTGGGCATTCATGCCATGAAGCCACATTGCTATTATATAACCTTATAACGCATTAGTGCCAAGTCCATTTAGGAAAAATTTTGGGATTAATTTATGAATTGGAACGTCTGTCACTTTAAATAATTACTTTTTTTTTTTTCAAGATAGATTCAATAGTTGCAAGAGTGATATTAAAATAAAATGCACATGTACGTTCTGGAAAAGAGCCAGCTCGATTTGAGTTATTTCAGAAGAAATTTTTTTTAACCCACTTGTAACTTGAAATAGTTAGAACAACTTCCTCGTTTTTAATAACTGATACTAATTGAGATAATCAAGATAATCTTCTTCGTTTGGCCAATATTTTAGGAAGAAATGGTCCATGTCATTTGTGCCCCACATGCGTCTCCAAAAACCACACAATATTATTCATAACTTATGATGTGTGCATCATGCCATAAAACCATGTTTACGCTTGGAAACCAACTTTCAAATCATGATATCAAATTCCACACTACTAAACATATCATTTAATATCTTTATCCAAATTTAAACTAAAAATTTTCCTCTATCATATATATAACTAACAAATTAATTTTCAATCATTACACCTATTTACAATCAAATCAATATATATATATATATATACATATCACATATATACTCACATTTATTTTTTTTATATCTTATAACATAATTATTATTCTTACAAATTATCACATTATTTAATTATTGATATATATATTTTATACATATATTTAAATAAATTATACTATTTATATTATTAAAATATTCATTCTAAACATACTATTCATCTCCGCGCTACTTCTACTAAATATTATGTCAAACAAAAACCCTCTTCCAAACATAGCCCACGTGGCTAAACAACTTCATGACGCATGAGTGCCACCTCACTTGAGAAAAACAAACTCATTTATAAACTAAGTCATTTTATGATTTAAATAATTAATTTTTTAAAAATAAATTAGATCGCTGCAAAAGTCATATCAGAATCTGATGCCTGCATGAATTCTCGAAGGCACAGTAAGAAAACTAGCTAATGCGGAACAAAAGGGAGCAAGCTTCAACTTGGGTGTTTGATCAATTTTTTATCCTGTCGAATTAAGATAACAAAGACTATGTTTGTTACCCATGTTTCACATTTGTCAATCTCATCAATTTTATACCACCAAACATCTCACACTACAAAATCTTATTTCAAATTTAAAATTTTCTTCATTTATATATATTATTAACAAATTATTTTTCAATCATTATACTTTTACACACACATATATATACATGCTGTAACATTTATATATACTTATATTTTAAAAAATTAATTATTATTTATATATACAATCATATTATTCAAATATTATTATTATATATTTTATACTTATTTAAA